>CM047738.1:11403324-11940824 GCA_026225825.1 Pistacia integerrima
CTCTACAATGAAAACAACTCTCTCCTTGGTGTAAGTCTTCTGTTCTCACGGTTTTCAAGTCACTTACCTTGCTGCTGAAAATAAGAAATTGTTTTTACTTTTTGTTTCAGAAAGCTAAAAAATAATGTGCTTTGTGTTGAATAGAAAATTTATGCGAATTTAGGGCTCAATTGCTCGTATTGAAAACCTAAGGCTGTGAGTGGTGACTGGTGAGTGATCAAATTTACAGTAGAGGTGTGATATCTTTGCCGCAAACTTGTATGGTAGCGCTTTTTCCAGAAGCGATTTGAGAATGCATTGTCAATAAGCTACTGGACTGACTCACTTGGAACCACTGTTGGGAAAAGAATTTACTAGGATTTCTTTTTCAGAAATTTTAAAGTGCTTTTATTTAATTATAGAACTGATTGCTCTTATTTGGAAGAGCTTTTCTGGAAGTTCGCAAAAAAGGACTCTCGATTATCATACCTGAGTGAAATTATATTCTTCCAAATTTTAAAGCAGGCATGTGTATTGAAAATTCTTGGAAAACAAGGTGTAATGTAAGGACAGTAGTAATTAAAATAATGTGATATTGATATTTAGTTGCCATTGGAAGTGCTTTTTATTTTTAATTTTTTTAAAAGTTAATAGCCCAATTGGTTGCCTTTTCTATAAAAATAAGTACTAGATGTTGATTGAGAAGGAAAGATGAAACTGCTTCTGAGAAGCTTGCCAAAGTAGATCACTCCATATGTGTGTTATTTTATATCTTATGTTATTATAATTTATTTTTAATGTTTATTGCAGGAAATTCGAAAGGCGACAAGTTTGATGAAAGAGGTTGCAGTTGATTTAGAAAGAGATAATCAGTCTCAAATGGTATTATCAATGATAACCCTTATGTTGTGTTTGTTTATTTGTGTGTGCTTGCACATGCACTCTGTTGTCAGAAGATGTGGAAAGTTGAAAGAAACAATTTTCGGATTTTTGAGTATTTTTGCAATTATGGAAAGAAGTATCTCTTCATTTGCATTAATGCGTAAAAATATTTTTTTATTGATATGTTTTTGGAGGTAACGGGCTAAGAATTAGGATTATGCCTTCTATCAAATCCTGACAACTTTGATGAAGCCAGGATCTGATTTCTGTAGCCTTTTACAACTTATTAAGAGACTTCACTAGTTGGCTTGTTGTTGCCTGATAAAAAACACATCTATATGCTCTGTTTGGTTTTCTAAGATTTGTAAATGGGGGAAGAAAATGCATCTCAGAAGATTTAAAATTTTAGGATATTTGGTGGTTTTTTCCCTTCAAAACCTCCATTTTAGACAATGTTCTGTGTGTGTGTGTTATTTTAATTCCTTCACATCTGGTTGTTTTCTTGCTTTTGGTCATGGATCTGTTTTAAATATTTTGTTGCCAATAATGTAGTTTCTATTTGAATCTGTAAACTAGTGTCTTATACGTTGGATGTGTTATTTGTTTCAGTTGGCACAACAGTTGAGAATGATGTTAAGAGGAACTTTGGTTTTCTTCTTTTATATTAATGGAATCGGTAATTGTAAATAATTGCAGGTGATGAAACTAGAGGATGCTGCTATGCAGCTGTCAGAAGCCTATGGAGACTGTACACACTATTCATCATCCATTGAATCAATTGGAAATTCATATCAGCCTGGGACAGAGGTGACCGGTTTATTTCTTATTATGCTTAGGCTGTCTTTGTTTAAATGGCTGCTTTGGTGTAAATGTACTGACACTTCTTTAATAAAATTTTGTTGGTATAATTTTGAATTGTAGTTAACAGATTTTAAGAAGTTGCTTGAGGGTGAGTTTGTGAAGGCCAAGGCTGCTTCATCATCTGTTCCACAGAAAGAATCATTGGATGCGTCAATTCAGAGAAGCTGTCTGGGTATGTTTCTTGATATTTGGAACAAAATTTGGAACATTTTTTCTTGAATGTTAATCAATTGTAAAAGATGCCTTTCATTTTCTGGAAAAGCATTTTAGATGGAGTATTTGTGTCTGTATCTGAGGGAGAGATAGAACAATTAGAAAAAAAATAGACACCTCTCAAGCAACCAACAGATACTATGGATTTTATTTGTGTGGTAAAAACTGAAGTAGTTATACAGCAATGGTTAATACTTAAATATAGATTGATAAACAAATACCGTAATATCATACCTACATGGTAGAAATTGAGTTTTATATACTGCAACAATTAATACTTCTAAACTAATGTAAAAGCATAGCTAATTTAAAACCCTGTTTTCTGCTTGACTTACTTTAACATTCTGCTGGCAATCAATATAAATTTCAGCATATTTGAAGAGTTACAAAACACCGAGTTTTTTTTATCCACGTATATATTGTTTCAAGGTTCTATTAGTTTTCTGGCTACTTTATCTTTTAATTATCTATTTAGTGGTGTTATCACTATTTCCCTGCAGAATGTTCATCATGCAGGAGAACCAATGCCTGGCGAAGAGCAGGAGGACATTATAATGACCAGTACCCAGTGCAACCTTTTAAATATCACTTGTCCTTTGAGTGGAAAACCCGTTACTGAGTTAGCAGACCCAGTCCGAAGGTACTGTCGTCTCACTTCAAACAAATCTTTGTGTTTTCCTAATCACTTAGATATCTTTTTTTTTTCCCTCTTTTTTAAAAACATGTTTGCTTGTGTTTTGTACTATAACCGGAAAACTGCATGTGCAAATACTTGCGTGACAGGAGCATACTTTTCCTTCCAAGTTTTCTAGATAACACTTTGGGGATTTAGGTAACCATGTATAAACCTCTTTAGACTGGCTAAAGGCTGTACTTGTTTTTTATTGCTAATCTGACGTCAGGTTCAGTTATATGTATGCTTGGTTCACTGTTTCTGTTGTATGAATGAGATAACTGAATGTGTGTTGGTTGGGGGAATATTTTTAAGGGAAAAGTAGTTTTAAGATATTAGTTAAGCACAAAACAGGCCAAACTATATATTGGCAAACTTTTCTAAACTCCAATCACTGAGGTTCTCTATTAACATCTTCAAATATACATGAGGATTACTTGGAAGTCACTAAGGTGGATGTTTTGACTATTATAACAGTAGTGAAAGCAGTGGCCTTTAGACCTACTGGTAGGTGTCCTCTTGAAAGGGTGATGGGTCAAACCTATATTTGGTCCGGGAAGGGCCCTGCTCGGTAAATATTAAAAATATAGGATAAACTAAACTGGTGAAAAAGGATCTCATTCATGGTCAAATAAAAATTGTCTTATGTTATTGTCTCCAGTTTATTAGTTATTAGTCACATTTTTCGTAGGATTATAGTAGTCTGCAATTATTTGGCAAATAGAAAGTAGAAGAATGTTTCTGAAACAAGACCTGACTAATTATTGGTTCCTGGTATTAATGTTTATGCGACTGATTGTTTTGGTGCATATATAAGGTGATTGTTTCTAACTTTCTAGCCTACATTTGAAGGTGTTCCTAGCTTGACGTAAAGGATGGTCGGTATATTATTTTTGCCGTGGCTGTAAAGAAAAGTTAATTAGTCTGGATTAACATATTCCATAGTTCGCAAGGCATTCTGTATCGCGGTTACTTAGAGATTAGAGCATGACTTATTTCCATGTTTGTGTTTTCTCCTGATGCAGTGTGGATTGCAAGCATATATATGAAAAGAAGGCAATCATGGCCTATATTAATAAATCCAAAAATAAAAATGGTCGATGCCCGGTAGCAGGTATATTTATTATTTGTTTTGAATTGTGTTTTTAATTCCCCATGTCAAGCTTCTATCTCTGACAATTTCTTCTCCTGTCAGCCTGCCCCAAGATACTGAAGGCAGCAAAAGTAGTGTGCGACCCTCTGTTACGGGTTGAAATCGATGAAATGCGGTCAATGAACAAACAAAGTTCAAGGCCTAATGTGATCGAAGATTGCACAGGGCTTGATGAAGAAGAGAATGAGTGATGAAAGTAGATAATGTACAAAATTTTAGTCCCTTTTTGTTTCACTCTTTTGAATTATTTTTCTGTTATCCTATTTGGATTAAAAAATCAAAATATGTGTTTGTTTACTTATTGAGATTATTATCCTGAAAATTAATTCGAATCAAATAAATTTTTTTCATTGAGACTGAAAATAGGGTGAGGGACTTGTTCTCTTTATCATATTCTAAACATTTTTACAATTCTATTCAACTAAAAACAATTCAATAATATTATACTTATAAAAAAATCTTATAAATATTTCTATACAAGGTGAGATGGTAAAAAATAAATGGAAGAGTGAAACAAAAAGTCAAATTCATTATATTAATTCTTCTTATTCATTTTTTGTCACGTTACTTTGTAGGATTTGTGTGTAAGTGTAGCATTACTCAAAACAATTATCTTTCACTCATTTTAATTTGAAAATAAATCCACCTAAGACCATCATGGCCCATCGTCATTGCCTGCATCGGAGCGATGTATGACCAGTTAGATCTGGTCGGTCGTACGTTAATTTGATCATTTCTTACTAGATTTACGGTCAGATTTTGGCCAGATCTGGCATTTGACAATGACCAGATTTTAGTCAGATATGGTCGTTGACAATGACCAGATTTTGGTCGTCAGCGATTTGATTGAAAATAGTCATATCGACACATAACCAGCCAGATTTAATCGATTGTGCGTCGTTTTGATGATTGTAGGTTGCTATATGGCTATGGTGACCTGGTTGGCTGTTTCATTAGGTGGTTGGGGTGTTTTTGTTAATTTTTAAAGTTTTATTGTGAAAGTGTTTAGCTAAATTAATAAATATAGGGGTTTAAAAAATAATCTAAATATTTTTAGCAAATATTTTTAAAAAATATACCAAATAACTATTCAACATTCTATCCAACTATGATATAATTTTTAGATATTATATAAAATATATTATCAAAATCTGATAATGTACCAAATAGCCTTTAGTTTCTCTTTTGGATTCATATATTTTATTTTATATGAATGTTTTGGTATTATTTAATTTTTGCATTGCAAATGCTTCTAATCAGTAACCAACACGATAATTTGACATTGCATTAATTATATGATTACGTGATGTCACATTTTTTAAGAATAATGCTATGCTCACAATTGAGTCATGCAACTATACCAAAATTTTACAAAATTCATGTAAAATGATTACTCCATCCTATGTTTTTTACTTGATTGTATGACCCGGTTGTAAACACAATATTATTCTTTTTTTAGTATACCAAAATTTGATATAAATTAGCTAAATCTTAATAAAAGAAAAATATAATTACTTAAAAACCTTTTCTTAAGAGTCAAATTAAAATCTGACCTCTTTTTAATTGTTTCAGTAGATGAAACTTTTCATTTAGTTTCTTTTTATTTTACTCTTTTCATTCTAACAGCTAAGTAAGGGTGTGCAAAAATCTCCAATATCCGATATCTGGTCCGTATCCGATCTGTTATGATCCAAAAAACCAGATATCAGAAAATTGGGATCAGATTTGAATATCAATTTTTGGAAGATCCAGATTTTTGGATCAGATATCGGATCAACTCTATAAAGAAACCGGATATCTGGATCCGATTCGATTTTGTCCATAACTACAAGTTTTAAGAAGTTATTTTGGGTTCCTAGGTGAGAAGTGGTAAAGTGTGTGGACTATTTTGAAATGCAATGACAAATGATGATGTGGCAGGGGTACTAAAGAATAATGCAAAATTTTAGGGGATAAATTGATATTTTTCATGCAAATTCTAATAAAACCGGACATCCAGTTTATCCGATCTGAATATTCGGATTGGATCAATAGTACCAGATCAAATGAAATCGGATCGGATTCAAATCAAGTTTTATCTTGATTCGAATTTTCGAATGGGATCAGAAAAATGTAAAACCAGATCAGATATCCGATTTTGCACACCCCTATAGTGAACTAAGAGAAAATCATTCTAGTGCTTTGGAATCTGGTTGACTCTAGCACTATGAGTAAAACCATTTTTAAATTTTTAAATTTTAATTTTTTAAAAATTAAAATAACTCTTATATATATTTACTATTTTAAAAAATATATATATTTTATTTCTTAATTTTGTTCATAAAGGATAATTAGCTAATTTACTTGTTTGTTTAAAAAAAAATTGATATTTAATTTCTAACACTAATTTAAAGAATAATTAAAAAAAATTTAATGACTCTAGTAGTGCTAGAGTCGCGTGGACTTGGGAGAGTTACTTTTGTGTAAAAGTTATTACTTATTAGAGTAAAAGTATTAAAGTTGTGAAAAGGTGAAATAGAGTAAAAATAGATGAAATGTCTTATCTATTAAACTAATTAAAAGAAAATTATATTTTAATTTGTCCAAAGTAAAAAAAATGTTTTAAATAGTTTTTTTAAAAGAAAAAAAGAAAAAAGGACTTGGGAGAGTTACTTTTGTGTAAAAGTTATTACTTATTAGAGTAAAAGTATTAAAGTTGTGAAAAAGGTAAAATAGAGTGAAAATAGATGAAATGTTTTATCTATTAAACTAATTAAAAGAAAATTATATTTTAATTTGTCCAAAGTAAAAAAATGTTTTAAATAGTTTTTTAAAAGAAAATAAAAAAAAAAAAAAAAGAGAAAGAAAAAGAAAGAAATACAATTGAAATTACCCGCCAAACCCTTTTGCTTATCCAAAACCCTAAAAAACGCGAACCGGCTAAACCTTTTACTTCCAAATCTGGAAACGACGATGTCGTTTCTTAAGGTTCCTCTCTCCACCGGACTTTCTCCTCTCCGATACACCAGTTCTCTCCCTCGCCCTCTGGCCGGTGTCCGTACACCCAGTTGCACCAAATACATGTGCTGTTCGGTCCCAACATCATCGTCTTTTCATCTTTTACCTGAGAAGAAGAATGCAAGTGCTCGATGGAGACCTCTGTGTTTGTACTTCACACAAGGGAAATGTACGATGGTAAGATTTTCACGCTCACCCATTTAAGTTTTTAACCAGGATAAAAGCCAAAATTGACGGTTTGGAGGTTGCTTTTGTACCGTTTTATGAAATTTTGTTGTTCATGACACCTGTTCGATCTATTGTTTCATTGAAATTCGGAACCTTGTTCTTGCTTTTGTTTTAACTTGGATTCACACTCTTGGATACATTGAATTTCCAACAAAATGTATATTAATTAGACAAGGCTGAAATCCCCTCCGGCCACCTACTTGGTTTGTTATATATCCCATAAGTTTTCTGGCTATGGGGGTTGCTGGATCTGGAAGAGCCCCCAGTTTTGAGTTAAGTGAACATGTAGGGAAGGACGAGGGATTTCTGGGTATAAAAGAGAGAAAGAGAGAGAGAGGTTTTGGTAATGTTAGTTATAGCTCTTTCTAATTTACATTTTTCAATACCTTTTTTTTTTTTGTAAAAAAATATTTTCTTTTCTCAAATTTGTAAATTTGGAAACTAGCCATTTTATATACTTGACGTGCTTATAGGTACTAATACAATGGGTTATTGAAGTGGATGATTGAAACCCGCCTTAGTCACTCGCACCCACCTGTTTTTCACTACATTGTTTCTATAATAGTTTTCCAGCTTTGTTTTCCCCTTATTTGGTGTTTGAATTGTAAAATGTGGTTTATAACTGGAGTTACTTTGCATTTTAGATGGATGATACTACCCACCTAGAGAAATTTAATCATGATATCTCTAGGGAACTTCAAGTAAATGCTGCTGCTTCTCAACGCAAGTGCTCTCAGGATTTAGATTTTTTCTTGGTGCTTGATTTGGAGGGGAAAGTTGAGATTCTTGAATTTCCTGTCCTGATGATAGACGCAAAAACCATGGGTTTTGTTGATTTCTTCCACAGGTTTTTCTCTTTGTCCTCATGACATGTTTATCTGGGATGTTGATTTTATCTCATTTTCTTGTTGGTTATATGTGTCAAGTGTCACGGGTTAGGAGTTTCACACCCAAAAGGCTAACCTATTAGGTGGAGGGACTCAACCCATTTATAAGCCTAGGACTTTCCCAATACGCTTTCGATGTGGGATTCGTTACATTTTTCTCCATCCAATCCTGTGACGTCTTCGTCACGGATGGGGCCCCCTTGCCTACTCGTCCACCTCATTCTCATGTGGACCCACAATCACACCTGGACGCCCCTGCGTGGGTGCTTGGTGAGACATCAAAAGCAGCAAGGCCAGTGCATTTGATACCACAATCACGGAGGGTGGGAGTTTCACACCTAAAAGACTAACCTATTAGGTGGAGGGATTCAACCCATTTATAAGCTTGAGACCTCCCCAATACGCCGCCGATGTGGGATTCGTTACATTCTCCCCCACCTAATCTTGTGACGCTCGTCACAGGTGGGGCCCCCTGCCTACTCGTCCACCTCACTCTCGTGTGGACCCACAATCACATGTGGATGTCCTTGCGTGGGCGCTTGGCGGGACATTGAAAGATGAATCGGATCTGCTCTGATACCACTTGTCACGGGTTAGGAGTTTCACACCCAAAAGGCTAACCTATTTGGTGGAGGGACTCAACCCATTTATAAGCCCAGGACTTCCCCAATACATTTTCGATGTGGGATTCGTTACATTCTTCTCCATCCAATCCTGTGACACCTTCGTCACAGATAGGGTCCCCTTGTGTACCCTTCCACCTCATTCTCATGTGGACTCACAATTACACGTGAACGCCTCCGCGTGGGTGCTTGGCAAGACATCAAAAGACGAACTGGGTCTGCTCTGATACCAATTGTCACGACCTGATTATTTTCCTTCAGACTCGTGCGGCCTTAGGTGCCAATCTCCCGAAGATTGCCCTAAGTCAGCCTTGCTCGCTCACACTTCTAGCCTTGTAAATAAAAGAACACTCACACAAACTCACTCACAAGAGATGCTAAAAGAGAACTCTTTACTAATGAGAGAAAGCTTTACAATTCTTGGATGGTTTGGTCAAATGAAGGTCTCCCTCTTTTATAGTAGATGAAGCTTACAATGGACGGTCTAGATCTTCCACAATCAACAGTGGAGATTAGCTAACTTCAAACTATCACTTACTAACTACTATCTACCAACTACCGTATTAATTACAAGATTCTAGCAAATACAAGAGTATTCTAGAAGAGTGTCGGGGTGACGCACACCAAGTGTTTGATGAAATGCTTGAGAGACATCACATTCTCCCCCACCTAATCCGGAGACGTCCTCGTCGACTTTTCATGGAATTCTTGGACCTTGTCTTTGAATTGCTACAATGCATCTTCGGGTTCCCAACTAGCTTCACTCTTCGGGAGCTCCTTTCATTTGGCAAAATATTCCCGACTTGGAGGATAGCCCTTTCATCAAATGACACGATCGACTAACACACACTCCACCTCTTTGTCATGGAACTTGGTGTTGCCAAATAGTGCTTGTTTTGATTCTCTTCTTCCCGGATCTTCCGCATCTTCATGGTACGGCTTCAAATAACTCACATGAAAGACCGGATGGAGTCTTAACCAAGAGGGCAATTCAAGCTTGTAGGATACATTATCGACCCTCTTGATTATGAGAAATCTCATATCTTAGACAAGGGTTTTGTGTAGTGGCCGGGTGGACTTGTGTTGTGATGGGAGGATTTTGACAAGTACTAGATCTCCCACATTATACTCCACATGCCTCCGCTTCTCGTCCGCCCACTTCTTCATCTTTTTGGTTGCTTTGTCAAGATATGCCTGTGTGATGTCGGCTTGCTCATATCATGACTTAGCAACTTTGAATGCCGCGGGACTGCTTCCTTTATAACTTGTACCCAAGGTGTGCGGCATGAGTGGCCGTTGACCCATCACTATCTCAAATGGGCTCTTGTTGGTGGCTTCACTCCTTTGCAAATTGTATGAGAATTGGGTTACATCAATCAATTTTGCCCAATCAAGTTGGTTGGCGCTCTTAAAGTGTCGTAGATATCTCTCTAGCAAAACATTTACTCTCTCAAACATTTCATCAAACACTTGGTGTGCGTCACCCCGATACTCTAGAACCTTCTAGAATACTCTTGTATTTGCTAGAATCTTGTAATTAATACGGTAGTTGGTAGATAGTAGTTTGAAGTTAGCTAATCTCCATCGTTGATTGTGGAAGATTTAAACCGTCCATTGTAAGCTCCATCTACTATAAAAGGAGGAGGTCTTCATTTGGTCAAACCATCCAAGAATTGTAAAACTTTCTCTCATTAGTAAATAGTTCTCTTCTAGCATCTCTTGTGAGTGAGTTTGTGTGAGTGTTCTCTTATTTGCAAGGCTAGAAGCATGAGTGAGCAAGTCTGACTTAGGGCAGTCGTCAGGAGATTGGCACCTAAGGCCGCACGAGTCCGAAGGAAAATAGTCGGGTCGTGACACAAGGCATGTTTCTCTGGTGTCTTTTACTTGAATCATTCAGTCTCTCCATTGTTCATCGCCAATGGCCTTAAGAGTTATATAGAAATTTCAAATGTAAGAGGATGGATATGCATGTATTTCTACAAGGTGAGAATCAATCGGAACCTTTTTTAGTGAAAGGATGAGATCAATTTGGAGTATCTAAAATCCTAGAACATAAAAATATATATAATCACTTTCTGACCAAGTGAAATGATCATAACTAGCTTAAAGTTTATCTTAGGAGCAATCGTCGTTTCATTTTTAGAAAGAAGTTGACTCGTTCGAACTTCTTTATGTTTTCTCGTGTTGCCTGTGTTTTATTATTTGAGATAAATTATTTTGATTTGAATTGGGCTCTTGAAGTGTTAGATGTTATGAGCTTTTAAAATTTCCTTCATGTTTCTGTCTGAAGAGCATGATCATTCAGGCTTGCCATTGTCTATATCTTCTACCTTTCCCATTATTTTTTTATTTGGTTTGTGATCATTTATGACATTTCATGGTTGGAGAATAAATAAATAAAATGTTTATCTACAGGTTTGTGAGGCCCTCAAAAATGAGCGAGCAACATATAAATAAATACATTGAAGGGAAATATGGAAAATTTGGAGTTGATCGGTATGCATCTAATTCTTTGATCTCAGTAGAATTTGAATATAATTGAATTTTACAATTCTATTATTGGAATCTCTTGTCCAGGTTATCATTGTATATTCACCATTAATTCATGTTTACAAAACTAAATGGAGTCTAGGCAATGCTGCACTGTCTCTGAATTTTCTGTTACTGTACTCTTCTACCTATAGTTTTTATATGATTGCATAAGCTGCATTGCATCTAGCTTTTTCAAACTGAGAAATCGGCACGGAATGTAATAACCCTTTTCCCAATTTGTCGTCGTGTTTTGGTGGCAAATTGATATAACTACTTAATAAATATGTGCAGTGTTTGGCATGATACAGCTATCCCATTTAATGAAGTTCTTGAACAATTTGAAGCTTGGTTGACTCAGCATCACTTGTGGGGGAAAGAACAAGGCAGTCGTCTTCATGGAGCAGCATTTGTAACTTGGTGAGTCTCCTTCCATGAGGGGCTCCATGAGATTTGTAAAGCCTCTACTTGTTGGAAATGTCTGGTTCACTGAAGTAATTTTCTCTGTTGGTATTTTAGTGGAAATTGGGATTTGAAGACAAAGGTCCCTGATCAATGCAAAGTCTCAAATATCAAGCTTCCTCCATATTTTATGGAGTGGATCAATTTGAAGGATGCCTTTTATAACTTTTACAAAACTAAAAAGAAGGAGGTATGCCCATACATGTTTTCTCTGTTATTTCCTCCCTTATGTTCCACCAGGACTATAATTTGATGGCTTAACAATTTTTTTTTGGGAGGGGGGTTTACTTTCTCTGGATGCAAACTCAGTTTGGGTTGGGTGATCAATTCGGTTTTGTACAGTTTACATAAGGTATTAAACAAGCCAAATTTTTTGAGCATCTGTCCAAGATTTAAACAAACTTGCTGGTTTGAAGTTTGAATTGATGCTAAACTTCTCAAACATAGACTGGATCTACTTTTTCAACCTAGCCCAAACCCAAACTTGAAGCACTAGTGAACTGACCAATGATGAGGGTGAACCAGGTTTTTTATCAACACGGAATCAGTTTATACTGTCTGTTTTGTTAGTATATTGGCAAAATTATCTTTTTATTTCATATGCTTGATTAATTATGAATGACAGGCCACAGGAATGATGGGAATGATGAAAAACCGCCAAATGCCAATGTTCGGAAGTCACCATCTTGGGATTGATGACACAAAGAACATAGCTAGAGTCTTGCAACGCATGCTTGCTGATGGTGCACTTATGCAGATTACTGCATGGAGGAATCCTAGTTCTCAAAAAGTTGATTTTTTATACAAGGATCGTATTTGATAACAACAAAAAGGAAGTTGCATAAGCTTAGGTGTTATTATTATTTTTTTTTGGATAGATCTGTATTTGCAGATTATAATATGTAGAAATGATAATTTGTCGGGAAAATTGTATTTACTTGATTCCCACAGTCATGATGCTTCTCTTCCGTCTCTCTTCCAGGTGAGATCTTGATGCTTCAGTTTTTGGAAGCTCCAAAAATTATTTGGTCAGAGAAATTGACTATTGCACGGCCCCTTCTGATTGAGCTGCTCCTTTTCTGCTGCACAAATGCAGCTAGGGCAACAGAATACGGTGAAAAGAAACGGTAAAGTAAGAGATTATATTTAGCACCATAGCTTGAGTTGATTTTTCTTTTCCTTTAGCTGTCATCCCTGTTGTTGGTTTACAGGTATTAGATGGTTTTTGTGGCTGCATTAAGTCTTTTCCTTTGTTAGATTAGAGCTCCTCCTATGACACTTCTGTGTTCTTGGTATAGACCAGAAATTTTGAGACATCAAATCCAATCTTTATATTCATTTGAAACTCAAACTACCATTTCTGTTGTGCAATCTCTCCATTGATGATGAAGAAAGTCAGCATTTATTCAAATTTCTTTTGTATTACTTACATCTATATTCATGATGATATAATATCTGAAGAGTAATGCTATAGCTACCGAAGGTTGCCCACTGAATGACGTGATAAAATTTTAACCGTTGATTCATTATCAGTTAATATTAATCAACGGTCTGAATTTTGTTACTTCATTCGGTACATAGATTCGGTGTGCAACCTTCGGTGGCTCTATTATTTTCGATATCTGAAATTAATAATATCCTAATTCAAATATTATCTTGATTTTTTTTTCTACCAATCGAACTCAACCCTGTTCAATTTTGATGGATCTACGTATATTCTCATTTATATACTTATTCATAGAGTAGATGATCTTAAATTAAGAAATAAACATGTAAAAAAGAATGAACAAAACTCAAGGGATTGGCGGTCAAGAAGGTTTGTTCCTTTCTTTAAATTCTGTGGTTCAAATTATATTGGGATCATTTATCACAATTTTGTGGCTTACTTTAAAATATTGGGTTTGTAAAATATTCAAAGGGTCTTGAAGATTAGTTGAGGTGAAACTGGGTAGGACACTCTCATTATAAAAGATTTACTTAAAAAAAAAAAAAAAAAGAAACCGAAGCGTAGAACAAATGATCACTATTTCAAAATATAGTTAGTAATAAAAAGGCATATTTGGAGGTTTGGTTTGCAATTGAAGAGCCGTTGGGTTTGGTTTTATTGATTTTCACAAACCACCAATTTGTTGGAAAAAAAAAAAAAAAACAAAAACCCAACGCACATTTGGCGGCAACTTAGAAAATTCCACATAATCAACCATATTTTTCTTCTTTCTAGACCTCTTCCTTACTCTACTCCATAGTACGTGCTTTCACCCTCCTACATAACTCAATTCTATTATTAATCATCCCTCAATCCTAACTTTATAAAATGTGCTAATTATGCTTTTATGTTATGTTTACAAAATATTTGAAATGCTTGTTGCTATGTATTTATAAATTTTAATATAAAAATGATATTATTATTCAAAATTTGTATACAATTTTTTAATTTTCTTTTCAGATCACTTTTTTGAAAAACGCTACAAATTTTTTTTTTGATAAAAAAAATTATTTCTTTTGAACAATATGCTAAAAACTATGCAAAATTGAAATTATTTTGATGTTTCAAAAGTATTTCTAAATATATTTTTCAAAAAATGTTTATCAAGTATTTATTAAAAAAATCATTACAATAGTTCCTTTTTATCTTTAAAATATCATCAGGTCTATTAATGATTAGAACTTAAAATATCACTTTAATTTACCTATTATCAAGGTTTTTTTTTTTTTAAATACGTGTTTAACACTAAAAAAAATAAAAATAAAATAAAAACATTCTATTCACAATCTACACTGTCTCTTATGCGCGTGGTATAACCCCCGAAAAAGAGAACTAAAAAAATGAAAAATAAAAAAGCGTATCAGTATAACCCTAGTCTTTCCATAACTCTTGAGTCTTTAGAAACAGCAAAAGAGAAAATTTAGAGAGAAAGGACTTATAAAATATTGTTTGAAGAACCAGAAAAAGCCTAACAACACAAACAAATTCAAAACACAAAACCAAATCGATTTCTAGGGTTTGGGTTCATGTCACTATCATATAGGTTCTCCAGTTCAACTCAGCCAAAAACAGGTGAGTCACCTTGTCAAACCTTCATTTGAATGCTTTTCTTATTAATCTTCCGGTAATCATACACCCATTTGGCCAAAAATCAAGATCGATCAATACCCATTGGTGTAAATTATGAGATTTTAGATAAACACATTAGTGTATAGATAGAGAAGATATATTTATAGATAGTGTTATTGATATATATACGCACAATATTATCTATATATTTTGTGATGAAATTATCGCCGGCATCGGTTTCGAAGAGGAGGGATAGTAATTTGTCTGGGCCTCGGCTTCGGAAGAAGCACAAGAGGCTAGATGCAATATGCGAAGAGGAGTATAATAGGAATCATATTGAATCAAATGAAGGTAATGAGGAAGAGGGGGCGCCGGGGACGTCCATGCCCGACTTGGAGCTTCGTAGAAGCTCTCGGGTGAGACGGGCTCCAGTATTGCTTGACGTGTCACCACAACCTGTTAAAAAGAGGCGTAGAGTTGATAGAAATGTTAATTCAGGTGTTAATAAGAAGTTAAATAGTAGTTTAAGGAGGGGTAAAGAGGAGGAGAGTGATAAAATGGTGTCGCCGGGGGTTTGGGGGTCAAGGTTGAGGTTGAGGTCAAGAGGGAGGAATGTGGCGTTTGAAGTGAGGACTGAGGAGAGCGGTGAGCTGAGTGGCAGAGGGGAACTCTATGGGGGAATGGCTGAGGAGGTTGTGGAGAGTGGGGTGAGTATGCAGAAAGAAGTGGAAGATGGTGACTTGGTGGTAGTAAATAAGACAAGAGGCAGCTTAGAGGAGGAGAATAGTTTACGGGATGAAGTGGAAATTAGTGAGAAGGAAGAGGAAATGAGTGAGAAGGAAGAGGAAATAAGTGAGAAGGAAGAAGAAATGCAGGAGAAGGAAGAAGAAATGCATGAGGAGGAGAAAGAGATAGAGACAAGTGGGATGAAGGAGGAGAGTGAAAGGGAGGAGGAAGTGGAGGTGGTGAGCAACAAGGGTGATGAGAGTATGCCAGCTTCGGGGAGTGGAATGGTTGGTGAAGATGAGATGGAAAGAGCGGAGGGTGCTGCTAAAGAGGTTTATGAGAAAGAGGAGAGGGAAGTATTGAGTGGCAAGGAAATAGAAGGGGATTGCATTGGTGATGAAAAAGAGGAACTGGTGGAAACAACGAGGCTGAGCGATAAAGAAGGGGAGCATTTAGAGGGTGGAGAAGAAGGAGAAGATCAACAGGATGGTGGAGAAGATGTTGGAAATATAAAAAACAATGTGGAAGATGGAGGGGCTGATGATCAAAAGGATGATTGTCCTGTGAGTCTTGAGGGAAAACCTTCAGAAGGCATGAGTACATCAATGGTGGATGAGATCAACCGTGGTTCAAATGATACGCTTGGCAGGCCACGCATTAAACAGGGGAGGTGGTGTGGTTTATGTGGTTGTGGGAATGATGGTAAGCCTCCAAAGAGGTTGATCCAAGATGTGGGTGAGAGCGAAAATGAGGCCTACAGTGGGTCTTCAGCTTCAGAGGAGCCTACCTATGATTTATGGGATGGATTTGGTGATGAACCTGGGTGGCTTGGCCGTCTGTTGGGCCCTATAAATGATCGTTATGGTATAGCTGGAATCTGGGTTCATCAACACTGTGCTGTTTGGAGTCCAGAGGTGATTAAATTTGATCTTTTATTTTCTTTTTCCTTTTATGTTTTGCTTGGTTGATTGAACAATATTATGTATATGTGCTTATTTCAGAAATGATTTATTATTTGCTGTCTGCCCAGCATGAGGAAAAACTAAATATCTGTGCTTTTTTCATTCATGCTTCTCTTTTCTTCTTTTTAATTCTGCTGAGATCAACTATATGATTTACATAAATACTTGTTGGAATTCTCTGCAGTGCATTGTCTTATACAAGGCCCTATTGCTTGTACAGATTAATTATTTACTAGTCTTGTTATATCTGTAAAGAATTATGGTCTTTGAGCTTGCTTGACATTGAAAATAAAAATATTTGTTGAATATGGTACTTGTTTCTATTCTTTGTGTATGGAAGTGTAGGGTTTGTTCAGCATTTAAGAAAGTTAATATATTATCACTCATTGGCATCCAAGAAAGATGTTTGGACTTAAATCGGTTTGGAACTTTAAGCAACCATTTCAACGTGTTGCACCAATTACATGATTTCATCATTTTTCAAGTCGTAGGCATTTAATTATTTTCTTATAAACAAAAGAACTTTGACTTGGTCTTGCTAAAAGAAATGATGAAAAAAGTACTGAAATTTCTCAATTTAGTTGTCTTTCCAAATTTCATTTTGATTAAAAAAAACCATTTCAGATCAAAATGCTGAAGTTCAGCCCAAAATTTTTTGCTTGAATTATCATTTAGGGGTTTGGATTAACATTTTGTCCATCCTATCTTTTTAGCTTTCATATCTAAGGCAATGCCATTTACATCACGGTTATAATGAAAGATCTTTCACTAATCTAGGATTATGGGTAGGAGGTGGAGGTTTTTCTTCAATTTCTGAACTTTTTTTTCTCTTACTCCTGTTTGGTCGAAGTCAATGGACTTAAAAGGCATTAGCAGGATCATAAAAAGTTGATGGTTGAGGCAATTTTTGCTTCTTCATTGAAGAGATTAGTTCCATGTACTTTGTTTTCCTTGAATAAAAATTCCATGAACTTGTAACTTTGTGTACTTCAATATTTTAGCTAATAATGTTTATACAGTTGTCTGCTCTTAATTAATGGAGGTAGTATGCCTTGTCAGGTTTAAAATTGCTAGCTTTCTGCCCTAGGTGATCTCGATGATTATCTCCTGCATGTATAGTTACCAATTTTGTGTGTTTATAACATCATCAAAGCTCCACGTTACACCACTCTAGTCTTGCTCTGTGATGGAACATATTTGTAGGAAGTAAGCAACAATCTTTACAAATTGATTGCCAATTTTTTTTTTTTTTTTTTTAATTGACATTGCAAAGTTTTTCATTTAATTATGATTTTGCTAAGACGACTTTGTAGATTTACTGCCGAAAGTCAACAATCTCTTTTACTCAGTAAGTTTCCATACATGATGATTCATGTTTGCAGGTCTATTTTGCTGGTCTGGGATGCTTAAAAAATGTAAGGGCTGCTCTCTGCAGAGGAAGAGCCCTAAAATGCACCCGCTGTGGGAGGCCTGGTGCAACTATTGGATGTCGTGTTGATCGGTGTCCAAAAACTTACCACTTGGTATTTGATTTGCTCTTTTGTTTCACTGGAGTATAAGGCAGCCTATAGTATTGTACTTATTAGCCCTTTTTTTCTTGCTTTTGACATTTTATGCTTGGACAGCCCTGTGCACGAGCTAATGGTTGCATCTTTGATCATCGGAAATTTCTCATAGCCTGTACAGATCATCGGCATCTCTTTCAACCTCATGGAGATCAATATTTAGCCAGGATAAAGAAATTGAAAGCTAGAAAAATGAAGTTGGAAATGAGGAAGCTGTCAAATGATTCTTGGCGAAAGGATGTTGAAGCAGAAGAAAAATGGTTGGAGAACTGTGGTGAGGATGAAGAGTTCTTAAAGCGTGAGAGCAAGAGACTTCATCGAGATTTGTTTAGAATTGCACCTGTCTATATTGGTGGTCCAGATTCTGAGAGTGGAAAACTATATGAGGGTTGGGAATCTGTTGCTGGGCTTCAAGATGTCATTCGTTGCATGAAGGAAGTTGTCATTTTGCCTCTGTTATATCCTGAGTTCTTTGATAATCTGGGGCTTACTCCTCCTAGAGGTGTTCTTTTGCATGGTTACCCTGGAACAGGTAAAACCCTGGTAGTACGGGCATTAATTGGCTCATGTGCTCGTGGTGATAAACGGATAGCTTATTTTGCCCGAAAAGGTGCAGATTGCTTAGGAAAATATGTTGGTGATGCTGAACGTCAGCTAAGACTTTTGTTTCAAGTTGCTGAGAAATGTCAGCCTTCTATAATATTCTTTGATGAAATAGATGGATTGGCACCTCAGCGAACAAGGCAGCAAGATCAGACTCATAGTTCAGTTGTATCCACATTGCTTGCTTTAATGGATGGTCTAAAATCTCGAGGTTCAGTGGTGGTGATAGGTGCAACAAATCGTCCTGAAGCTGTTGATCCGGCGTTAAGGAGGCCTGGTAGATTTGATAGGGAGATTTATTTTCCGTTGCCATCCATGCAGGACCGGGCTGCTATTCTCTCACTTCACACACAAAGGTGGCCAAAACCAATAACTGGATCATTGCTCAAGTGGATTGCAAGTAGAACTACTGGCTTTGCTGGTGCTGATTTGCAGGCTCTTTGTACTCAAGCAGCTATAGTTGCTTTGAAAAGGAATTTCCCTCTCCAAGAAACATTGTCTGCTGCTGCGGAGAAAGATTCTGGTGCTAAACGTATTCCTCTTCCTTCCTTCGCCGTGGAGGAGAGGGATTGGTTGGAAGCTTTGTCATGTTCCCCACCACCATGCTCACGTAGAGAAGCAGGAATTGCCGCTTATGATTTAGTATCCTCTCCTCTTTCCACCCACCTGATTCCTTGTCTGTTGGAACCGTTGTCCACCTTGCTTGTTTCACTTTATCTTGATGAGCGGCTATGGTTGCCTCCTCCTCTTACTAAAGCTGCAACAATGGTTAAAAGTTTGATTGTTTCAGCTTTGAATAAGAAGAACATTCCAAGTGATCATTGGTGGTCTTATGTTGATGTTTTTCTTCAAGAAGCAGACGTAGCAAAGAATATAGAGAGAAGGCTTTCACAGGCTGGTGTTATAACTGGAGAGGTTACCTTTGCTGGTTTTGATGCTTGTGCCAGTGATACTAGTGATGACAATGCCAATTATGAACCTGCTATAATGCATGGTTGCGGTATGCACACTAGTTTGTTTAAAAATATATCTTTTGCATCAAAGAAGAAATCTGGATTTCGGATCTTGATCTCTGGAAGTCCAAGATCTGGCCAGAGGCACCTTGCTGCTTGTCTTCTTCACTGTTTTGTTGGAAATGTGGAAATTCAGAAGGTTGATTTGGCGACAATTTCTCAAGAAGGACATGATGATTTAGTGCAGGGTTTAACACAGCTATTAAGTACAATTCCTTTCCTTTAACTTCTGTTTTATCTATGGCTGTTTTGTTGATGATTATGGTTTAATGTTAGAGAGACATGATATTCATGATTATTTACTTTTTGAGGATCACTTACAATTTTCTTCCCAGTCTCGATGTCACCTGATCTATTTTATGTTTTTTCAATCTCATATCGCAAATGTTTTCTAGAATTTGTCAATAATTGGTAATATATTGTTAGCTATTAGGGTGCCTCTCAGGATGGGGACTAGGTGACATTAAGTTACAGTTGTGCGTGGTTGTGGATCCTTGAAAGTAATCGAAAAATGATAAAAAAACATGGAAATGTCAGAGGTGGTTGATGTTTTTCAGGACACAGATTAACCTGGGGTTAGGTTGCACCGACGAGGATAACATCACAAATGTGTTTATTCAGTCTGCAATCAAGAGAGGAAGTATTCTCATGCTTTACTAGAGTTCATATTACAGACAAATTTGTGGTATTACCATTACACTTCAAGGCCTTGGTTCTAGAATTAAGCTAATATGGTTCATATGATGTATGGGAGGTTTGAAAATTTCTGCCGGTAGTGGCACATGTTTCTCAAAGTTTATGATAAATAAATAAACAAACAAAGAAATATATGAAGGGTGATGTTTTGGTCTAGATTTGAATGTATGTTAGAGAGTTCCTTTTGCTTTGCTGCCTAGTAAGTTGCATAATGGTAATTGGGTCAATGTGATAAAAGAAAAAGAGAATAACTCTGTTACTAGGTACAAACCAACTCAATAAAGTAATTCGCTAGAGATTAACCACAGACATTCCTTGACTTGTTGATGTTTATGACGTAATGCTATAAGCCTGTTTGACACTAATTGCTGTTTCGTGTATACTTCCTAAAATTTCGACTTGGCTTGAGCAAACAGTATGAATATTTTAGTTAATCCCTTCATGTGAAATAGCAGTCTTTTCTTGGTAAATAACGTGCGTTTAAGCTCAAATCTGCACTGCCAATCATATAATGTGCTGTAAAACTAGTGGTTGCGTTTGATTAGTTTAAAATCCTCATTTTTATCTATTTTTGTGGCAGTGAAATGTACTAGTGTGGGGTCATGCTTAGTATTCATGCCCAGAATTGATTTGTGGGCTATAGAGACACTTCAGCAAGTAAATGAGGAGATTGATTCTTCTTCAACAAACAATCCACCTTCGAGCAATGGATCTTCTTTAGCACATGAGGGAGTTTTTGAAAAGAAAATTGATTCCCATCTGCAGAAACAGAAATTAGCTGAGACCATGGATTTTCAGGGTAGCTCGCATGCCTGGAGCTCATTTGTTGAGCAGTTGGAATCTCTGTGTGTCACTACAACTGTGATGATTCTGGTACAAGTGCAATTCCTTCCTTGTTGATCCTTTATGATATTTTCCTGTCTTTAAAAATGTATATTTGGGCATGATTAAGCTATTGTGTTCTTCCCACCAATTTTTTGACAATTGGTCACACTAATGTTAATATTACTACTAAAATTTAGTTCTCGATGTGTGAAAACTGTGTAAATAAGCAATCATTTTCACGCTGTGTAATTTGTATGACCATTATTTTTTCACATTATTTTTTTTTGTGAGCAAGTTGGTATAAGGCATCAACTTTCATATGTTTTTTTAATCCAATTATTTGCTTCATATAGTTCTATTCACAATAATTTATAATGTAACTCTCTTTATGGTGGACAAATTGAATTAGAAAATATTTTTGAGTTCACATGAAAACAAAGGGTTGTTTAGTAGGTTAAAGGAGCCCCCTGTTTTCGGTTTTTTCAGCTCTTTTGCACATTGTTTCACTTTACGCCATTTTCTGTAATACTGCATAGAAATAGACTAAGAAAATGTATGGGGAACATTTGCATGATGTATTCACCTGTCTAATTATCTGACTGACTTGAAAATTTTAACCTGTTGCTTGAGTTTGACTATTTCTTAGTAGAGCAGAAAGAAGAAAGGAACTGGTTGGACAATGATGTTTACTTTGTTTGGCTATAATCTCATGATTGTTTCTAAGCAAGACATAAGTTGCATCATATTGGGAGGAATAATAAAAGCGTACAAGTATTTTTTAAATTGATCCTGAAATTTGTTTGCTTTTAATCTTCCAGTTTAAGATCTCCTTTTAGCTATGATCTTGTAAACATTTTGATTATTTCTCAAGATTTCTCTCCTCTTATTATCGTAGTGTCTCATGCTGTTAACTGTTGTTTGCTCAAATTATAATACTTTTTTTTTTTTTTGGCCAACAGGCTACCTCAGAAGTTCCATATTCTTCACTCCCACCAAGAGTGAGGCAGTTTTTTGGGAGTCATACATCAAATTGTAACCTTCCAATCCCCTTGGAGCACACAGTACCCCGGTTTTCTGTACAGCTTGGTGGGAATTTCAAATGTGATATGGTTATCAATCTATCTGCAGCAGAGTTATCAAGGGATATAATTCAACTGGTTGTTCAGTTGGTTCATCAAAGAACTCATGCCCATACAAATTATTGCAAAGAGCACAAAACTCGTGGTTTCACTGAAGTCTGTACAGACACGGTACTTAACAGTATAGATCATGGTTTAGCTAATGAACAGAAGGATAGAACCGAATTTCCTGAAGATTCTTCTGTAAAAGTGCCTCCAACACCCAACAATAAAATTTTGAAGGGAAGGTCAAGCTTGCTGGTAGCTATATCTACTTTTGGCTATCAAATTCTGCGATATCCTCATTTTGCTGAACTTTGTTGGTTCACATCAAAGTTAAAGGATGGTCCTTGTGCAGACATAAATGGACCTTGGAAGGGATGGCCATTCAATTCTTGTATTATTCGTCCTAGTGATTCAGTGGAAACAGTAACTGTTGCTTCTGGCTCCAGCAATATCAATGGGAAAGAAAAATCTGGTTTGGTAAGAGGCCTAATTGCTGTCGGTTTATTGGCGTATAGAGGAGTATATGCATCACTTAGAGAAGTTTCCTCAGATGTACGGAGGGTTCTTGAACTCATAGTTGGAGAGATTAATGCAAAAGTTCAAGCTGGGAAAGATAGGTGTCAATATATCCGTCTTTTATCACAAGTGGCTTATCTGGAAGATGTGGTTAATAGCTGGGCGTACGCCTTGCAGAGGTATTTTTTGCCATTATAATTATATGTTTGTGATTCCATTTTTATTTGCTAATTGATATCTCTAACAATAAGTACTTAAATTTTTCAGCTTAGAGTCGGATGCTCAGATAAAAGTGGCAAACCCTGAGCTTGATATTGTGGGATGCCCGGATGATAGTCATGCATGTGAGGATAATTCTATTCAAAGTGACGAGTGCAAGCTAAATGTTACTACCAAAAGCTCTCTTGAACCAGAAGTCACTGAAAGTAAGTCTCAGGGGTTTGAGGTTGAACACATTGCATCTCTTAGCTTGAACAATGGACATGATGATTCTGCGTATCCTGATCCTGTGAGGAGAGCTGAGATTTTGGAACAGGGATCTGCAGAGCATATTGTTCTTCCTGATACTTCATTTGATACAAATCTTCATGATTCAGTTACTGATCAATCAGTTGATAAAATTTTAAATGAACAGAATGGAAGTAATCTTGGAACATTTGAGTCAGAGACGACTTTGGATAATGCAGTTGTCGATATCGGTTCTGAGTCCTTGAAGCATTCCAATGGATTTGCAGTTAAAGAACCTGTTATCCTTTCGGAGAATGGTCCCGACTGTTCTGGTGAATTCAGTGGTATCAATTTATCTGATTCCCAAAAACCTGGTGATCAGGTTAATGGGTTGTCAGAGACACAAATCAAAACCTCATCTAATGATGCTAAGCCTGATCTTAGTGAACATACTGTCGACGACGTTGACTTATGTTCTAGTAAAACTCCCAGTCTCTCTGAATACTCTGGGGTCACGTGTTCATATCATGTTTGCGTTGAATGCCTAAGCACCCTCCACGATTTGATGCAGAAAATTCTTCTTCATACATTGGGATTGAATGGGAGCAAATGGACAGTAGAGGATGTTCATGATGTTGTTGCATCATTATCCGTGGATCTCCTTTCATTAGTTAGAAAAGTTACCAGTAGCAGTCATAATGCTTTCAACGAAAACCTGAGACAAGGAAGTCCTGAAAAGTTCTCTGAATATCCAGAACTGGTTACATGCCATTGTGAGAGTACAGGAAATAGTTTAGTTGCTCCAATGGAATGCAGTTGTCACTCTGGAGGTGGAAGTGCGACTGAATCAAATACCCAACTCAGATTTGATCCAAAATTTGTATTCAGAGATGGCGTCCTGGTTCCTGTAGATTCTAACACAGACGTTTCTTTTCACTGTACATTTGAGAAATTGTGCCTCTGCTCTCTTATAAAGTCCATAGTAATGATGAAGCAGCCGTTGGATTGATTTGTTAGATTTCTAACTGAGATTGTTTCCGGAAGTTTTGACTCTTTCTGGAAAGGCACTAACCTACACCATGTAAGTATCATTTTGAGGTTATTGCTTTATTGATGGATCCATGATTAATTGTTTGATGTTCTTGTTACCTCTTATATATAATGATCTCATTATCGGAATTAATTGCATTGAGAAGTTACATGTTTAACTGAACTTGTGGTGGCTGAAATGCAAACATTGTATCCGTAGCACTGACTGTTAAATGAAAAGGCTATTATATCTTTGTTATCTTTATTCAGATATTTAATAGCAAGGAAGAAAGATATTTTACCTACACCCACTTGAGACAATATTATATATAATCCAATTGGGTTTAATTTAATTAAATCAAAACCAAGTCCAATCTCACCTCACTAGATTTGTCTTTGCACCATTTATGAGAGAATATCATATATATAATTTAATCTTTACATCATTTTCTCCAGGCCCTCTTACACACCTCTTATACTTTATTCTTTTATTTGCTGGGGGAGAAACCCTTTTTCCTTTTTATGTGTAAACAGCAAATTAACGCCCTTAGCATTGGCCATAAATTTACTTTTTGATTATGCTCATCACCAAGCTCAACTATAATCTTGTCTCTCTCAAAATCTGAGATTTGAGGAGGGAAGAATCTCCTCCAACCGGATGTTTGCCCACTTACGACCACAAAAACTGCAAGGGGTTTTGAAGGATTAACTCCTTTTTATTAATTTATGAAGTAATTAAACACAAATTCTTTGGCTAGCTGAGCCAACTGCCAAGTTCATCACAAATTCTTAAGGTAAACGACTGGACATAAGAACAATGTAAAACATCTGATGACTTAACACATACACTACAAATTGAAACAACATAAATTTGTGAACTTGCTTATGCATTTAAGTTTTCTATTTCCCAGCTTCCAAAATAAATTGAAGGTCTCGAACGAAACTATCAATCTTCTCATCTTGCCAATCCTTTGACGGATTAAATTTTTCAACTTAACATGATTGGTCTTCAATGAATTACCCAATTCACTGTTGTTGTCCGTTACAAACTTGATTGCTTTGCTCAAAGCTCCCGTCTTCTCCTCTCTCAACTTCCATTGCCACCTTCAATTCTTCTATCATTAATCTTGTACCCATAAATTGGTCACGAAGAATTGGAATGAGTAGTATTCGGCAATCACAAACCAAAGATTCCCACATGGAACCAAATCCACAGTGACTACGGTACCCATCCTCCTTCTACCCAACCTCTCCCACCAACTCTCTCTTCAAACCCCCTCAGGTAACGCTTCTTCGATGGTTGAACATCCTTCAGGTGGCCCACTTAACTCAAACCCCAACATCATCTCTTGGAATTGTTCTTTTTGTAGAGTAATTTGGTTACCAAATGCACAATACATCACTGAATCTGGCTGAAACTTGTTCAGCCACTTATCCCATTTCTCTTCAAGCTGTGCAGCTGGTGTTTCAGGCTATACATGCCCTGTTAAGTGTTAACAATACAGGCTTTGAACACTGTTGTCAAAGATAGTCAGAATAAGCTCCCTCAGATTCTTGCAGGGCCGGCTCCAGGGGTAGGGCCCCCAAAAATAGGGTAAAAAATGGCCTAATTTTTTTATTTTTGAATATATTACAAAAATGAAAGTAATGTATGATTTCTTATTCAGGGTTAGCTTAAGGCCCCCAAAAAGAAGAAGTAAAAAAGGCTCAAATTTATTATAAACTTTATACATATATTATCATCAAAAGTTTGATAAAATAGTAAGTTTGTACCTCTAGTTTTATATATTTCAATTTACATCTCTAAATTAACACAGTAAATTTCTTTTAACAATAAAAGACTAAAATGATTATTTACATGTCTCAAATTACTCACCCTCAATTCAATCCCAAAATTTAATATTCACTTAAATCATCTCCACCCCTCTTTCGCCGCCGGCTGTTTGGAGTTGATTCCAGTCGATTTTCTCACCAAAGCGATCGGAATCATCACTTTATCATTTCCCAAGTGTTTTCCCACCTTGATAGCTCTTCATTTAACCAATTTTTGAAGAATCTTGCAACCCAACTCCACCACGCGCGACAACCATTTCTGGTCTTTTCGGCAAATACCCGACGTTGTTGGCCTTCCCTAACACCACCATCTTCCTCCCCTCAGCCCTTTCACCAAAACCTCTATCATACCTCATCCGTTTACTTCGCCAATCGCCGACCACCGATACCTTTTGGGCCGCGACTTCTCAAGCCTTTTCCGGTCAATCCTGGTATTGGAAATCACCCATTTTGCCACCCATCGCTTCTCCAGCATCTGCTCTCCAAAACCCCAAACCCCCCAAACAACCTGGCCTCGTTAGCCCACCGGTCATCGTCCACCTCTCCTGGTGATTTTGCATCTCAAAAGGTAAGAAAAATAAATTTGAAATAATTTTTTTAATATATATTTATATTATTAGAGGACCCTCAAAGTAACTCTTGTCTAGGGCCACAAATATTCTCGAGACGGCCTTGGATTCTTGACATTATCTGAAAGCAATTGCATGGCTTTCTTTCAAGCTGGAAGTTGACCGCTGGTAAAGGGAAACCATTGCACCGGTATCGTTTAGCCCAGCAATATGAGGGGCCTCATGGCGTTTTATCCTCACAGTAGTGGAAGGGTAGGCAAGCGGTAGTCGGATTCGCTCTTCCAAGGTAGTCTTCAGAGTAATTCTTCGACCTGGAGATGTTAAGAACGCAAATGAGTATGCATTAACCGCGGAACAGTTGATTGACTTGGTGCCTAATTGACGGGTTATTAATGGAATCCATCGTCCAAAATCGAAGAAGACAATGTATGGCCTCAGACTACTCAGAATGGTCTCAACTTGATCCCGAGTTTTGTCCATGACAGAAGCAGATTCAGCACCGGGAGGGAAACCATCAACATGGGGAATCACAAGAGGAAAGAAGTGTATAAGTTGTGGGTGGTGGTTGAGTTGTTGTAGCTTTGGGAGAGCTCCTCTGGGCAATAAGAAGGAAACCCTGTGACCTCTCCGCAAGCTTGTTTGAGAGGTGAAGGTAAGGAATGAAATGGCCGAAGGCAACCCATGGAGACATTCTATATGAAATTTTGAGCTTGCCATTTTTCTGCTATTCTGTCTCCAGAGACTTGCATTTCAACTGATCCAGGGAGAATATGCTACGTCAAATTAAACTACTCGTTCAAATGTTGAATTATTATAGGTCCATGTCAAGTAAGTAAATAGTTTTACCATCATTTATCAAATTCTGACCACGGTTTTGTGTACAGCTTCGTGGGAATTTCAAATGAAATTAAAATCCTCTTTGATATGAGCTTTCCTGAGTTTCTTCATCGAAGAACTCATGCCCATACAAGTTATTGCAAAGAACAAAAGACTCATGGTTTCACTGAAGTCTTTATAGACACGGTATATCACAGTACAGTACAGGTCATGGTTTACCAAAAGGACAAAAATATATAACCGAATTTCCTGACGATTCTTCTGCACCACCCACCAATAAATCATACATGACATGTGTGGATAACTTTATTCTACTGAAAGTGATTTCTAACAAAAGCTCTTGTGAACCAGAAGTCACTGAAGGGAGGCTTCAGGGGTTTGCGGCTGAACACATTCAATCTCTCGGGGAGAGCTGAGATTATAGAACGAGGGTCTGCAGAGCATATTGTTCTTCCTGATACTTCATTGGATACAAATCTTCATGATTCTGTTGATAATCTGTCATAATTATTTTAAATGAACAGAATAGAAATAATCTTGGACAATGTAAGGAAAAAATATTGCAGAAGACAGAAAAATGATTTATACCGAGCAAAAAAACAGAGTATTATTTCAAGTCTATAATATGCTATTTCATTCAAAATATATAAATTACAGGAAATAAGATTTTGTCCTTACACACCAATTGAGACAATACCATATATAATACAATCAAATCAAATCTCATATCAACTTCTCCGGCAGTCTTCGTAAGTAGTTTTCACCGCCCCATTTTCCAAATATATTCACAAATCATAATATTGTGTCTCCTTCTTTCACATCAATCCCCTAGTGGCCAAGTACCACCAAGCTCAAACACAATCTTGTGTTTCTCCTCTCAGAATCTGAGATTTGAAGGGGGAAGAATCTCCTCCAACGTCCGGGACTTTATTTTGCGCACTTAAAAGATCACAAAAACTGCAAAGGGTTCAAAGAATTTCCCCATTTTATTAAATTATGAAACAATTCACTACAACTTCTTCGCCTAGCAGAGCCAAATTCATTATAAATTCTTGAGGTAAACAACATACATTTGTGAACTTGCTTATGCATGTAAGTTCCTGGAAATTTCTATTTCCCAGATTCCAATATAAATTGCAGATCTTGAACGAAAGTACCAATCTTCTCATCTTGCCAATCCTTGCTAGAAAAGATACTTTTAAATTTAACATGATTGTTCCTCACTGAATTACCCAATTCACTCTCCTTGTCCATTACTAAATTGATTGATTTGCTCAAACTTTCTTTCCCAATAATCCAGTCAACTCCTCTCTCCACTTCTATTGCCACCTTCAATTCTTGTACCATTAATCTTGCACCCATAACTTGGTCGGGCAGAAATGGAATCAGCACTATTTGGCAATCACTAACCAGAGATTCCCACATGGAGCCAAATCCACAGTGGCTCACAAAACACCCGACAGAAGGGTGTTCTAGTATCAGTGTCTGCGGTACCCATCCTCCATGAACCCAACCTCTGTCACCAACTCTCTCTTTAAACCCCTCAGGTAATGCTTCTTCGATGGTTGAATATCCGTGAGGCGGCGTCAGGGCTACCAAGAATGGAGACCCACTTAACTCGAATCCCAATATTATCTCTTGAAATTGCTCTTTTTGTAGTGTAATTTGGCTACCGAATGCACAATACGCCACTGAACCTGCCTCAAACTTGTTTAGCCACTTATCCCATTTCTCTTCAAGCTGTGTAGCTGAAGTTTCCGGCAAAACAGGCCCTGTTAACAGCACAGGCTTTGAATACTGTTGTGCAATATAGTCACAGAAAGGTCCCTCGATTTCATTGCAAGTTCTCAATGCAATCGCATCGCTCTCTTTCAAAATTGCAGTTAGCCGCAAGCAAAAGGAAGCGGCACGAGGGGGATCGTTTACCAGAACTATATGAGGGGCCTCATCGCGTTTTATTATCACAGTAGTAGAAGGGTAGCCAGGCGGCGGTTGGATTTGCTCATCCAAGGTAGTTTCCAGAGTAAGTCCTTTAGCTGGAACCATGGAGAACGCCATCGAGCATGCGTTAACCACGGAATAGTAGATTGACATGGAGCCTAATCGACGGGTTAATGATGGAATCCATCGCCCAAAATCGAAGAAGACAATGTCTGGCTTGAGATTTCCGAGTATGGTCTCAACTTGATCTTTAGTTTTGTCCATGGCAGAAATAAGTAGGTCATGAAGAGGGAACGGTACATCGGAAGCAGTTTCAGCACCAGGAGGGAGACCATCAACATGGGGAATCACAAGAGGAAAGAATTGTACAAGGTGTGGATGGTGGTTGAGTTGTTGTAGCTTTGGGAGAGCTCCTTTGGGCAATAAGTAGGAGACCTTGAGACCCCTCTGAGCAAGCTTGTTTGAGAGGTGAAGGAAAGGAATGAAATGGCCAAAGGCAAACCAAGGATACATTGCTACATGAAGTTTTGAGGTGGCCATTGTTCTGCTTCAACCTTCAATGGAAAACGTTTGGGCTATAATATTTATTTATTCAGCGGTTAGTAAGTTTTGAGGTGGTTGAATAGGAAAAAAAAAAAAAAAAAAGGAAGTTTTACTCGGCAATTTGTGTCCTTTTTTAAATTGCGTCCAAGATTTATTATAATTTTAAAAACAATTAATCTAGGGTATTATTATATTTGGGCTTAACCCACCGTATAAGCTAGAGTTTCGTAATTGTTTTTGTGTCTAAAAATTTTTACAAAAATCTTTGTTGAAAGTGATGTGATAAAAAATAAATAAAAGAATGAATTTAATAAGTTTGACTTTTTATTTTATTTTTTATCATCTCATTTTGTACGAAAATTTTTATAAGATTTATTTATAAGTATAGTATATATATAAACTTAATATCAAAACCCCCTCTTGTTCATAGCTGATCATCTTAGATTCGTTGTTGACCTTGCTGATATATATATATATATATATATATATATATATATATACCAAATTATAGGTATAGAACAAATATTTTTATTTTGTGAAAAAGTGTCTACTTTATTATCTCTGAATAAATAATACACATATTTTTCAATAAGAATTATGATCCTACTAACATCATGATGTGAGACTAAAAAACGATTAGAAAACCTTAAACTATGTAGTGACTTAAGACCAAATATAATAGTATGGTACATTAACATGGCTTAAGCCCAAATATACTAATAAAATTAACATGGCTTAAGCCTAAATATAATAATACATTTAACAGATTCCTTTTAGGCTTAAGCCATTATATTTACGGTATAATCTAAGTTTTAGTTTTTATACCTCACAACACCAAGTTAGTAGGATAATCGTTTCTATTGAATAATGAATAATATATATGTATGCTAGCTATTTCAGAGATAAGTGCTCTTTTTCATAAAAAAATTAATCGAGTCAATACCATTTTTGCATTCACTAACCAAAGATTCCTGCATACAGCCAAATCCATAGTAAAATCCACAGTGACTCAGAAAACACCGTGTTTTAGTATCAGTGTCTGCGGCACCCATCCTCCATGGATCCAACCTCTCTCCCCAACTCTCTCTTAAAAACAATGCTTGTTCGATGGTTATCATCCTTCAGGTGGCGTTAAAGCAACCAAGAACGGAAACCCACTTAACTCAAACCCCAACACCATCTCTTGGAATTGTTCATTTTGTTGAGTAATTTGGCTACCAAATACATAATACACCCCTGAATCTGGCTGAAACTTGTTTAGCCACTTATCCCATTTCTCTTCAAGCTGTGTAGCTGGTGTTTCAGGCTATACATGCCCTGTTAACAACGCAGGCTTTGAATACTGTTGTGCAAGATAGTCAGAATAAGCTCCCTCAATTTCTTGACATGATCTCAAAGCAATTGCATCACACCATTTCAAGCCGGTAGTTAACCGCACGTAAAAGAAAGCCCCTACACGGGGATTGTTTTAGCCTGGCAATATGAGGGGCCTCATTGAATTTTATCTTCACAGTAGTGGAAGGGTAGCCAGGCGGTAGTCGGATTCACTCTTCCAAGGTAGTCTCCCGAGTGATTAGACCTGGAGATGTTAAGAACGCAAATGAGCATGCATTAACCGCGGAATAGTACATTGACTTGGTGCCTAATTGACGGCTTATTGAGGGAATCCATCGTCCAAAATCGAAGAAGACAATGTCTGGCCTCAGACTTCTTGATCAGAATGGTCGCAACTTGATCTCGAGGTTTGTCCATATATGGCAGAAGCAAGTAGTTCATGAAGAGGGAATGGTACATCGGAAGCAGTTTCAGCACCGGGAGGGAGACGACCAACATGGAGAATCACAAGAGGAAAGAAGTGTATAAATTCTGGGCGGTGGTTGAGCTGTTGTAACTTTGGGAGAGCTCCTTTGGGCAATAAGCAGGAGACTTTGTAACCTCTCTCCGCAAGATTGTTTAAGAGGTGAAGGAAAGGAATGAAATGACCGAAGGCAAGCCGGGGGAACATCGCTAAACGAAGTTCTGAGGTGGCCATTTTTATGCTTCAACTAAGTAATTTCAAGTTTACAATGGAAAACGTCTGGACTCTGGAGTAATTTTTGGCTTTATATTTCTTCAAGAGTCAGATAATATTTTGGTTGCAGTATTACGTGTATAACGTAAAATTGAGTTTAAAGATCATTAATCATAGGAATGATTAAAATAAATAAAAATCATTCATACAAATATATTAATTTGCTGTACCACTATTTCACATGATCATGTGATATTTAAATTTTATTCTAGATCGACTCAGATCAAGCAATGATAAAGAATAATATTTAATGGGTTAGTAACGCCCTTATTTTTGCTTTCCTTTTATAAGAGAAAAGGAAGGCTGCTTATGAAATGATTTAAAACTATTAAGGTTGTGTTTGTAATGAGTAAAGGGTTTATTTAAAAAAAAAAAAAATCAAAAGAATAGAGTTGGAATGATATAAATTCAAGTCAAAGGGGTCGTTTAGAAAGAAAAAGCAGTGAAGTTTCTTTGTAATTTTGCCAACATGTGTCATGTCATGCATGTGATCAGGGTTTAATTGTAATGTTTGAAACTTAATAGGTTGTTTGGAAGTAAGAGAATAAAGAAAGATAAGGTAGAGGAATAGAATGAAAGAAATCCTTGAATGAGTGGGATATAATAACTATATTGGGGGTTAATTGAAGTTTTATGCACAAAAACAAAACACCTTTCGGTGGAGAGACGAAAGAGGAGAAGGGAGAGATTTTGTATTGAATTAAATACAATATTTATAAAGGAAGAAAGAGGAGAGTATAGAAAGGGGGAGAGAAGAGATGAGAAGAAGCGAGAATGAAGAGAGAGAAAAAGAAGAAAAGATTCAAAAGAAGAGATAAAAGGGAGAAAGGGAAATCTGAAAAAATGAAAAGAAAAGAAAGAAAGAAAGGAGTTTGAGAGAAAATGAAGAAGGGAAAGAGCTGATTTTAATACATACTTATGATAAACATTTTTTTTTCATTAATCAGGTTTAATTAGTTTATATTGATGGGTAAATTTTAAATGGTATACAATGCATGCTTGCTTTAAATTATTTGAGTATTTTTCTTAGTGTAATGTTACAGTTATCAAATGGTGTATCGAATTTGTGCACCGAATGACGTGATAAAATCCTGACCATTGATTCATTATAAGTTAATATTAATTAACGGTTACATCTTTCGGTGCATAAATTCGATGTGTAACTTTCGATAACTCTATCATTTTTCTTTTTCTTATACGATGCAAATTATTGATTGGAGAAGAAATTAGAATACTTAAATATTGGGTGATGTTGAGTGATCTGAACATGGGAGTTAGTGAACATACAGTGGAATTTCTACAAATTATGAAAATCTATAAACATAGAAATGGAAAGAAAATATTTTAGTATGGTTTTCACTTAGGCCCTTAAGATGTTTCGATCTTGTGGACATAGAAAAGAACTATCACAAACCGCAAGGTATTGATCAAGCGGTTAAAAAAGGTTTATTCTTTTTATTAATTTTTTAAGTTCGAACTTTGCATCTATTTATCATATTTGTGACTTATCTTAGAACTAAGGCTGACTCAAGGGGTAGGCAGGTGAGACACCTGCCTAGGACCCCCAAAAAATAGGGCCAAACTTTTTATAAATTTTTTTAATTTTTTAATATATTACAAAATATATATATATATATATATATATATATATATATATATATATATATATATATATATATATATATATATATAATTTTTTATCTAGGCCAATTCAAGGGGCCTAAAAAAAAACACCGAAAAGGCCCAAATTTATTATTAACTTTTGATGAAATGACAAGTTTGTACCTCTAGTTTCATATATTTTAATTTACACTCCTAAATTAACATATTAAATTTCTTTTAACAATGAAAAGCTAAAATGGTCATTTACATGTTTCAAATTACTCACCCCCAATTCAATCCCAAAATTCAACATTCACATAAATCATCTCCACCCCTCTTCCGCGTCGGCCGTTTGGAGCTGATTTCGGTCAAATTTTTTCACCAAAATCAATCGAAACCATCACTTTATCGTTTTCCAAGTGTTTTTCTAGCCTTGATAGCCTTCGATTTGGCCATTTTTTACGAATCTCGCAACCTAACTCCACTGCGTTCGACAGCCATTTCCAGCCTTTTTGGCATGTACTTGGCATCGTTGGCCTTCCCCAACACCACCATCTTCCTCCCCTCTACTCCTCACCAAAACCCCTATCATACCTATCTGTTTACTCAGTCAATCACCGGCCACCGATACTTTTTGGGCCGTGACTTTTCAAGTCTTTTCCGGTCAATCCTGGCATTGGAAATCACTCATTTCACCAACCATCGCTTCTCTAGCATCTGCTCTTCAAAACCCCCCACCAACCTGACCTCGTTAACCCGTTGGTCGTCGTCCACCTCTCCTTGTAATTTTGCATCTCAAAAGGCAAGAAAAATAAATTTGAAATAATTTTTTTGATAAATGCTTATATTATTAGAAGGCCCCCAAAGTAACTTTTGTCTAGGGTCACAAATGTTCTTAAGACGGTCCTGCTTAGAACATTAGATTTATAGAGTATTCAATGGGATTCGAAGATTAATCGAGGTGTGCGTAGCTAATACAAACACCTTGGTCATCCAAAAAAAAAAGAAGAAGAAGAAGGACTACCACAAGACATAACATTATAATAGAAAACAAATAATTTATTAAGTATTGAGTAAACTTGCATTGCATGTTGTTTTGCTGGGTGACGTTTTGGCTTGTTGAATTTGAATTGAATGATTTCTGTCTTTGAAGTATTTAAATGAATGATTAGTTGGTTCTGGAATGTTTTATTTAAAAAACATTATGAGTGCCCGCATGTGCTTTTTCTTACATGAGACCTGGTGGATTGAGGGGAAAATCTTACGAAGTTGGGATGGTTTTGAGAGTTTAACAAGAAGTGACGGAAACTCTAAATTTTATAAGACATTTTTCTGAAAAACTTCAAAGAAAATCAATAATTTAATTACAAGAAAGTATATTTCAGAAGAATAAAAGTTTTCTGAAAATTGTTTATGAAAAATTTCCATTCAATAGACATTTGCTCACTTTTTCCCCACTTTCCAGATTGTCGCAAGATTTAAGCAAGTTCAACGATTTCAGAATTTGGCACCATGTGACGTACTTGCATACTCAACTCGGTGAGTTCATTAATTGCTAAAGCATGGTCAAAGCTTTATTTTCAGAGAATTAATGCCACCTCTGTCCCTGTCCCTGTATTTTCGACGGTCTCCTAAGTTATCGAAATAAGCTTTCTGTCTTTTTTAATATAATAAGAAATATTACTATCCTTACAAAGCTCATACAAAGAGTGTTATAGAATGACACCAACCAAAAAAAAAAAAAAAAAAAGGTATAAAGAAAAAATGAAAAAAGAGAGAAAAAATTATGAAAATCAAGAATAAGAATTATTTTATATACTTATTTGTATGTGTCTTTATAAAACTAGTATTACTCATATAATAATATCCCGTACGTACTCTAATTGGTCCCTATGTAACCACACCTCTTCACTTCTGCGCCACAAACTCAATCTACTCACCACTGAAGTACACAACATAAGAAGCCCTTGTTCTTATTCTGTCCAATATATTTTAGGATTCGCCGCCATTTCAGTAGCAAAATGAGTGAGTCTAACACCTCAAATTTTCGCATCGTCATGTTTCCATGGTTTGCTGTCGGTCACATGACTCCATTTCTTCATCTCTGCAATAAGCTAGCTGAAAAAGGCCATATAATCACTTTCTTGCTACCGACTATAGCTGAAAAAGACCTTCAACATTTCAATCTCCACCCTAATCCCATCACCTTCCACCCCCTGACTATCCCTCACATCGATGGCCTTCCTGTTGGAGCCGAAACAGCGTGGGATGTACCCCTCTCCTTGAACCATCTCCTCATCATCGCTATGGACCGGACCCGCGACTAGGTCGAACTTGTGATCAAACACACAAAACCAAAGCTGGTTGTTTATGATTTTTCTTATTGGCTACCCGAAATAACCAAACCTCTTGGCATTAAAACTATTAACTACACTGTGGTTTGTGCTGCATCTGTTGCAATTGCTCTTGTCCCTGCTCGTAATGTGCAAAAAGATAAGCCTATTACATAAGCTGAATTACAAGTTCCACCCACAGGCTATCCATCAACGATTGTAGTGATGCGTCGCCATGAAGCACGCGCATTATCCTTCATTTCTTTCCCATTTGGGGAAGGCATATCGTTCTACGAAAGAAGCACTACCTCCATGAAAGAGTGCGACGTGATTTCAATAAGAACATGCCATGAAATTGAGGGAAGGTTTTGTGATTACATAGCAAGTCAATATAACAAGCCAGTTTTTTTTAACCGGTCCTACCTTACCTGAACCGGCCAAGACTCCATTGGAGGACAGATGGGCTAAGTGGCTTCGAGGGTTTCAACCCGGTTCTGTAATGTATTGCTCATTTGGGAGCCAATACATCCTTGACAAGGAGCAGCTTCAGGAACTTCTGCTGGGGTTTGAGTTAACAAGTTTGCCATTTCTCATAGCCTTAAAACCGTTGATCGGTGCATCAAAAGTTAAAGAAGCATTTCCGGAGGGATTTGAAAAGAGAACCACAGGGAGAGGAGTGGTCTGGGGTGGCTGGGTTCAACAACTGAATATCTTGGCTCATCCATCAATAGGATGTTTTGTGAATCACTGTGGGTTCGAATCCATGTGGGAGGCTTTGATGAGTAATTGTCAGATACTTTTGGTGCCATATTTGGGTGACCAAATCCTGAACACAAGATTAATGGCGGAAGAGCCGAAAGTCGGTGTAGAGGTTGAGAGAGAAGAGAATGGTTGGTTTTTAAAAGAGAGTTTGTGCAAAGCCGTTAAAACTGTGATGGAGAAAGATAGTGAGGTGGGTAATTTGGTGAGGAAGAACCATGCAAACTGGAAGGAGTCATTGGTGAATCCGGTGATCATGAATGGATACATTGATAAATTTGCCAAAGATATACAAGAGCTTGTCAATAATTGACAAACAATATTCATTTGGATTCATTTATATGTGTTTACGGTGTATTTTCTTATATGTGTATGTAATGAACTTAATATATAATTAAGTTTATATGTTGTCATGTTACGCCTTCATGGATTTCCTCAGTCATTGTCTTTGATAAATACATCATTTTTATGAGTCAATTATAAAATGAGCTATTCAAATTGGTCCATAATCAGATGGGCAAACAGAGGTCGTCAATCGATGCCTTGAAACATACCTAGGTGTTTACAAACCTACAGTGTTTTATTGGGGGTTTGTTTGTAGGATTGCTTTAAATTTGTATTATTGTTTTGAAATTTGTGCTGTTTATTGGTGTTTTTATAACTTTTACTTTGGGAGTATTTGTGTTTATTCGGTGTTATTTACTAGTGGTGTTGGTTTGATTCACTACCCAATTATGTGCCATGAGAACTTTCTTGAGAGGCTGCAAGTTGTGGCATTATATTAGTGGTGATAGACCTATTGAATTGATGTCTTTTGCCTTATGCAATGAACTTAATATAATTAAAGTTTATATGTGTACTTAATGGTGTATTTTCTTAAAATGCATCTTTAACGCTTCAAAAAAAAAAAAAAAAAAACAATATTAAGGTTTTGAAATCATTTAATGGATTTTATTATCCTTATATATATGAACAATTTAGTCTCCCAATATCAAAGGGTTTTTGCAAAATATATGAAAGTCAATAATACCTCATAGCATGAGATAGCCAGAAAGAGCCCAACATTAATTTAGGTTAAATTCCCACGTTAGGTTATGTATAGGCCCATTAAAGTAGTAGATTAGTGAGATTAAAAATCCAAATTCGAGGCCTTTTAAGAGTTTCCAAGGTGGATATGGTGAGAGTGGAGTTTGAGAATAGCACATTGTAAGCATAGAAAAAGTTCATTAGATTATGTAAAGAGACTTTCTCCCATTGATATTAACTAATATTTTTTTAGGAATATCAAGAACAATAAAAATAGATTTGCAAACTATTTTTATTAACTTTCTCACATAAACACAACGTAACAGTTTTTAATTTATCAGTTTTTAATTAATTAAACGAGATCTAATACAAACTAACTAATTATGAATTGTTTCATTAATTTTTTTTTAATCCATGATTTTGAATTTTTGATGTGTTATCTAGAAGCCATCTCCTCTCTCCTCCTTGCCTTCATCTAAAAAAAAATATTATATCTAATTTAAAATCCGATCAAATCTTAATCAAATCAAACCAAATATTAATTTAATTATAAATTTAAATTAAATTAAATCAAATCCAATCTTCCATCTCAAGGGTCACATTCACTATAAATTTTATTCTAATTTAATATTGCCTCAACCACTCCAATCATCCGTGGATTGACTATAGCTTGTTGTTTACTTAAGAAACAAAGAAACTTGTGACAGTAAATGAAATTAGTGATCGATGATATAACCTTGGAATTTTCATTTGATGTCAAAGTAATTGAAAAATCCGTTTGAACAGGTAATTAAACACATGAAACATCTTAACACAATACAATAAAAATTAAAACACTAAAACAAATATTTGTGAACTTGATTATACATTTAAGCCCCTGGAGATTCCAAAATAAATTGCACATCCTGAACGAAAGAATCAATCTTCTTATCTTGCCAATCCTTGCTTGAAAATATATTTTTCAACTTAATATGATTGTTCTTCACTGAGTTACCCAATTCACTCTCATTGTCCATTACTAACTGGATTGCTTTGCTCAAAGCTTTCTTGCCAATCATCCCGTCTTCCCCTCTCTCCACTTCTATTGCTACCTTCAGTTCTTCTACCATTAATCTTGTACCCATAACCTGGTCAGGAAGAAATGGAATCAGTACTATTTGGCAATCACTAACCAAAGATTCCCACATGGAACCAAATCCACAGTGACTCACAAAACACCCAATAGAAGGGTGTTTTAGTATCAACGTCTGCGGTACCCATCCTCCATTCACCCAACCTCTCTCACCAATTCTCTCTTTAAACCCTTCAGGTAATGCTTCTTCGATGGTTGAACATCCGTGAGGCGGCGTTAGAGCTACCAAGAATGGACACCCACTTAACTCAAACCCCACCATCAACTCTTGAAATTGTTCTTTTTGTAGAGTAATTTGGCTTCCAAATGCACAATATACCACTGAACCTGACTCAAACTTGTTTAGCCACTCATCCCATTTCTCTTCAAGCTGTGTAGCTGGTGTTTCAGGCAATACTGGCCCCGTTAACAGCACAAGCTTTGAATACTGTTGTGCAAGATAGTCAGAATAAGCTCCCTCAATTTCTTGACATGATCTCAAAGCAATTGCATCACACTCTCTCAAGCCGGTAGTTAACCGCTCGTGAAGGAAAGCCCCTAGACGGGGATCGTTTAGCCCTGCAATATGAGGAGTCTCATTGTGTTTTATCTTCACAGTAGTAGATGGGTAGCCAGGCGGTGGTTGGATTAGCTCTTCCATGGTAGTCTCCACAGTAATTCTTCGAACTGGAACCCTGAAGAACGAAAGCGTGCAGGCGTTGATCACCGAATAGTAGAATGACTTGGTGCCTAATTGACGGGTGATTTCTGGAATCCATCGTCCAAAATCGAAGAAGACAATATCTGGCTTCAGACTGGTCAAAATGGTCTCAACTTGATCCCGAGTTTTGTCCAAGGCAGAAGCCAGTAGTTGATGAAGAGAGAATGGTACATCGGAAGCAGTTTCAGCACCTGGAGGGAGACCATCAACATGGGGAATCACAAGAGGAAAGAAGTGAATAAGCTTAGGGTGGTGGTTGAGTTGTTGTAGCTTTGTGAGAGCTCCTTTAGGCAATAAGAAGGAGACCTTAACACCTCTCTCCGCAAGCTTGTTTGAGAGGTGAAGGTAAGGAATTAAGTGGCCAAAGGCAAACCAGGGAAACATTGCGACATGAAGTTTTGAGGTGGCCATTTTTCTGCTTCAACCAAGTAATTTCAACTTTAGAAAGGGCAATGTCTCAAGAGTATTTGTAGGCTAATTAAAATTAATTAATTAATTAGAGTCACAACATAAATTTTCTCTCCAAAATTTAGTGACAAAAATATTAATTAAAAATTTATTTTAAATTTAAAATCATTCATTCACCTTTTATTGTATAAATTAAAAAAAAACAAATTATATAAAAGGATTATTGATGTAATAATATTGATTAAAATAAATTAAATTAAATAATATGATGTTTGTTGTACCTAGTATCTGACTACTGATTCGGATGTTACAGTGTAGAGTTCGGTTCGAGCTCGATCAGGCCTGGGGAACGAAGATCGAACTCGAATTCGTGATCTTAAATGGGTACTCGAACTCGATTTTCGAGTTCGGTTAATATAGTTGGAGCTCAATTAATGGAATCATGCTGTAAAGATGAGAAAAAGCAGACAAGGAGAGTGGCCGTGGCCTTTTTCCGGCGAACTTGAGGGGTTGGGTAAATGGATGCGGACACTGCCATGGCTGCCATGATAAACTAATAAAAAAATGAAAGAGAGGAAAGAATGAGGGGAAGAAAAAAAGTGAGAAGAGGAGAAAAGAAAAAGAAAAAGCAAAAGGAAGAAAGGAAGAAAACGGAATGAGGAAATATGGAGAAAAATAATGAAGAAGAAGAGATAGGAATAGGATGAAGAAACGGTCAAAAAGAGAGAAAGAAGAGATAAATATAAAAAATATATATTTCTTCAAAGAAGTATATTTTTTTTTGAAAGAAGAGATAAAAATATATATATTTATTGAAAGAAGAGATAAATATAATAAATATATAATATATATAGATTTTAGATGTAAAATAATTTTTTTAAATCCAAGTATTTTTTTACAGAGGAATGTTACAAGAATATATACATAATTCATGCATAAAATGATGTGATATAATTATGATTATAGATTAATATTAATTCATAATTAATAGACAATCAGAATTATATAATGTCTTTAGGTGCATAAATTTGATATGCATTCTTCGATAACTCAATTATTTTTCTTTTTGATATGTAACTAATCAGATAAAAAAAAATTCAACGGTATTTACAACTTTAAATGAGCTTTTTGGACCATTAAATAAACCCAACCAAACATGCTGCTCCATTATTTCATCTGATGAAGCTTTTTGTTTAAAGAAAAAACTTGTGATAGATTACCTCCATGGATAAGAATAGCATGTTGGTCGTTGCACCGGTATGTACCAGTATTTAGAGCTGAGTATTTGGGATCGGATCCAAAAGTCTAACCCAAAAACCCAATCATAGAATCGGTCCTTGAGAGGACTGATCCTAATAGGCCTAGCTCAAAACCAGATTAGGTCTAAGGAGGAGGGCCCGATCCCTCCACTAGGCCCTCCTCCAAGGTCTGGGCCTGATCCCAAACTCTTTTAATTTTTTTTTTTAGTCCTTTGTATAATTACATAAAACCTTCTATAAATTTTGAAATAAACATAAATTATAAAGGTTATAAAATTAATTTTACAAAATTAAAAAAAAAAAAAAATTGTTTAATAACCGTTGGCTGCTGTACATATTACCCTTTAAGGCAAATCATATATAATGCTACCTTTTAAGGCAAATCACATAGCTTATATTGTACATATTGTTCTTATTTATTTATATATATAGTAATGTTGAGAATAGATATATATAACAAATAGAATTAATTGTTATGTTATAAACAAAAAGATGTTCCTATTAATAAAAAAATATAGTAATTTGTGTTTGAAAAATTCATTTATCAGGATTCAATCATTTCTTATAGTTTTTAATCATTAGATTCAAAAAATCACTTGGACATTCGAGATTATTGGTCACTGATTTAAACTATTATATAAATTCAAACCATTACATTAGACCATACGTAGTACTTATCCAAGTTTCACTACATCACTCATTTGCGAGGTCTAAAAGACAAATCTAAATATTTACATGATTAGAGTTAAACTAGTATATTTTATTATTAATCATCTTCTTCTTCTCCAAAAGATCACTCAATAACTAAAAAATTTTTTACAATAAAAGAGAGAAAAAAACAATGGATACAAGATAGTCTTAATCAATATCTTTTAATTTTCTTCATCTTCAGACTCCAAAGTATCAAATTAATTTTGTTGAACAACAGTTGACAAGCAAAGCAACCGCGGTGTATCTTCAATTAAAGTCTTTGATTAATTTTGCAGTACCTTTCAGATTTTGTTAACTTTTTTTTTGGATAGATATATCAACAGTTAAATCTATTTAATTGTTTATTTGTGAAACGTGTGAATATTATATTTATGTTGAAATTAACTATTAATTTTTTTATTATTTTATTATTTTATAAAATAAATTAATCTTTTAAAAACTTATTAATCTACCCCTAAAAATTACTAAAACCCCCTACAAAATTTCATTTCGTCCCTAAAATATAAAAAAAATAAAAGAGAAAAAATAAAATTTGTAGGCCCATAGGACCGGTCCTGGGCCTATAGGATTGGTCTTAAAATTGCTCATAGGCTTGGGATCGATCCCAAGCACATGAGTGATTGGTCCCAAATGGAACTAGTCCCAGTCCCAGGCAAATGAGCAACTAGTCCCAAAAGGACCAATCCCAAACGGGTCCAGGCCCGGGCCTACTTGGGACCAGTCCTTGTCTCCTTGACCAGGTCTACTAGTATTGAAACTAACTTCAAACTTCAAAGGGTCTAAAGGATTTAGTTGTTTTATTAAATGGGAGAACGACATGTTCTCACCCAAGGTTTGACAAAATGACACTTTCCCACCATTCGTTAAGTTCAGTTATGTTTTATGATAATATTTAACTAAAAATATGAAAATACCCTTAAATATTTAAATTAAATTTTATTTTAATTTTTTAATTAGCCAAAAGTCAAATATTAAAAAGTCAAAAACAAAAAAAATAATTAGCCGTAACTAAAAAGTTATGAGTGATGCTATGTAATTATTTAAAGTTAAATACCTTAATATTTATTTATAATGTCATTAATATTCTATCACAGAATCGTTATTATTCAATAATCTACTAAATTTATAATTTTTTTTCATAATATAATATTTTTCATTTTTATTAATTAACATAGAAAATTATTATTCCTAATTAGTTAAATAAATAAAAAAATATATATATCTTTACATTTGAACTAATAAATAATCAAGTAAAAACTTTTATTTAACTAAATTTTAATTTATAATAAACTAATTAAAAAATAAATTATTTAAAGATATTTTTATCATTTCAATCAAATATTAACAGCAAGCACTAATATAACCTGACCAGGGTGGGAAAGTTTGGTTTCGCCAAACCTTGGTTCCAGCACCAAAACTAACTTCAAACTTCAAAGGGTCTAAAGGATTTAGCTGTTTTATTAAATTATGAAACCAAGAGATAAATATGCACTCAAAATTATTTAATATATTTTGGAAGTTCATTACAAGTTGGAAAGGTGAATGACCCAATATATGAATATGCACTCAAAATTATAACAAGATCACAGCTGTCTCCCACTGCCCAATCAACCTAGAGAGCTTATACATTTCTGCATTTAAATTGCATATGCATGAAGGCCCCTGGAGATTTCTATTTCCCAGATTCCAAAATAAACTGCAGATCTCGAACGAAAGTATCAATCATCTCATCTTGCCAATTCTTGCCAGAAAATATATTTTTCCACTTAAAATGATTGTTCTTCAGTGATTTACCCAATTCGCACTCGTTGTCCATTACTGATTTGATTGCCTTGCTCAAACCTTCCTTCCCAATCATCCCGTCTACTCTTCTCTCCACTTCTACTGCCACCTTCAGTTCTTCTACCATTAATTTAGCAGCCATTGCTTGGGCAGGCAGATATGGAATCAGCACTATTCGGCAATCACTAACCAAAGATTCCCACATCGAACCAAATCCACAGTGACTCACAAAACACCCAATAGAAGCATGTTTTAGTATCAGTGTCTGTGGTACCCATCCTCCATCTACCCAACCTCTGTCAGCAACTCTCTCTTTAAATCCCTCAGGTAACGCTTCTTCTATGGTTGAACATCCATGAGGTGGCGTCAGAGCTACCAAGAACGGAAACCCACTTAACTCAAACCCCAATATCATCTCTTGGAATTGCTCCTTTTGTAGTCTCATTTGGCTACCAAATGCACAATACACCACTGAACCTGGCTCAAACTTGTTTAGCCACTTATCCCATTTCTCTTCAAGCTGTGCAGCTGGTGTTTCAGACAATACAGGCCCTGTTAACAGCACAGGCTTTGAGTACTGTTGTGCAAGATAGTCACAGTAAGGTCCCTCGATTTCATGGCAAGTTCTCATAGCAATTGCATCGCTTTCTTTCAAGCTGTCAGTTAAGCGCTCGTAAAGGGAAGCCCTTGCAGGGGCATCGTTTAGCGGAGCAATATGAGGGGCCTCATTGGGTTTTATTATCACAGTAGCAGATGGGTAGCCAGGCGGTGGTTGGATTTGCTCTTCCAAGGTAGTCTCCACAGAAATTCTTCGAGCTGGAACCATGAAGAACGCATATGCGCATGCGTTAACCTCGGAAAAGTGGATTGATTTGGTGCCTAATTGACGGGTTATTGCTGGAATCCATCGTGCAAAATCGAAGAAGACAATATCTGGCTTGAGATTGCTGAGAATGGTCTCAACTTGATCTCGAGTTTTGTCCATGGCAGAAACAAGTAGGTCATGAAGAGAGAATGGTACATCGGAATCAGTTTCAGCACCTGGAGGGAGACCATCTACATGGGGAACCGCAAGAGTAAGGAAGTGAATCAGTTCTGAGTGGTGGTTGAGTTGTTGTAGCTTTAGCGAGGCTCCTTTGGGCAATAAGTAGGAGACCTTGAAACCTCTCTCTGCAAGCTTGTTTGAGAGGTGAAGGTAAGGAATTAAGTGGCCAAAGGCAAACCAGGGAAACATTGCGACATGAAGTTTTGAGGTGGCCATTTTTCTGCTTCAACCAAGTAATTTCAACTTTAGAAAGGGCAATGTCTCAAGAGTATTTGTAGGCTAATTATGTCGGCAAAGACTCGCTGTAACACTCATTTTTTATTTCCTTTTATGAGTGAAAAGAAAGGGTGCTCATGAAATTTTTTAAGCCATTATGGTTGTTTTTGTAATAAACAAAGGGGTTATTTTGACAGGATTTTAAGAAAATAGATTTGCAAATATATAAACTCAGGTCAAAGGGGTCAATGGTCTTGACATTTGTGGAAGCGGACGAGAGCTCTACGATATGATGCTATCATACATGTGATGGAAAGACAGAAAGACAGAAAAGGTCTTAATTGAAAGAATTTAATCTTATTGGATTATATAAAAAGATAGATATAAATGGGGAAGTTATGTGAGAGTATCTAAAAGAAGTAAGAACCAATTGAATATTATTAAATTATGACGGGGCAAAGAATATTTACGAAGGCAATGTTTTGTAGCAGATAGACCTAGCAAAACGGGTATTTACCCGCGAGTGGACCTCTTCTTGACAAAATAATATGAGGTGCAGGTCACTCATTTAGTATCCGTTTATAACTAATCCTACCCGGTCCAGCTCTTTTTTTTCAGATCTACCGGATATACCCGCATATATATATATATATATATATATATATATATATATATTGTTGGAGTAGATATCCTATAGACAATCAATTATTATAGAATTGACTTTTTGTAATAATATTTATTAATTAATAATAAAAGACATTTTATTCTGTATCCCGTAAATCATTACTAATGCAATATATATTAATATATGTCCTTAGAATGATAAAACTGTAACAAGTGTATCAAATGTTTCAAATATTGATAGTGAGAACTCTATGAGCACATATGGTGGCCATTCTAGAAACGTCCGTAGCCTCAGTATTATTCTGAAGTAAAGGCACAGATAATACGGTAAGGTTATCATAGTGTTGAACGACCTTGTCGAAAGGCAGTGACTGATCTCACTTGTCAAGATTGTTTGGTGACAACCTGGTGCAACACATGGGTGCTTACTGTAGGCGGATACACTGTAGCAAGTTCACTGGACTGACCTACCGGATGATTCCATATGGATGGTAACCTTAGTGTCTATGAAATAAATTCTCTAATGAATGGTGGTACATGTGATCCTTAGACTTGAGATCATCGGAGCGTCTTGTGCACCGATTGGTGTAGTTTGACACTAGCCTAACGTAGTTATTTTCAGAGCTGTCAATACGATGGTGATTGGTTGCATCAAGGAGTGTATCAAGACTATGGTGAATCGACAGAGGATTCATCATTCTCGGGTACGAGAGAAGTTATTTCATGGTGCAATTCAGTAGATGGTAATGACATTAAAACCGTGACCACAGTGGGATTGAGTTGTTGCTCTATCCGGATTATAATACAGGTTATTGGTCTAGAAACTGAATAGATAATATCGAGAGTAATAGAAGGTTGACACTATTTATACGCCTTCGTCTCGTCGAGATAACGTATGATGAAATGATCAAATTGTACGGTAACCATATCGTTAATAGGTAGGTACTTTGCTGAATCTGAATCTATCAAGTGGCCATAATGTCTTGCTAGGGGTCAATCTTGGTCTGTGTATTAGTAAGATAATTAATTGATATTAATCGTGATATTATAAACTGTCGGTATGATGAGATGTCTATAGGTCACACACATAGAAGATAATTTAAGACTATATTTTTATCTTTTTAGGTGAAAAGATATTTTAATAATTTTATAGTGTAATTAAATTTATTAAGATCATAATTTTTATTTAATTTATTAAAAAAATCAAATAAATGAAACTACGAATAGACATCAAATATGAAAATGAAAAAAAAAAAAATTGGTGGTTGCCATTTCTTATCGCTATCTGATTGCTACCTCGTGCAAATCAGCGGCCCACAAATTTAAAAGCCACTTCATCTCTCACATCAATCTATACGATCGAGTCGCCAAGCAACGCCAACCTCAAATAAAATCTTATCTTTCTCTTCTCGAAATCTACCCCAACTCATGCGCTACCTGTCCATGCACCGCCACTACCCCTTACCAGTAATATTTATTTCAATAAAGTGTATAGAATAGAGCTCATTAGAATAGAGTTTATAAAAAAAATTGTTAGTTATTTAATTAGAAAAATATAACCAAATTTTCTTGTTTGTAATTAATAAAAGAGACTTTAATATACAAGAAATATAAAGTCAAATAATAGAATAGTATAAAAATATTTTTAAAATTTTAACTTATTAAATAAGCTTAAAAGGTATTAAAAAAGTTCAAGAGCTTTTTTTAATAGACATAAAAATAATTTATTTTAATCTTTTAATTATTTTTGAGATGCAGCCAAACAATTAAGGGCATGTTTGGCTTATTATTTTTGTCCATATTCCCAATCCTATTCTCCAAATAATGTTTGACACATTATTTTAGAAATATTATCCTATTTTTTTAATTACTTTTAGACCCTATAAGGTTATTAATTTCATTAAATACCTCCTAAAAAAAAGTTTAAAAATTAACAAAAACACTCCCGTGACCCATACTTACCAGATTCTGGCAACCATCGTTGGTGGTAACCAGAATCTGCCACGACGGTGAATTACTGACTAGAATTGGCTGGTAATTCACCGATTTGGTCTTTTCTAGCTAGATCCACAATGGATCTGGCCGTCAACGACGGCTAAAGAAATGTCCATCACTGACAGCCAAAGATGGCCATCGTTTTGGCCTTTTCCATTGCCGCAACCACAAAGAGTCAGATCTGGCATTTTTCGATTAAATCCGTGATGAATCTGGCCTGAAAAGGCCATAACAAGTACTACACGATCCGACCTCCGTGTCGTAACTTCGATGCCGCCGCATTCCGCGGTATTGGCCAACGCACTATAGGTGGTGGGGGTATTTTTGTCATTTTATATATTGGGGTGTTTAATTAAATTAGTAAACCTAGGGGTTTTTTTTATAAATTTTTAAATTTTACCTCGTAATACTTCCCTATTTAATTACCCAATATTATTCACAAAATCCTATCCAAAATAATAAACCAAACGCACCATAAAATTTTTTAAAAGTTTATAACTTTAAATAAGTTGTTTTAATTGGTAAATAAACCCAACGAAATATGCTACTCTATTTATTTCATCTACTTTTAATTCGATGAAACTTTTTGTTTAAAGAAACTAAAAAAACGTGATAGATTACCTCCATGTATAAGAACAGGATGCTGATCGTTGCACCGGTACGTACCAGCATTGAGACTAACATCAAAGGGACTAAAGGGTTTAACTGTTTTATTAAATTATGAAACTGACATATGCAACTTCTTTATAGCTGTTAAGGGAAGTTCATTACGAGTTGGGAAGGTAAATGACCCAATATATGAATATACACTCAAAATTATAACAAGATCACGGCTGCTTCCCACTGCCCGTTCACCCAGAGCTTATACATTTCTGCATTTAAATATTCTAACTTTGCAGGTTATTCTTAAATTGAGGGCATATCACACATGAATAAAAAAATAAAAAATTATAAAACCTACTGAAACGACGCAGGATACTGCTGTTAAAGAGGCCTACAAATTTAACCTACAAACAATCAGAAGCAGCACAAAAACATTGTCGTGTTTCACTAGACGACATAGCACACATCGCAGATCGGTTACAACTACACCAGCAGACATTATAGATTGGCTTCTACGACGTCATTTTACTACTCTAGATATGGCAAATCTAGGACATTTTTATAGGACTATATTATTGGATGTGTTTCATACTTTGCATGGGTTTAACGGATTATCTGCGGACGATTGACGCATTCGAGGGTCCAGTGGAGAATCAGTAATAGAGGAAAATTATAGTTCTCATGACAGATAATGGTGGAGAATTTTGCTCAGAAAAATTTAACGAATTTTGTGTGGCTAATGGCATATAGAAGACAACTCCATGTACTACTCAACGAAATGGAATGGCTGAACGTCTAAATAGATCACTCATGGAAACCCAGTTTGTCTCATGTGAGGGTATTTAGATGTGATGCATATATTCATGTGCCAAAAGAAAAGAGGAGCAAGCTGGATAGTAAGTTAACAAAGTGTATCTTCATCGGGTAGAAGAATGGAGTCAAAGGGTACAAGTTGTGGAATCCACAAATAAAGAGTTTGTGTACAATAGAGATGTGGTGTTCAAAGAAGTCAATGTAGACAAGGCAGTTCAACAACCTCTTAAACAACCAGAGACAATTCAGTTTGATGTTATATCAAGAAATCAACTGTCACAGCCTATTGAGGAAGCAACAATGGAAGAGTCAAACTTTGATCCTAAAAATGATGGAAATGAAGATCAGCAATCTGGCGTTGATATTGGGGTTGCAGTGGCAGAGTCAGATTTAGAAGATGATATTCCACCGGAGCCGATTATGAGGAGGACCACTAGAACTAGGAGGCCACCGGAGAGATGCACACTTAGCGCATGTACTGAAAATGCAATAGGTGACGATCCTAGTACCATCAAGGAGGCAAGAAGTCGGGTGATGTAATTCAGCCGGGAGAAGGCACTGAATGAGGAGATAAATTCACTACATCGGAATGAAACATGAGACTCAGTAAAGTTGCTTGAGGATAGAAAGGCAGTTGGTTGCAAATGGATATTCAAGAAGAAACTTCATGCAAATGGAGAGGTGGAAAAATATAAGGCCCTGTTGGTTGCAAAGGGGTACTCACAGATAGAGAGTGTTGACTATGGTGAGGTTTTTTCTCCAGTTGTAAAATTAAATTCCATCAGATGTGTACTATCTATTGTCGTTGTCTATGATCTAGAAATTGAGCAATTAGATGTGAAGACAACTTTTCATCATGGAGATCTAGAGGAAGACATTTATATGAAGCAATCAGAGGGTTTGAAGCCAAGGGTAAAGAATAGTATGGGTGTAAATTGAAGAAATCCTTGTTTGACTTGAAACAGTCACCGCGGATGTATCAAAAGTTTGACACATATGCCCTTCAGATTGGATTTTCACACTGCAATGTTGATCATTGCGTTTACATAAAAGGTTATGCACTGAATTTATTATTCTAACTTTGTATCTTGATGATATGCTATTGATTGGGAATACCGGTTTTCTAATTCAGTTGCTTGCTGTCGTGATTGTTGTTGGATGTTTTCTGATCTCAGTGGTTTGTTTTGGTTGTTGCTGGATTTTTGGCAAAAAAATTTGTTGTTGTGTTGGTTGTATTTTGGTCGTCGCTCGATCCTCTTACGGGTTCTCAAATCGGTTCCACCAAGGGTACCCTAAACCTCGATTCCCATTCCGGTTTTGGTTCCCCGTTCCTAAAGTGATGGAATCGAAACCAGAGTCGCACAATGCCGATTCCATCAAATTTGGAATTGGAACTGACCCTGTAAAGGTCGGTTTGGGTACCTGCCGATTCTAGGTCTACCTGTTACTCATGCTCACCCCTAGTTGGTAGTGTTAGATTAACTTCAAACGTACCTTTAGGGGCTGTATGGATCAGGGTATATAAGATAACGGGAGTAATTTTCGTTTATTTTGCAAGATTCCAGTGTTTGGTTTCCAAGTAATAAAAGGTTACGGTAATCTATTATTGCAAATAGTGTTTACTGTTAATAATATGGAAGGTAATCTTATTACCTTGTTAGGGGGTGTTATTAAAAACATTATCAGCGTAAACTGATTTTTTTACCCATTTTGCCTTTAATTAAAAACCATTTCGAACATAATTGCTCTAAAATGTCTGCCAAATAACAATTACCCATCCCCCTTACATTTGAGAAATTAGCTAAAATACCCCAACCATAAAGAAATTTAAAAATTAACAAAATACCCCCAGCCACCCAAGACCATCGCTGGCCATGACTCACCACCACTGACCGTTGGCGTTAGTCACCGTAATGGTGCACGACCGATGAGATCTGGCCGATCGTGCATCGGTAAGGCCTTTTCTGACCATGGATCTGGAAACGACCAAACCTAGTCTGCCATGGATTTGTGAGCCATGGCCATTTCTGGCTTTGTCGCTGCACGACTAGCCATGTACAGCCAGTCGTGTGCCATTCCGTTGACTGTCGATGGCGGCCAGCAGTGGTGGCGGGTTGTCGGTAGTGGCTTGGGGTAGGTGGGGGTGATTTTGCTATAAATTAAAGTTTTATATGACTGCGATGTTTTAGCAAAATTTCAAATATAGGGGGTTAAAAGAATGATTCAAAAAATAATAATAATAAATATTGTTATATTAATATTTAAAAAGGAGAGCAATTTAGTAATCTATATAACATACACATCCATTTGTCCTCCCAACCAAACATATTATTCACCAATTTATTCGAACCAATCAAACATATTTTCTAAACATCCCAGTAATCTTCAAGATGATCTTTCTTTCCGTTATTATAATATTCCTCTATAATGAAACATTATATGATCCAAACGCTCCCTCAGTAATATTCTTTGTGTTTTTAGTTTTCAATTCAATTTGATTCTTGTTTGTAAACTTATTCATGACGCAAAGTTTCTCATTAGTTTTCTTCTTGATTATTGCATTATACAAGACCTTTCCTCGAAGAAAACGATTGGAGCGGGTAGATTACATGATGACCTTTTCCTTTTACAAACCTCTGACATTCCATCAAAATGTTTCCAGGGCATGTCTTCCTCAATTTTTACATTATGGCATCAATGATTAGGTTGTTGTAGCTTTAATTGGTTTAAATTAGTTTCGCATTATGCTCTAGAGCTACATACTTCTATTCAACCTAAAGTTTGTGAAATTTGTCCGCTTGCTCAACAAACTCGACTTCCATAATAAAAATTCCATTGAATCTTTTGATTTGGTTAACTGTGGTATTTGCGAAAATTTTCATTTAGCTTCCATATGCGGTGCACATTATTTCCTCACAATTGTGGATGATTAGACAAGATGTACTTGGGTCTTTCTTATGTAATGCAAAATGAAACTCGTTTACTCTTACAATCTTTTTATTTCTATGTTGAAACTCAATTCAATAAGAAAATTGAAGTCATAAAGGCATTGTGCATGAATTGTATTAAAACACCCTAACTTAATTGGGTTTGTGGGAAAAAAAACATGGACGTTTGCTTAATGTAGCTCGTGCCTCACATTTTTAATCAGGACTTCCCTTGCAATTTTAGGAAGAATGTGTGTTAATGGCAACTTTCCTTATCAATCACACTCCAACCCCGTTACTCCTTGGTAAGACACCTTATGGACTTCTCTTTTGTTAGAGTTGGTGCACTTTAGTTAGCATTTATGTACCCATGTTTAAAGTACAGTATAAGTCTTTACCGAGTTGATTAATGATTATCAATTTAAGCATGAATCAACATATATAACAATAAACATAAAGCACACCATCATATTCATGGTTAGGCTAAAACCACTCTTAGCCTACATCCATGGGACCTCGTCTAGATCGAAGCAGATCCACTAAACAACATACATTACAAGATATAGTTCAAAGTTGATTTTAGCTACAACAAAAAAAAGTCCCTGTTCTAGTTACACTACTAAACACCAAACTCTGAGTCTCTAATGTCTTGTTGCTCCAAGGATCTTCTTCACACTGGGAACACACCCAAAGAACACTTGAGCTCCACCCAAGCTTCACACGCTGAAGCCACGCTCCAGCATCAACAATGGAACCAAGTTCCAGTCACCATTCAATAAGCTTGTCTGAGAGGTGAAGGTAAGGAATGAAATGGCCAAAGGCAAGCCAAGGAAACATTGCTACATGAAGTTTTGAGTTAACCATTTTTATGCTTCAGCTAAGTAATTTCAAGTTTACAATGGAAAACGTCTGAAATATATGTGGGTGCGCTATATATGTCTTTATAGACTTGCATATTTTGGTTGCACATGGATGTTACGGCTTATGTGTACAGTGTACTCCACCTTAAAATTGGGTGTAAAAATCATTAATTAACTAGGGGTTACAACTTTTTATACCAACTTTCTCTCTCACAAACTTACGTGACAAAAAATGATGGGGTGAAAATTTATTTTAAATTTAAAATCATACAATCATCTTTTGTCACGTAAGTTTGTGAAAGAAAATTTGTATAAAAAAGTTTTTGATGTAGCAGTATTGATTAACTAGTATTTATTAGAATAAATTAAATAAAATAATATGGTATTTGTTGTACCTAGTAGCTGACTACTCGAACTTGATTTGGATGTTACAATATCTAGTTCGAGTTCGAACTCGAGCCCAATCAAGCCTAGAAAATGAAGATCTAACTCGAATTCAGTATCTTAAATGTGTACTCGAACTCGAGTTAGAGTTCGGTTAATCGAGTTTAAACTCAATTAATGGAATCATGCAGTAAAGATGGGAAAAAGCAGACAAGGACAATGGCCATGGCTGTTTTTCGGCGAACTTGAGGGGTTGGGTAAATAGAGGTCGACACTACCATGGCTGCCATGATAAACTAAGAAAAAAATGAAAGAGAGGAAAATGAGAGAAGAACGAATGAGGGGAAGAAAAAAAAATGGGAAGAGGAGAAAAAAGAAAAAGAAAGAAAGGAAAAGAATGGAATGAGGAAATATGGAGAAAATGAAGAAGAAGAGATATGATGAAGAAAAGGGCAAAAGAGAGAAAGAAGATATAAATATAAACAATATATATTTCTCGAAAGAAGAGATAAATATTAAAAATATATATTTTTTTAAAGAAGAGATAAAAATATATAGCTGCATTTGTTTCAATATTTTTCCACTATCCTATTCCACTATCTAATCCTAAAAACTGAAAAATGCATTTGTTTCAATATTCTCAAAATATTAACAATTATCTTTCTCGTAAAGATAACCCAATTCAACTTAACTTTATTTTTTTCAAAATACTATTCTAAAAAGCATCAGAATAATGAATCAAACGGAACAATATTTATTGAAAGAAGAGATAAATATAAAAAGTATATACAAGAAATAAGGGATATAAATATATATATCAAACTCAGCTCGTCTTGACGACCCGAGTATTTATCTTAATAGATGTAAAATAATTTATTTTAAATCCTTTAAGTATTTTTGAGATGTAACCAAATGGATAAAAAATTTCAACAGTATTTATAACTTTAAATAAGCTTTTTTGACCATTAAATAAACCCAACCAAACATGCTACTTCAATTATTTCATCTGATGAAGCTTTTTGTTTAAAGAAATTGAAAAAGCTTGTGATAGATTACCTCCACAGATAAGAATAGGATGTTGGATGTTGCACTGATATGCACCAGCACTGAAACTAACTTGAAAGGGTCTAAAGGGTTTAGCCAAAAATTTTATAAATTTTTTATTATTTTTTAATTAACCAAAAAATCAAATATTAAAAAGTCAAAGCAGAAAAAATAGTTAACTCCACTTAAAAGGTTAGTAGTAATGTTATTGAATTGTTTAAAGTAATCTTAATATTTATTTATTTATAATGTCATCAATATCACATCATTATTATTCAATAAAATACTAGATTTATAATATTTTTTATTTTTACTAATTAACATAAAAAATCAATATTCCTAATTAATTAAATAAATAAATAAAAATGTATCTTTACACTTGAACTAATAAATAATAAAATAAAGACTTTGATTTAACTAAATTTTAATTTATAATAAATTAATTAAGAACCGTCTTTTTTAATATAATAATATCCTGTACGTACTCTAATCGGTCTTGGTGTAACCATGCCTTTTCACTTCTACGCCACAAACTCAATCTACTCACCGCTGAAATTCACAACATAAGAGGCCATGTTCTTGTTCTATCCTATATATTTTAGGATTCACAGCTATTACCTCAATACAATTGCATATATATATATATATATATATATATATATATATATATATATATATATATATATATCCTTCAGCAGTAGCAAAATGAGTGAGTCCAAGACGTCAAATTTTCACATCGTCATGTTTCCATGGTTTGCTATTGGTCACATGACTCCATTTCTTCATCTCTCCAATAAACTAGCTGAAAAAGGCCATGCAATCACTTTCTTGCTACCTCCAAGAGCTCAAAAACACCTTCAACATTTCAATCTCCACCCTAATCTCATCACCTTCCACCCCCTTACTATCCCTCACGTTGATGGCCTTCCTCCTGGTGCCGAAATGGCATGGGAAGACCCCTCTCCTTGAACCATCTCCTCATCATCGCTATGGACTGGCCCCGCGACTAGGTCGAATTTGTGATAAAACAAACAAAACCAAAGCTGGGTTTTTATGATTTTTCTTATTGGCTACCCGAAATAACCAAAACCTCTTGGCATTAAAACTATTTGAAAGTTTTAAAGTGGGTTACCAAGTGATTAAAACTTATGCGCAATGGGTTGCTTATTCATATTGTGCATAAGTGTTGTTCAAAGCAAAAATGAAACATCCATCAAAGCAAGAAAAGAACACACTCATTTTTACATGGTTCAGCAACATGCCTACATCCATGGGACCAAGTCTAGAAGAAGAAAATTGTAACAACTCCATTCTACTCATATTCGTTTAAAATATACATAGTAAAAATACATGTAAGATAGCATAAAAAGTTGGGCCCAAAATTTTCTTTTATTAAACATATACATTCTTTATACAAAAAGTTGTATCATGTACAAAAGCATCAAAAACAAGGTGGACAATGTAGCCATTTCCCTTCGCTCGTCGACGCCCATCCGATTGTATCCTCACCTAGATCCTGCAAAAACATAGAAAACAACGGGGTGAGCACAACTAATGCTCAGTAAGTAAATCCTCTACTCATCTATCGCCGTAACTCTCTCTCTAATTTTTTCCTTACAATTCTCATTTACTCTCTCTTTTATACTTCTCTCTATTTTCTCTTTCTCTTAACTCTTACTAACTCTCTTTTTGTAAGTCACGGCCTCATCTTAGCAGAGGCACGGCCGGGACTCGTTCCCGCTCTCCGTGACTTCTACTCATTCTATCCGATCGGACTCGGTTATGCATGGATTCGGAATCCTTGGCCATGTGAGCGTATAAAATCTCTCTCGGGTACTCTCGGGTATAGCCCTCATCCGCATGTACTCTCACGGGCTACACCACTTCTCTCTCTCATACTCATGCCGCTCTCTCAATGCAGCGTAAATGCGGGAATACTCTACCCATTACTCACGGGTTCCCTATCGCACAACCTACTATATTCTCTTTTTCTCTCTTAATAAAGCTCACACTCAAAGTTCTCTACTCTTTCTATAATGTATAATTAATGCATATGGATGGTTCATGCTCATTAATGTACTCATGAAAAGCACAAATGCATTATTGCATTAAAGACAGTCATTCTGCGCAGGTCACACTCAAAAAGGCATAACTTGAGTTATACACACCGGATTGCTACGATTTTTATCTCGTTTTAAAGCTTAGAGACAGGGCTATAACTTTTATGTTCTGGTATAAACCTAGTTCAATCCGTAAGATGTCCAAAAATCACTCAGAAAGTCACGGCTGTGACAGGGCAGTTTAGTAACATGTTTTCACTTAGGCATTTTATCAAGCAACTCATGTGCATATAAACACTCTACTATAATTACTACTCTACTTCATTCTCTAGCCATCCAAAATGGGAGAAAACTCCCTCATATAATCATAATCCCTGTCAAGAAAAGCACTTCCAAATAGGTTTACACAATATCTCTCAAACTTCATCTCAATTTCCATTTCTCAATACACATTAAACACTTCTCATACATGAAGTGTATCCAACAATCACCAATTAGCTACTCATCTCAACTCAATTCCTCAACAAGCATAATACATATTTATACATGCATACATATCTACTCAATCTCTAAATCTCTACTCAAAAGCTTATTCAAAACTCAACTTGGTTGGATTTACTTACCTTGTAATGGAGAGATTCACTAACACTTTTCCTTTCCTTTGATAGCTTGTCTCTTCTCTACACCTTTAAACAATAAAACCCTAAGACTTCAATATATATATATATAAGCAAAACTTCACATCTAAAGCAAAAATCCTTACCTTAGGGTGCTTTAGATTAAGTTTCTATTCCAAACTACTCAAAAAGCTCTCTAAAATTCCTGAAATATCTTGAAATATTGAAAAAAAGAGTTGAGGGGAACTGGTGAGAAGAAGTTGGCGGTGGAGAAGAAGAATGAAGGGAGAAAACCCTTATTAACTCACAATTAACACATGTCTTCCCATTTTGCCCTTGCTCTTTCTTGGAGATTCCATCTATGTCCCTTAATCAATTACAATAATACCCTCATTTTTATTACATTCTCCATGAAATTCTATCTCTTTCCACTCCCCACAATTTCAACTAATTTTGAGTGAAAAGACCATTTTACCCCTAATGAAAGTTTAAGTGATTTTCTTCATATTTTTCTCAAAATAACTTTAACAAAAATTCAACTAAGGGCCAACCAACCAATATTAACCATATATCAACCCAAATAAAAGCAAAACAATAAACATTTAAGCAATACAGTAAAACTTAACTACGTACCTCAAGTGGGGCGTTACAATTCTCCCCCCTTAAAAGAATTTCATCCCCTGAATTCACACGAATAACTCCGGGAAGCGATTCTGCATGTCTCGTTCTACCTCCCATGTCGCTTCTTCTACCTTGTGATTCCTCCAAAGGACCTTCACTAGCGGAATACTCTTGTTCCAGAGCTCTTTAATCCTTCGATCTAGAATTTGTACTAGACGCTCCTCATACACGAGGTTCTCTGCTAACTCAATGTCCTCTACACTCAGGATATGGGAGGGATCACTTACATACTTCCGCAGCATCGAGACATGGAGAACATCATGCACTTTGTCCAAACTAGGTGGTAGTGCCAATCTGTAGGCAACCTTTCCCACTCTTTGCAATATCTCAAACGGACCTATGAATCTCGGTGCTAACTTCCCTTTGTTCCCGAAGTGCATCACTCGCTTGTAAGGGGAAACTCTCAGAAACACTTTATCACCCACTTGAAATTCAATTTCTTTTCTCTTCAAATCGGCATAACTTTTATGTCGATCTTGGGCTTGCTTCATTCTTTTTCTGATTAATCTTACATCTTCTATCATTTTCTGAGTCACCTCTGGCCCAAGAGCGGTACTCAACTCATTATTTTCACCTATCTCATCCCAATGTAATGGAGACCTGCATCGTCTACCATACAAAGCCTCGTAAGGCGCCATCTTAATCGTAGACTGATAATTGTTGTTGTAGGCAAACTCCACCAAAGGTAACATTTCATGCCATGACATTCTATAATCCATGCAGCAGGCTCTCAACATATCCTCAAGCACCTGATTTGTTCTCTCTGTTTGGCCATCCGTCTGAGGATGATAGGCAGAACTGAATGCCAAACGATTACCCAAATTTCTTTGTAAACTAGTCCAGAAAGCTGAGACAAATCTCGAATCCCTGTCTGACACTATGATCTTGGGCATACCATGTAACCTGACTATCTCTTTCATGTAGATTTAAGCCAACTGATCTAAGGTGGTACTTTCCTTTACTGGAAGGAAATGGGCAGACTTAGTTAATCGATCCACAATCACCCATATAGCATTATAACCTCTCTGTACTCTAGGGAGACCTGTGATAAAATCCATCGAAATGCTCTCCCATTTCCATTCTGGAATACTAAGTGGTTGAAGTAACCCTGACGGCCTTTGGTGTTCTGCTTTCACCTGTTGACAAGTCAGACATTTAGCTACAAACTCTGCAATATCTCTTTTCATACCTGGCCACCAGTAGCCTGTCTTTACATCTTGATACATCTTGGTTGCTCCAGGATAAGCAGTGTACGGTGTGTCATGAGCCTCTAAAAGAATTCTTTTTCTCAACTCGTCGTTCGGAGGAATGCACAACCGATTTCTGAAATAGAGGACACCATCAACTAAGTGGAACTCCGTTGTCTTGCCCTCAAGCACTTGCTGCACTAATCTCTGACACCACTCATCGACCACTTGCTTTTCTTTAACTTCCTCCAATAAAGTAGACTGAATCTCTAATCTGGCAATCCTTCCCTGAATCACTTCGATCTGTTCTCTACATAACTCTTCTATTAGTTCTTTCTGCTTGGTGAGTCGGGATAAATAGGCTTTTCTACTCAGAGCATCGGCCACTATATTGGCTTTCCCCGGTTGGTACTTGATCTCACATTCATAATCCTTAACCAGCTCTAACCATCTTCTCTGTCTCATATTTAGCTCCTTCTGAGTGAAGAAGTACTTTAAACTCTTATGATCGGTGTAGATATTACTCTTGGCACCATAAAGGTAATGCCTCCAAATCTTTAAGGCAAAGACCACGCCTGCCAACTCTAAATCATGCGTAGGGTATCTTGTCTCATACTCTTTCAGTTGTCGAGAGGCATATGCTATCACCCTACCTAACTGCATTAACACCGCCCCAAGTCCTTGCAAAGAGGCATCTGTATAAATGTTGTAATCTACACCCTTTTGTGGTAGCACTAACACTAGAGCTGACGTTAACCTCTTCTTCAACTCTTAGAAACATTCCTCACACGCTTCTAACTAGATAAAATGAGTCTTCTGTTTGGTAAGAGCTGTCAATGGTTTAGCCAACTGGGTGAACCCTTCAACAAATCTGTGTAGTAACTGCCGCCTAAGAAACTTCGGACCTCTTTTACTGTCTTCGGCCTCTGCCATTCAAGGATTGCCTTCACCTTACTCAGATCTACTGAAATCCTTTCCTTAGACACTGTATGGCCAAGAAATATTACTTGGTCGAGCCAAAACTCATACTTAGAAAATTTATCATACAATTGCTTTTCTCTCAACTGTTGTAGCACTATTCTCAAATGTTCCTCATGCTCTTCTCTCGATTTGGAATAAACCAGAAAAGTGTGAATATATAGAGAACAAGGTGACTAGGGTTAGGGGACAAAAAGGTTAAAGTAAAATTTTTGTGTTTTTCTTTTTGCACAAGAAATTTGGGACCACAAACAAAAAACAATATTCCTTTTCTCACACAACGAATAGAAAGTGGACAAATGGAAAGGCACAAAACAGAATATCAATAAGGAATAATATTGTCCATAAAGCAAAACGGGTGCGTGATGTGTGATTGAGGAAAAATATCTGCCAGATGCTCTGTGAGCACACAAACTCTAAAGTGCTCACACTTGTGAAGGTGATCACCTTTAAGAGTGTGCCCACATTGGCAGAAAGGAAAAAGATAGTGCAGGACTCAAAACAAGATCATAAGATGACAAATCCATTAACAATCTCCCCCTTTGTCAATCTTATAAACAAAGCACAATCTTTTCATTCATACACTTGTCTCAAAAAATTAATGATCAATCAACAAGAGAGAAAACTTAAAACAACACAAAAACATATCTCATAAAGACATAATCATCAAGGCATAGAGATAAGTATGAAACAAAGACAACAAACAAAACATAATCAATATGGTTCAATTAAAAACAGTTTTGCAAGATAAAAAATTGAACTAAACCAACACCTTCCCCTCCCCCTCCCGCCCCCTTCAATTAGTATACTCCCCTTGAGTAACTAATTCAACATATATATATAACGAATTTATCAATCAATTTTCAGAAGGGGATAGTTCAAGTCACACATGAATGGAAAAGAATGTTATCTACATATTAAGAGAAGAATTAGCAAGAATTCAAAAGCAAATAACAACACAAAGAAAATGCAGTTAGAAGACAAGCATAAACAAAAATTACTGCACAAAACATAACTGCATTAGTTAATAAAAAACAGCAGAACAAAAATATAAATAAGTTCAACAACTCAAACTTAACTACAAACAAAAGTTCAGCAAAAATAAAAAGAGTTTTGCAAATAAATAAATAAAAATATCCTTCAATGAGATCACAATCAAGGCAGTTGTGATCACTTTCACAGATGAGAATGAAGCAGCTCAATGAAAAAGATTAATGCCTACTCCCCCTCTTTGTTCATAGATGATTATCCTTTGAGTTTGCTGGATCTCCTGAAGGGAAGTTTCTTGGCACATGCAAGGTGAACACATCACATGCATTGTGAGCACATGGACCGTATTGATAAAAAATCACAAAAAATCAGCAGTCATGTGATGATACAAGAGTCAAAGTGAGCACACAAGAAACATATAAACAAAAATGAACCAATTAAAGCATTGTGTGGTGACCGTCAAGCAGACATAAAATGGTAACATCAAACTTCAAGTGAGCACAGTCAAAAGAGATGAAAACAAAATAGCAAGCATGTGATAACATAAGCTCTCAAGGTGGGGAGATAGGTACAAAGGCAGTAGACAATAGACACTTATTCAAATTTATTGAACAGAAAGAGGAAAAAAAAAGATACCATGAGATCAATTACATTAAACAACGTTTTATGGGGGCAAGTAATAAAGATTAATGTGACATAAAAAAATCACCAACTTGTTGGCGATGCAAAAGAATGTTCTCAACATAGCCACTTTCACAAACAAGAGCAATTATTCCTTTAATCATACAAGAGCAAGAATGCAATGATTCTTTGTCATAAGTGTGCGAAATGTCTTAAAAAAGAAGTATGACCCATTGGTCAATTTCATTTCATTCAACTCCCCCTTCCCTTATGCCCTTTTTCTTTTCAAACAATTGAAATTCTTTTTTACTTCTTTTTCTTTGTAATAGACAAGCAATGGGCAAAAATTCTCTCAAAAGCAACCAAGTGTAACTTTCACTTGCAAGGAGGTAGCCCTCTAAATGGTAAATCGTCCAAGGACATAAAGGTCACTACATCCAAGAAGATTGCTCAATTATGACTTTCACACTACAAGCAAGGTAGCTCTTTCACATTGTGACAAAATCAAGCAATAAAAAACTCATGGAGAGAAAAGTCATAAGTGCTTTGAAAATGAAAGAACAAGGTGGACACATCATAGTAGCATACTATCATAAGACAGGAATAATTCTCATACACCAACATTAATAAAAAATACTTGCAACAATAAAAAATTGGAAATTTTTCTCATGGCATTTATTAGAAAAGACAAAGACACTACTTAAATTGAATCGGTCCAATAGACTTCCTCAAATTCACAAACATTTGCAAGTCTAAAGCCTTTGTATTCAAGTCAGCAAGTTGAGAGTTAGTGTTAACATGTGCAAATGAAATGACGTTATTCTCAACTAAGTCATGAAGATGAACATCTCTATAGCTAACATGACCATTTTCCAAGTATTCCAACTCAGCCAATAAAGATTTGTTACCTGTTATGTGTCTAGAACAACCATTATCAATTTGAGAGGCAGACAATGAGGTCTGGGCAACAAAAAAATTAGCGCTAAGCTTGGGTCTCCGCACTTTTCTATTTTTGGAAAAATTGTTCAAGTGTGGTGACACGAGAGACTAAAGTGGTGACATTAGAGAATTAAAATCATGATTTCTAATACATCTTTTCAAATATGAAATGAGTTTAAAACAGTTAGGTCTGATGTGACCTTTCTTTTGACAAAAATGACAAACTGGAGTGAATCTTTTTACCTTTAAGGTTTAATCTGGAGGAGCAACAAAAACCTTGGGAGCTGAATTTGAGTTGACTATGGTGGTCACAACAGGTTTTGTAGTACTCACTTTGATAAAGGTGGTCACAACAGGTTTGGAGGTGATAGCACGTGAAGTCAATCTCAAACCAGATTTATCTCCAAACATTTTTCCTTGGCCAAGCACTTTATCCATCTTACTTGTACCTGCATTCAACTTCTCAACAATGACCTTAGCCTCAGTTAGTTCATTTAAAGCTTAATTCAACAAAATTTCTTTATTGGATAAATCAGATAATAAGGCTTTAGATTTATCATTCAAAATCTTTTTATCTTCTATCAAGGAAGATTTTTCAGATTCAAGAGACTTAATCCTCTTGATGGCTTTTAACCAAGCCTCATACATTTTGTCATAAGCTTCTTGTTGCTCTTTATAGACATCACTTAAGTCATCCGAAAACACACTCTCACTGTCTTCTTTGCTAGCTGTAAGGGCCAAAAGGTTTCCATTCTCAACTGACTCATCTTCCCCACTCTTTCTTTCTCCATCATCACTCTCACTCAAGATATCAACCATTGCTTTACTCTTCTTCTTTTTCAGTGTGTTAGCACACTCAAACTGGACATGGCCGTAGCCCTCACACTCAAAACACCTAATGTCTTTGTTCTTCTTTTCATTTTTTTTTGAAAAGATACCTTGACCAAAATGGACACCAAAATTTTTAACACAAGACTGTTTGCCTTTTCTAGCCACATTTGCTTTTCTCATATTCTTTTTCAAAAATTTTGCAAAGTTTTTTATGAGTAAGCCACATTCATCATCATCCACATCACTATCATCAACATCATCAAGGGTTTCAGAAATTACTTCATGTTTAAATGCAAGGTCATTAACTGATTTTTGCTCACCACACCTTATCAAATTCTACTCATATGCTTGAAGAGATCCAATCAGTTCGTCTAGCTGCATCATATCAAGGGCATGACATTCTTCAATGGAGGTTGCCTTGGACATAAATCTTTCGGGTAAGGAGCACAATACTTTCCTGACAAGTTTAGCGTCATAATAGATTTTACCCAAAGCAAAACACTCATTTGTAACATCACACAAACGGCCATGAAAATCAAAAATAGATTCATCATCACGCATAACAAGATTTTCATAATCAACAATTAATCTCTTGAGTCTAGTCTTTTTAACAAGGTCTATTCCTTCATTTTTAACTTGGAGTCTCCAATGTATCCTTTGCTATCTCACAGTTAGCAATATTTTTCATTTGACTAAAACTGATAGCATTAAACAAGGCATGCAGAGCTTTTGAGTTAAAGTTAGACTCCTCTAACTCAGCCTTGGTCCATTAATCTATGGGTTTTCCTTTACTACTACTACCTTCACCAACAACTTGTGGTTCTTTCTAACCAATAACACAAGCATTCCACGTCCTTTCATCACTTGATTTTAAGAAGACATGCATCTTAGGTCTCCAAAAATGATAGTTGGTTCTCTCCAACAATGGTGGTCTATGAGTAGACTCACCTTCACTAAACAAACTCATGGTAAACAAAACAATCAGTGTGGTCACATTAAGAAAAGAGGTGGTCACAACCAAAAAATTCAACATGGGGTGGTCACACAACTCCAACGTGGTCACACAAGGTTTGTAGTGAAAAACTTACAAAAAAACGTGAAATAAAAGCAAAATACAACAGACACCAAATCAAGATTTAAGCACAAATAACAAGTAAGGATCAACTGAAATAACTCTTTAAAACAAGCTCTAATACCAAATAAAAGTTTTAAAGGGGGTTACCAAGTGATTAAAACTTATGCGGAATAAGTTGCTTGTTTATATTATGCATAAGTATTTTTCAAAGCATAAATGAAACATCCATCAAAGCAAGAAAAGAACACACTCATTTTTACATGGTTTGGCAACATGCCTACATCTATGGGACCAAGTCCAGAAGAAGCAAATCCACTATGTAAACTTATGAGTTCAAATACAAAACAAGAAAACCATAGTTGCAAAACACTCCCTGTTTTCGACACATCAATCTTCTCTTCTTCGGTTGAACTTCAAGCCATCACAACAAGCTTCACATAGGAGACCGCTAGGTCATACTTGAGCTCCTCTCAAGTTTCAACAGTGAAGAATTAACTTCAGAACAGCAACTTACATACAAGCTCTCATCACCATGGAATCAATTATCCAAAGTCATCACACAAGGACAAGTGAAAAGGGTTATTTTAAGCCTACCAAAGCATATGAGAAACCATAGACGAAAACAAAAACCTCAAAGGATATTTAGTGATGAATCAGAGGCAATTATGTTTCTTAAAGAAGACACCAAAAAAGTATGAATATATAGAGAACAAGGTGATTAGGGTTGGGGGACAAAAAATTTAAAGTAAAACTTTTGTGTTTTTCTTTTTGCACAAGAAATTTGGGAACACAAACAAAAGCAATACTCATTTTCTCACACAACGAATAGAAAGTGGACAAGTGGAAAGGCACAAAACAAAATATCAACAAGGAATAATATTGTCCAACAAGCAAAACGGGTGCGTGATGTGTGATTGAGGAAAAATATATGCTAGATGCATTGTGAGCACACAGACTATAAAGTGCTCACACTTGTGAAGGTGATTACCTTTAGAGAGTGTGCACACATTGGCAGAAAGGAAAAGATAGTGCAAGACGTAAAACAAGATCATAAGATGACAAATACACTAACACTATTAACTACATTGTGGTTTGTGCTGCATCTGTTGCAATTGCTCTTGTCCTTGCTCGTAATGTGCAGAAAGATAAGCCTATTACAGAAGCTGAATTACATGTGCCACCCACAGGCTACCCATCAACGATTGTAGTGATGCGTCACCATGAAGCACGCGTATTATCCTTCATTTCTTTCACATTTGGGGAAGGCATATCGTTCTACGAAAGAAGCACTACCTCTATGAAAGAGTGCGACGTGATTTTGATAAAAACATGCCATGAAACAGAGGGAAGGTTTTGTGATTACATAGCAAGTTAGTATAACAAGCCAGTTTTTTTAACTGGTCATATCTTACCTAAACCGGCCCAAACACCATTGGAGGATAGATAGGCTAAGTGGCTTGGATGTTTCAACCCGATTCTGTGGTCTATTGCTCATTTGGGAGCCAATACATCCTTGAAAAGGAGCAGTTTCAGGAACTTCGGTCGGGGTTTGAGTTAACAGGTTTTCCATTTCTCATAGCCTTAAAACTGCCAATCGGTGCATCAACAGTTGAGGAAGCATTTCCGGAGGGGTTTGAAGAGAGAACAACGGGGAGAGGATTGGTTTAGGGTGGCTGGATTCAGTAACTGAAAACCTTAGCTCATCCATCAGTGGTATGTTTTGTGAATCACTGTGGGTTCTGATCAATGTGGGAGGCTTTGATGAGTGATTGCCAAATAGTTTTCGTGCCACATTTGGGTGACCAAATCCTGAACACAAGATTAATGGCGAAAGAGCTAAAAGTCGGTGTAGAGGTTGAGGGAAAAGATAATGGTTGGTTCTCAAAAGAGAGTTTGTGCAAAGCCGTTAAAATTGTGATGGAAACAGATAGTGAGATGGGTAATTTGGTGAGGAAGAACCATGCAAAGTGGAAGGATTCATTGGTGAATCAGGGGATCATGAATGGTTACATTGATGAATTTGCCAAAGATATACAAAAGCTTGTCAATAATTGACAAACGATATTCATTTGAATTCTTAATGTCTTAAGAGATGCATCCTTTTTAATTAGAAAATTCAATGTTGTTTTGCTACGCTTAGCTTATCATTTTAAAATTAGCTTATTCCCAAAGCATAAAGTGTAGGATATATTGTTATCTTTTGCCTTATATAATGAACTAAATATGATTAAGTTTATATGTGTATTTAACGGTGTATTTTCTTATATGTGTATGTAATGAACTTAATACAATTAAGTTTATATGTTGTTATATTACGACTTCATGGATTTCCTCAGTCTATTGTCTCTGATAAGGACATATTTTTTTCTCAGTCCATCATCTCTAACAAGGACATAATTTTTATGAGTCAATTCTAGAATGAGCTATTCAAATTGGCAAGCACTACCCTTAAGTTTAGATCTGCTTATTATCCATAAACAAATGGGCAAGTAGAGGTTGTCAATTGATGCCTTGAAACATACCTTAGGTGTTTTCAAATCTACAGGGTTTTATTGGGGGTTTGCTTGTAGGATTGTTTGAAAATTTGTATTATTATTTTGAAATTTGTGTTGTTTGTTGGTGTTTCTACAACTTTACTTTAGGAGTACTTGTGTTTATTGGGTGTTATTTACTAGTGGTGTTGGTTTGATTCACTACCAAGTATGTGCCACAAGGAGTTTCTTGAAAGGTTGCAAATTGAGGTGTTATATTACTGGTGATAAACCTATTGAATTGATGTCTTTTGCCTTATGTAATGAACTTAATATAATTAAGTTTATATGTGTATTTAATGGTGTATTTTCGTAAAATACATCTTAACACTTTAAAAAAATAAAATAAAATAATATTAAGGTTTTTGAAATCATATAATGGATTTTATTATCATTAATATATATATATATATATATATATATATATGAACAATTTAGTCTCCGAATATCAAGAGTTTTTGCAAAGGATATCAAAGTCAATAATAACTCATAGCGTGAGCTAGTTAGAAAGAGCCCAAGATTAATGTTAAATTCCCATGTTAGGTTATGTAAATGTGAAGACTGAAATGGTGCCATAATACATGAGAGTAATATGATGTCGTCTCAAATGTGTCTAGGATAAATCAAGGCCATCAGTTGTTATGAGATCTAACAGCTACAATTCACTCCAGACCTAGTCAACGCTATTTAAGCAGAAAAGTTATCGGGTTTTCTTTCTAAGTTGATTCTGTTTAGAGAAAGGGAAAAATTAGCTCTGCTAGGGTTTCTTGAGTTCTTGATTGGTACCTTTGTAACTAGTGTTTGAGTGATTAGGATTATTCATTCTGTGAGGGGTTTTGTCTCTCAAGGGCTAGGGAATCTCGGATTTGCTTCTCTAGGTTATTAGTTACAAGTTAGGTTCGATTAAGGGGTTGGTTCTTAGATCAACTAATCTGGAGTCTGTAATATGTAACATTGATTCTTTATAGTGCAGTGAGCTTCTTCTGTTTCTGGAGCTCAACGTGGATGTAATCTTTCCAATTCTTGGAAAGGTGAACCACGGTAAAAGTGCGGTGTTGTTTTTGTGTGGTTGCTTGATCAGTTTGTTTTATTAGGCCTTTTTGTGTGTTTTACAATAGTGGTATCAGAGCGGTTACATTGAGGCCTGTTGTGACTCCAGGTTCCCTAATTTAGAAAATTTTGATTTCTAGGGTTTTGACAAATTTGGGGGTTTTCAGAGTTGTCGGGTTCTAAGGTCCTTAGGAGTCTATAGATCACCAACAAACTGTTAGTTCTTAAGAATCGAAAGAAATTTCAAGTTCTATCATCATGAGTTCAACTTGCATGAAAATCTCCCAGTACGATGGGAAGATTGACTTCAATTCTTAGAAAAAGAAGATGAAGACCTTACTGTCACACAATAAAGTAGGAATTGCACTGGAAAAGAACACTGAGAAGTGGCTGGAGGATAAGTTGAAGAAGAAGGCAAAAATCGACGAGGAGGCTTACAACTTGATTGTGATGAACCTTGCTGATAACCCCCTGAGGAAAGTGGATGGACTGGAGACTCCTCTCTTACAATGGGGTAAGCTTGATCACTATATGCTTGACAAACTGCACACAATCTTGCTTTCTTAAAAGGTGCCTTGTTTTCATATAGAATGAATAATAGTAAGCCTATAGATGAGAACCCAGATGAATTGTTAAAAATGACTATAATCTTGAAAGGAACTGACTAAGAACTAGGAGACACAAGCCTGGCCATGATCCTTTTAAACTCATTGACTGAAGACTATCAGGTAGTCGAGAATACCTTACAGTACTTATCCCTAGCATAGATCTAATCATAGCAAGACTGAAAGCTAGGGAATTAGAGTTAAAGGTTCAGAAAATAAATGGAAACAATTTATTCGTAAAGGGTAAAATAGAACCAGGACACCCTTTCAATGGCATGCAACGAAATACTGGGTCAAAAATTAAGAAGAAAGGAAAATGTACTAATAAGAAAGGGGAAACCAGAAAGTGTTTCCACTGTAATAAGGCAAGTCACTTAAAAAAGAAATTGCTATGACTGGATTAGAAAGCAAAAATCAGGGAATAGTACTGAGAGTAATGTAGTTTGTACAGAGGATAGTACTTCGGACCTTGAAGTACTTACTGTGTCTAGGACAAATCAAATCCATGATTGGGTGATAGACTCAGGTTGCTCATTTCACATGAGCCCTAACAAAGAGTGGTTCCAAGACTTTAGGAGTGGGGAACATGAAACAGTGTTCATGGGGAATAACAATACTTGTAAAGTATTAGGAATATGAAATATAACTCTAGGATTGGAAGATGGAAAACTGGTAGTACTGTCTAATGTAAGGTACATTCCTGAATTAAAAAGAAATATGATATCTTTAGGTACCTTAGATGAATCAGGGTGCAGCTATAAAGATGAAAGGGGATGCATTAATGTGTTCAAGAATAATTACATAGTATTAAGAGAGCTGAAGAAAAATGGACTGTACTTACTGTGTGGGAGTTATCATCATGAGAAGAGGAACAGTGCCTTGGTCTCCTCCAATCCTAGTGTAATTGATAAGTGGCATTTGAGGCTAAGGCACACGAGTCAAAAGGGTATGGATATCCTTAGCCATCAGGGGTTGTTTGGTAAGGATAGGATTAGCTCATTGGCTTTTTGTGAAACATGTGTATTAGGCAAGCAACATAGAGGCAGCTTCACTAAAGGCATACACCTATCCTTAAATTGTTTAGACTACCTTCATGCAGATCTCTAGGGACCTAAGAGGGTTAGGTCCCATGAAGGGAATAACTACTTTCTCTCCATAGTTGATGACTTTAGTAGGAAGGTATGAGACTACCTACTAAAGTCCAAAGATGAGGCTTTGACTAAGTTTAAAACTTGAAAAACACTAGTAGAGAATCAGGTTGATAGAAGAGTGAAAGCTTTAAGAACAGATAATGGATTAGAGTTTTGCAATATTGAATTTTGTAATTACTACAGAGATCAGGGTATATTGAGGCATAGTACAGTTAGGAAAACTCTTTAGCAAAATGGGGTTGCTGAGAGGATGAACAGAACTCTTTTAGAAAAAGTCAGGTGCCTCTTGTTCACCTCTGGCCTCCCAAAAACCTTATGGGGAGAAGCCTTGACAACGACAGCTTATCTAATATAAATAGAAGTCCAAATAGCTCTATAGAATTCAAATGTCCAGAAGCTAAATAGTTAGGAAGAGACCTAAGTCTAAGCCATCTAAGGGTGTTTGGGTGTGCTGCATAAGCACACACAAGTGATGGAAAACTAGAGCCTAGGTCCATAAAGTGTGCATTCTTGGGATACTAAGAAAGTACTAAAGGCTATGGGTTATGGGACAAAGAGACCCCAGGAGTAAAGATCATTGTAAGTAGGGATGTGATATTTAATGAGGGGAATTTCCCCTGCAAATCCGCTAACAGTGATGCAAGTTCCTTAAGCAACACTGAAACACTACTAGGCCAGACAGATGTCACACCAATTGAGGTGGAGGCAGCCAGTATGCATCCAGAGGTTCCCCAGCTAGAAGAAGAAGAACCAGCACCTAATGCACCAGATTAAGAAGAAGAAGGTGGAGCAGGGGAGACACAAGATCCCTAGTTTAATAAACTGCAAGAATACCAACTAGCTACGGACAGGACTAGAAGAGAGATTAGGCCTCTAGCAAGGCACTCATATGCAAAATTGATATGTACAACCCTATTGGCAGGGACTGAGGTACAAAGGACAGAGCTTGAGACATATGCTAAAGCTATGAATTCAAAGGACATAGACAAATGGTGGCAAGCAATGACAGAGGAAATGGAATCCCTAAAGGTAAATGGGACCTGGTCCCTTGTTCCTAAACCTAAAGACCAAATACTGATTCAGTGTAAATGGTTATTTAAGATTAAGGAAGGTATATCTATGCATGAATCCCCTAGGTACAAAGCTAGACTGGTGGCCAAAGGGAGGGTATAGACTTCAATGAAGTCTTCTCTCCCATAGTCAAATACAAGACCATTAGGAGGATGCTATCAGTTGTTGCACATCAAAACCTAGAGCTAGAGCAACTTGATGTAAAAATAGCATTCCTACATGGTGACTTAGAAAAGTAGATCTTCATGAGTCAGCCAGTAGGGTTTGTAGATAATAGGAGGCCAAATCATGTTTGCCTGCTGTATAAGTCCTTGTATGGTCTAACGTTGTCTCCCTGGCAATGGTATAAAAAGTTTGATACCTTCATAGTCAATATAGGATTCACAAGAAGCAAGTATGATAATTGCTTCTATTTTGCACTGAAAGATGACATGTCCATTTACCTATTGCTTTATGTTGATGATATGCTCTTAATCAATAAATCAAAGTCCAAAATAATTGAATTAAAGGCCAGACTTAACTTTGAATTTGACATGAAGGACTTAGGAATGGCTAAGAAAATTCGGGTATGTTCATAGATAGGGATAGAAGCAAGAGTACACTAAAAATCCACCAATATTCATATATGCAGAAACTAGTCTCTAAATTTGGAATGTCTGATTGTAAGCATGTGTCAATGCCCCTTGCTAATCATTTTGTATAGTCTAAGTCTCAGTGCCCTAAGAGCCTTGCTGAAATAATTCAAATGGAGGCTGGCCCTTACTCTAATGTGATAGGATCAGTAATGTACGCAATGATTGGTACTAGACCTAGGTTTAGCTTTTGTAATATCTCTTTTAAGTAGATTCATGTCTAACCCAAGAAGTGATCACCGGACTGCACTAAAATGGGTGCTCAGATACATCAATAATACTGTATGTGTAGGTTTGGAGTATTGTAAAAGAACAACTACACTTGATCTGGTTGGGTTTGTGGATTCTGACTTTGTAAGTGACAGGGACAGCAGGAAGTCAACCACTGCCTATTGTTTTACACTCGGAGAGAATTGCATCAGCTGAAAATCGCAACTCCAACCTTTAGTAGCTCTTTCATCAACTGAAGCAGAATGTGTGGTGTTGGCTAATGTTTTTAAGGAAGCTTTATGGTTGCAAGGAATACTGACAGAAGCTGAATTGACTAATGGCAGGGTGACCATTTACTCAAATAGTCACAATGCAATATTGTTGAGCAAAAATCCCATCTACCATGAAAGAACCAAGCACGTGGATGTACAATTCCATTTTGTTAAAGTCTTGATCGCCAGAGGGTTAATTGAGCTGAGAAATATCCCCACTGAAGAAAATCTAGCAGACATGGGAACCAAAATAGTCACTATAGCAAAGTTCAAGCACTGCCTAAACTTGTTCTTTGTGAAACGAGCAGAAGCAACAGAGCTATGAAGGAATCAGTTGAAGTGAGCTGCACTAAGGAGAGTCAAGTGGAGGAATGGATTTCGAGTCTTCAAGGTGGAGATTGTAAATGTGAAGACTGAAACGGTGCCGTAATACATGAGAGTAATACGTTGTCATCTCAAGTGTGTCTAGGATAAATCAAGGCCATCAGTTGTTATGAGATCCAACAGCTACAATTCACTCCAGACCTGGTCAATAGTATTTAAGCAAAAACGTTATCAAGTTTTCTTTCTTAGTTGATTATGTTTAGAGATAAGGAAAAATTAGCTCTGCTAGGGTTTCTTGAGTTCTTGATTGGCACCTCTGTAACTAGTGTTTGAGTGATTAGGATTGGTCATTTTGTGAAGGGTTTTGTCTTTCAAGGGCTAGGGAATCTCATATTTGCTTCTCTAGATTATTAGTTACAAGTTGGGTTTGATTAAGGGGTTGGTTCTTAGATCAACTGGTCTGGAGTATGTGATTTTTAACATTGATTCTTTATAGTGCAATGAGCTTCTCCTGTTTCTAGAGCTCAATGTGGATGTAATCTTTCCAATTCTTGGAAAGGTGAACCATGGTAAAAGTGCGGTGTTGTTTTTGTTTGGTTGCTTGACCAGTTTGTTTTATTAGGCCTTTGTGTGTGTTTTACAACAGGTTATGTATACGCCCATTAGTAGTAGATTGGCAAGAACCAAAATCCAAATTCGAGGCCTTAAGAATTTCCAAGGTGGATGAGGTGAGAGTGGAGTTTGAGAATAGCACATTGTAAGCATAGAAAAAGTTCATTAAATTATGTAAGAGACTTTCTCCGGTTGATATGAACTAATATTTTTTGAGGAATTGCAAGAAAAATAAAGATAGGTTGACAAACCCTTTTAATTAACTTTCTTTCACAAATGTAACGTGGTGGCTCGCAAGTAGTCAGCTCACAATTAGTTAGGTAAGACCTATTGCGAGCTGTTACGTCCAGCCACATAGCCACATACACAATTGTGGGTTTAATTGAACCTACTCAACTTTTGGAAAAAATCAAAACAATCCTTACATATTATGGAATTTACAAATTTTATCCCGCAAAAATTTGAATTAATTAACACTTTTTTACCTTTTTCTCACTTTTTCATTTCCTCTCATTCTCTATCATACTTTCTTCTTCCTTATATTGGATTACTCAAGAAAGACTATTTGGAGGTTACAAGATAAAATGATGTTCATTTTTTTAATGGACTCCCGTTCATATTGTATGGACGGGTGTCTATTTACTATGGACTAGATGGACGACCGTCCAAAAAATTTTAAAAGAAAAATAATAGATGCCCGTCCATCTTATATGGACGAGTGTCTATTTACTATGAACGGGCGTCAATCTTATATGGACACCCATCCAAAAAATTTTACATTTAATGGACAGACGTCCCTTTTAGATGGACGCCTGTCCATTGTTTAATTTAAAAAAATTTATATTCAAATTTTGTCTCAATCCAAAAATAAATATCGCTATCTTCATTCATTTTTTGTCAATATTCAAAGTAATTGGACAAGCTTCATTCAATTTTTGTCCATACCCAAATTTTAGTTTAATAAAAAATTTTCTTTAAAATTTTCCATTAAAATGTTTAAAAATTTAGGCCTCCGAAAACAAGTTTCATTTCTCTCTTGCTTTGCATTTTGTTTATAATTGAAAATTAAAAAAAAAAATTGAGAATGGACGCCAGTCCACTACTCCACTCATTTGGATGGTTACGACCATCGAAATGATGGACTGGCATCCGTACTTTTACTTAAAATCATTTTTTTTTTCTTTTATTTCATCTCAAAATTTTATACTCTAAAAATGAATATTTTATCTGAAAATTATATGGACCCCTGTCCATAGTAAAAGGACTCTTGTCCATAATATATGGACGGGAGTCCATAACTATGGACAGTCGTCCTCATAAGAGGACGGGCGTTCATAAACAATTTAGACCAAATTTTTTTAGTTTAAACCATGGACGGATATTCATTCTAGGTGGACGGGAGTCCATTTCAAATAAACAGTCGTTCAATAACAATGAGCGGATATTCATTCTAGGTGGACGGGAGTCCATTTCAAATAAACAGTCGTTCAATAACAATGCACGGTCGTCCATATTTGATAGACAACCGTTCATTCGTGGAATATTTGTTAACGTGATACGTGACTCGTCTGATTCAATAAACACGTTGTTTGATGTAAAAATTTTGGTACAAAACGTTGATTGCCGTACAATTTTTCAAGACAAAAATCTCGTAGCATTGCTATTGTCCTTCGACTCAATCAAGAACCGGATATTCTCTCCTCAATTTTTTTTTTTTTTTTTTAATCCATGATTTTGATGTGTTATCTAGAAGCCATCTCCTCTCTCCTCCTTGCCTTTATCTAAAAAAATATTATATCTAATTTAAAATCCGATCAAATCTTAATCAAATCAAACCAAATATTAATTTAATTATAAATTTAAGGCCGAACGACTTGTGCATACTCAAGGTTTGTCGAAACAACAAATTGATACCTAAAAGTAAAAGGTTTAGAAATAACAAATAGATACCTTCCGTTATGTACTGTTAGTAATTTCTGTTTGTCAATAGTGAAAAGACTAAAATGCCCTTAAAAGTTTGTTACTTTAGTTTTTTATAAATTTAAAAATTTCTAAAAAACCCCCTAGGTTTGCTAATTTAACTAAACTCCCCCATATATAAAAAGTTTGTTAAATGACAAAAACACCCCCACCACCCGCAGTGCCAGATTCCGGCCACCACCGCAAGAAATTAGCCGGGAAATTGCGTTACGACACAGACCCATCGGATCTGTGTTGTAATGTGTCGATTTGGCCGTTGAGGCAGCAGATGGAGTTTTGCGGCCTCGACGGCCAGATCTGACCTTTTTCGGCCGATCCGTGGCTGATCTGGCCAAAAAAGGCCAGATCTACGGCTAGATCGGCCTTCGTGGTCGCAAAACTCCATCTCGCGGCCGACGGTCCTGGGATCGACGCTAGCATAACACGTGATCCGACGGTCCGTGTCGTGAACGCACTTCCGGCCGTGATTCGACTTGGTGGTGGTCCGGAACCACCACCACCCTCCGCACTCCGTAGGTGGTGGGGGTGTTTTTGTTATTTAACAAACTTTTTATATATGAGGGTGTTTAGTTAAATTAGCAAACCTAGGGAGTTTTTTAAAATTTAAATTTTATAAATTTTTAAAATTTAAATTTTATAAATTTTTAAATTTATAAAAAACTAAAATATCAAACTTTCAAAGGCATTTTAGTCTTTTCAATGTTAACAAACAGAAAACACTAACAGCACATGACGAAAGGTACCTGTTTATCGTTTTTAAACCTTTTAGGTACCACTTTATCGTTACAGCAAACCTTGGGTATGCGCATGTCGTTTGGCCTAAATTTAAATTAAATCAAATCCAATCCAATCTTCCATCTCTACGGTCACATTCACTATAAATTTTATTCTAATTTAATATTGGCTCAACAACTCCAATCATCCATGGATTGACTATAGCTTTTTGTTACTTAAGAAACAAAGAAACTTGTGACAGTAAATGAAATTAGTGATCGATGATATAACTTTGGAGTTTTCATTTGATGTCAACGTAATTGAAAAATCTGTTTGAACAGGTAATTAAACACATGAAACATCTTAACACAATACAATAAAAATTAAAACAATAAAACAAATATTTGTGAACTTGCTTATACATTTAAGCCCCTGGAGATTCCAAAATAATTTGCACATCCTGAACGAAGGAATCAATCTTCTTATCTTGCCAATCCTTGCTAGAAAATATATTTTTCAACTTAATGTGATTGTTCTTCACTGAGTTACCCAATTCACTCTCGTTGTCCATTACTAACTGGATTGCTTTGCTCAAAGCTTTCTTGCCAATCATCCCGTCTTCCCCTCTCTCCACTTCTATTGCTACCTTCAGTTCTTCTACCATTAATCTTGTACCCATCACTTGGTCATGAAGAAATGGAATCAGTACTATTTGGCAATCACTAACCAAAGATTCCCGCATGGAACCAAATCCACAGTGACTTACAAAACACCCAATAGAAGAGTGTTTTAGTATCAACGTCTGCGGTACCCATCCTCCATGCACCCAACCTCTCTCACCAATTCTCTCTTTAAACCCTTCAGGTAATGCTTCTTCGATGGTTGAACATCCATGAGGCGGCGTTAGAGCTACCAAGAATGGACACCCACTTAACTCAAACCCCACCATCAACTCTTGAAATTGTTCTTTTTGTAGAGTAATTTGGCTTCCAAATGCACAATACACCACTGAACCTGACTCAAACTTGTTTAGCCACTCATCCCATTTCTCTTCAAGCTGTGTAGCTGGTGTTTCAGGCAATACTGGCCCCATTAACAGCACAGGCTTTGAATACTGTTGTGCAAGATAGTCAGAATAAGCTCCCTCAATTTCTTGACATGATCTCAAAGCAATTGCATCACACTCTCTCAAGCCGGTAGTTAACCGCTCGTGAAGGAAAACCCCTAGACGGGGATCGTTTAGCCCCGCAATATGAGGAGCCTCATTGCGTTTTATCTTCACAGTAGTAGATGGGTAGCCAGGCGGTGGTTGGATTAGCTCTTCCATGGTAGTCTCCACAGTAATTCTTCGAGCTGGAACCCTGAAGAACGAAAGTGTGCAGGCGTTGATCACTGAATAGTAGAATGACTTGGTGCCTAATTGACGGGTGATTTCTGGAATCCATCGTCCAAAATCGAAGAAGACAATATCTGGCTTCAGACATGGTCTCAACTTAATCCCGAGTTTTGTCCAAAGCAGAAGCCAGTAGTTGATGAAGAGAGAATGGTACATCGGAAGCAGTTTCAGCACCTGGAGGGAGACCATCAACATGGGGAATCACAAGAGGAAAGAAGTGAATAAGCTTAGGGTGGTGGTTGAGTTGTTGTAGCTTTGTGAGAGCTCCTTTAGGCAACAAGAAGAAGACCTTAACACCTCTCTCCGCAAGTTTGTTTGAGAGGTGAAGGTAAGGAATGAAATGGCCAAAGGCAAGCCAGGGAAACATTGCTACATGAAGTTTTGAGGTGGCCATTTTTCTGCTTCAACCAAGTAATTTCAAGTTTAGAAAGGGCAATGTCTCAGAGTATTTGTAGGCTAATTATGTCGGCAAAGACTCGCTGTTACGCTCATTTTTTGTTTCCTTTTATGAGTGAAAAGAAAGGGTGCCCATAAAAATTTTTAAGCCATCAAGGTTGTTTTTGTAATAAACAAATGGAAGGATTTTAAGAGAACAGATATAGAGTATATAAACTCAGGTCAAAGGAGTCAATCGTCTTGGTGTTTGTGGAAGCGGACGACAGCTGTAGGATATGATGCTATCATACATGTGCTGGAAAGAAAGAAAGACAGATTAAGATAATTGAAAGACTTTAATCTTTTTGGATTGTATAAAACAAAGATAGATATAATAATAATGTTACGGATATCGGGTCTATGTACCGAATTTTTACGTCGAACTACATGTCACATGATTCAGATCAATCACGTATCCTATTAATAAATATTTTATAAGTAAATGGTCGTTTATCAACTATGATCAGTCATTCACTATTATTGGACGAAAGTCCATTATATGTGGACGTCCATCCATATGAAAAGAACGATAGACTTCCGTTCATATTATATGAATAGGAGTCCATTTACTATGGACAGACGTCCATATTTAATGAACACCCGTTCAAACTTTAAATTTAAAAAAAATGTTTAAACAAAATTAATGGATGACCATACAAAGCCATTGGCGAGTACTTGAAGGTAAAGCTTTTGTACCTGAGCACTTATTTTGTGTATGTCAGTTGTTTTTGTTAAAACTCATACAGACGTGATTCTAAACAGAAGAGAATATATCTTTCTGTTAATTTCTTATGAGCTTTTACTCTTGTGAACGAGAATGTAACAAACAAAGAACATTACTGATAATGATGAACTGGTTTATTAATTTATTATTAGGAGCACCCAGGCTTAACAAAGGCTGAAAGAAGGAAGATATGTGGGCTGATGGATGTCAGAAAACTGACAATAGATGCATCTATGCACGCAGCGCTGAACGAACGACTGCCACTCCGAGTTGTGGTGCAAGTTCTCTTTTTTGAGCAGGTTAGAGCTGCTGCAGGGGTTAATGCCCCTAACAACAATCCCCGTGATGCTTCACACTCCACAACAAACACAGATGAAGAGTGGGAGAAAGCAGCACAGATCCCTCAAGAAACAAATGAGTCGAATGAAGGTAAAAGATGAGGAATTCCAGAAGAATGGGAAATTAATTACGAAGAACAGCAAAAATAGCAAAAGTGTCGTGCAATTGTTACCATCATGGTCAAAGAGAATAAAATTAAAAGTTTGGACGGGCATCCACTCACATCCATTATTAAGGGATGCCCGTTCAAAAAATTTGAACGAGCATCCATTAAGTTGAGCATAATTTTAACGGGCGTCCAATAACGGTGGACGCCCGTCCATTATTAAGGGATTGGACGCCCGTCCATTATTAAGGGATGCTCGTCCATAACATTTAACGGGCGTCCATTAAAGGTTGTTCGCCTGTCCATTAGTATGGACCCCCGTCCATTGAATATGGACGGGAGTCCATGATTTTTGTTTTCAAATTCTTTAAATTTAAACTATAGACAGGCGTCCATTATAGGTGGACACTCGTCCATAGTAAATAGACTCTCGTCTATATAATATGGACGAGAGTCCATTGTTCATTTCGCATGGACAGGCATCTAGCTTTGATGGACGTCCGTCCAATAACAGTGAATGGTCGTCCATAGTTAATGAATGACTCTTCACTAGTAAAATATTTGTTAAAGTGATACGTGGTTGGTCTGAGTGTGATGACACGTAATTCTGTGTAAAAATTCGGTGCACAGTCCCGGTGTCCGTAGCATTATTGTAGATATAAATGGGGAGTTAAGTGCAAGTATCTAAATGGAGTAAGAACCAAATGATTATTATTAAATTATGATGGGGCAAATAATATTTATGAAGACAATGTTTAGTAGCAGATAAACCTAGCCCAAACGGGTATTTATCCGCAAGTGGACCCGTATTTGTCAAAATTATAAATAATACTACACCAACAATCATTTCTCACAAACTTTCTCTCATAACCCTAACGTGGTAGCTCGCAATTGGTCAGTTCACAACGGATCCCACATGGATCTCGCATGGGTCTCACTAATTAATTGCAAGTTGACCAATTGCAAGCTACCACGTTAGGGTTGTGAGAGAAAGTTTGTGAGAGAGGGTTGTTGGTGTAGTATTGCTCCAAAATTATACATGGTGCCACTCACTCATTTAGCATCTGTTTAGAATTGATTCGTACTCGGTCCAACTCTTTTTTTTTTTTTTTTCAGATAAACCGGATATACCCATAGATACCTATAAAATATTAAGAAAAAAAGAAAAAAAATTGCTGCCCTAATAGACTCTGATTGCTCATTTCTTATCACCAATAATGCTACAGACATCGATTTTTGTACCGAAGGATGTGGCATTCAGTCAGATGCGACTACGTTGGAGACAAAACACGTCTTCCACGAATAAACGGTTGTCCAACAATTATGGACGCCCGTCCATATTTTATGGACGGTTGTTCATCACGAATGGACGAGCGTCCATAAAAATATCAATGGACTCTTACTCATCTTATATGGACGGGTGTCCACCTCATACGAATGCCCGTCCATAAAATTATAAAAACAAAATAATGGATGACCGTCTATAAAATTATAAAAACAAAATAATGTTTTACTTTTGATTTTCTACTCACAATTTTTCAATAAAAATATTTTGCACTTTAGTTAGAGAAATTATTAATTGGTTTATCAAATAGTATGCTTTTGATGCATGATTATTTTCATTTATTGTCCATTGATATGACACATGCTGCATCTCAGAGATATAATAAAACACGTAGATGTATAACCAGATTCGTGCATGTCCAAGGATTTTATAATTGTTCATATGTATACATTTCAACCAATTTTATAAGGTTATGCGTATGGACGTCCGTCCATCTTATACGGACGATCGTCCATTGTATATGGATGGACGGTCATCCAAATTATATGGACAGACGGTCATTTATATAAGATAGATGAGCGTCCATTATTTTGTTTTTATAATTTTAGGGATGAGCGTCCATATGAGGTGGACACGGGTCCAAGTCTTTCAACTATAATCTTATCTTTCTCTTCTCAAAATCTACCCCAACAGCTACTTTCAGCACATGCACTACTTATCCATGCACCGCCACAAGGGCCACTAACCCTTACCAGTTACCATCTCTCCAGACTTTTTCTTTAAGGTCTGTTTAGTACTATTTATTCCAATAAAGTGTATAGAATAGAACTCATTAGAATAAGAGTTTATCGTACAAGAGCTTTTATAAAAAAATTGTTAGTTATTTAATTGGAAAAATATAAACAAATTTTCTTGTTTGTAATTAATAAAAGAGACTTTAATATACAAGAAATATAAAGTCAAATAATAGAATAGTATAAAAATATTTTTAAAATTTTAACTTTTTATATAAGCTTAAAAGTATTAAAAAAGTTCAACAGCTTCTTTTAATGGGCGTAAAATAATTTATTTTAATCTTTTAAGTATTTTTGAGATGCAGCCAAAACAATTAAATTTTTTTAAAAGTGTATAACTTTAAATAAGCTATTTTAATCGATAAATAAATCCAACGAAATATGCTAGTCTATTTATTTCATCTACTTTTAATTCGATGAAACTTTGTTTAAAGAAACTAAAAGAACTTGTCGTATTTCACTAGACGACACAGCACACATGTTAGATCGGTTACAACTTGTTGAGTTTGTTAAGAAGCAAGTTGACAAGAGGAGAAGCTGAGCTATGGAAGTTCGTTATGCTGAGCTGTGGATGTTAGTTACGCTGAATGTTGAAATGGAAAGTTATAGTTAGAGTTTGTTAGCTTTCAGTTAGAGTTAGTTAAACAGTTATTTACAAGTTGTATATATATGTACATTGATGTAAACGTTGGTTGGTTAATAAGAACTGAGCATTTTTCCTTTCATTTGTTTCAGTTCTTCTTAATACGGTTTCTTAACATGGTATCAGAGCCTTGATCTAAGGCCTGAATTCCTTATTCAATCATCAAATTTTTTTCACCTGATCTGGTGCTGATCTGCTATTCAAATATCAGCTCTATTTTGTCAAATCCTTCAATTTTTTAATTTGCTTTTCCTCACTCAAACTCTTGAGCAATCTCGATTTTACAAAAACCATCAATGGCAACTGAAGGAAATGGCAAGATCTTGGTAGGCTGGATCTCAGAATAATCAAAGTTCATCAACAGTGGACTTCAATCATCCCTTGTACTTGCATCCCTCAGACACTCCAGGTTCTATCTTAGTCTCTTTTCAACTCATTGGAATAGAAAATTACTCACTATGGAGTCGATCAATGAAAATTGCATTGCTTGCTAAGAACAAAATAGGTTTTATTGATGGAACTTGTAAAAGAGATACAAATTCACTTAACTTGCAACAGCAGTGGGATAGATGTAATGCCATTGTGCTCTCTTGGATTATGAATTCTGTAAGTAAAGAATTGCTGAGTGGTATAATCTATGCTTCTAATTCACATCTGGTATGGCAAGATTTAAAGGAGAGATTTGACAAAATCAATGGTTCAAGAATCTTTCAACTGCATCGAGACATTGTTACTTTAACACAAGGAACCTCAACTATATCCACTTATTATACTAAACTCAAGCTTTTATGGGATGAATATGGATCTATCATACAGCTACCTACATGTGAATGTGAGATGTCAAAAACATATGTAGAACATATGCAGAATCAAAAACTTCTGCAGTTTCTCATGGGACTGAATGAGACATATGTGCAAGCAAGAGGACAGATCTTAATGATGAATCCACTGCCTAGTATCAACCAAGCCTATTCTATGCTTGTGACAAAAGAGAGTCAAAGGAGCATAACAGGATCTATCACATCAGAGTCTTCCCTGGAATCCACTGTCCTATACTCATCATCATCGTCACAGCAACAATCTAGAGGAAAAAAAAACTGGAGCACTGCAATGTGAAAGGCCATAAGAAGGAAAACTGTTATAGGCTCATCGGCTATCCTCCTGATTTTAAGTTTACTAAAAAGAAATTTACAGGAACTCAATCTTCAGTTAATACTACTTCAGCACCATCTACTAATCATGCTGAGCCCAACAATTCAGGATCTGCGGCTCCAGTTTTCTCTAAGGAACAATATGAAGAGATCCTCAAAACTCTTGAACAAGGATCCAACTACTCATACAGCAGAAGGAATGGTAAACATGGCAGGTATAAAGTGTTTTTTATCCTTATTAGGTAAAAAACAATCCTGGATTCTAGACACAGGAGCTAGTCATCATATGTCCCCTTGTATTGATCTATTATCAGATTTAGCAACTTCACATGTTTCTACATCAGTAAGATTGCCTAATGGTCATATGTCTAAAGTTTCTCATATTGGATCACATTATCTTGCTTCTGACCTGAAACTCACCAATGTTCTCTACATTCCAGATTTCAAATTCAACTTGATTTCAGTTGCAAAGATGACAAGAGATTTGTCTTGTTACATCTCTTTTTTTCCTGACTTTTGTATACTTCAGGACCTCTTCAGTGGGAAGGTAAAGGGGATTGGTAGAGAAGCTAAAGGTTTATATTTTTTGTTGCCTTTCAAACACCATGCAACACCAGCTATGCCTCCACATCCATCTGCTATCTCCAAGGTTTTCCACGGTTCTGCAGTGCCCGAAGATCTTCCTACTTTACATAATAATTGTTGTTTATCTTCTGTTGAATTGTGGCACAAAAGGCTTGGTCATGTGCCTATTCTTAAACTGAAATATTTCCCTTCAATAAAGTTTACTCAAGATGATATAAAGTGTGTAGCAGATTGCAGAATATGCCCCTTAGCTAAACAGGTCAGATTGCCATTTACTTCAAGTCATAATAGAGCATCTCATCCTTTTCATTTGTTGCATATGGATGTTTGGGGCCCTTATACTCATCCCACCGTTGACCATCATAGGTTCTTTCTCACTATAGTAGATGATCATACAAGGGTCACTTGGATTTTCTTAATGAAACATAAGTCAGAAACCATACTTCATCTTCGAAAATTTTTTTTGCTGGTCCAGAATCATTTTGCTGCTTTTATCAAATTCATTCGATCAGATAATGGGGGAGAATTTTTTAACACTGCTTGTAATGAGTTGTTCACATCCTTGGGCATCATCCATCAAAGCTCTTGCATCAACACTCCTCAACAGAATGGGGTGGCAGAACGCAAACACAGACACCTGTTGGATGTGGCTAGGTCTTTGAAAATCCAAGCTGGAATTCCACTGCAATACTGGGGTGAATGCATTCTCACTGCATGTTATTTGGTGAATAGATTATCATCTCCTGTTTTAGGCAACAAGTCTCCCTACGAAATGTTGCATGGAACACCACCGTCAATTGATCATCTTAGGGTGTTTGGCTGTCTCAGTTATGCCACTCATCTTCCCTCAACATATAAATTTTCCCAGAAAGCTACTCCATCAATTTTCATGGGATACTCAGCAACCCAAAAAGGATATAGGCTTCTGAATTTGGAAACTCGCATGTTTTTCCATTCATTTCTCAGTCCTCTTCAGCCGCTTTGCCTCATTATCATTCTCATTCACCTGTACATCTTGAGGACCTTGAGTCATCTCACCAACCTTTACCGTTTGATGCACCACAATAGTTTTTTTCACCTAACAATTCACCATAGCCACTTAATTCATCAGACTCTTCCACTCATGATACTTCTCCCGCTGTATCATCACCTCCAGTCCTCCGAAGATCCTCTAGGACTATCAAACCACCTATCTGGCTCACTGATTATATCTCTCCTGCTGCTTATTATGCAATCACCAACTATGTTTCTTACAAGCACCTTCAACCTTCCTATCAATGCTTTCTCACTGTTATCTCTCGTATCCATGAACCTGCTACGTATGAAGAGGCTATTCGTGATCCCCATTAGGTGGCTGCTATGCAGACAGAAATTGCTGCTTTAGAGGCTAACCAAACTTGGACCTTGGTTCCACTTCCACCAGGCAAATCTGCCATAGGATGTAAATGGGTTTTTAAAGCTAAGTACCACTCAGATGGCAGCCTTGAGAGATACAAGGCACGTCTTGTAGCCAAAGGCTACAACCAACAAGAAGGCATTGACTATACTGATACATTCAGTCCGGTTGCTAAAATGGTAACTGTCAGGAGTGTCTTGGCTTTAGCATCAATTCATGGTTGGCCACTTATGCAAATGGACGTGTATAATGCTTTTTTACAGGGAGATCTTTTTGAAGAAGTTTACATGGAGTTACCTAAAGGTTTTCGCAATCAGGGGGAGCCATTGGTATGTAGATTGCTCAAATCCTTATATGGATTAAAACAAGCTAGCAGACAGTGGAATATCAAGCTGACAGATGCACTAATCAAGCATGGACATCAGCAGAGCAAATATGACTATTCCCTATTTACTAAAAAGAATGGCAGCAAGATAGTAATTTTACTGGTCTATGTAGATGATCTTTTAATCACTGTAATGATAATGAGATGCTGCTTGACTTGAAATCTGTTCTACAAAGAAGCTTCAAGATAAAAGACCTTGGTGAGCTAAAGTATTTCCTTGGCATCGAAATTGCTAGATCAAAGGAAGGTCTGGTTATGAGTCAAAGAAAGTATGCATTAGAGCTCATATCAGTAGCTGGACTGGCCGATGCAAAGCCTGCAAAGACTCCACTTGAACAGAATTCAAAGCTCACTTCATTTGAATATGATCAACAATTTCAACCTGCATCAGAGGACAAGTTGTTAGAGGATTCATCCATTTATAAAAGGTTGATTGGAAGACTGCTTTATTTGACCATGACAAGGCCTGACATAGCCTTTTCAATACAAACACTTAGTCAATACATGCATGCACCTAAGGAGTCCCACTTGGAAGCAGCATTAAGGGTCGTTAGGTATATTAAACAAAATCCTGGATTGGGGTTGTTATTACCATCAAGCAATAAAATGGAGCTTGTTGCATATTGTGATTCGGATTGGGGAGCTTGTCAGACCAGCAGAAAATCAGTAAGTGGGTATTTAGTCAAGCTTGGAGAATCTCTTATATCGTGGAAGTCAAAAAAACAAAGTACTATAGCTAGATCATCTGCCGAAGCAGAGTACAGAAGCATGGCAACATGTGTATCTGAGATAATTTGGCTGCTTGGTTTGTTGGATGAATTAGGAGTAGAAGGAATACAACTTGTGTTGCTGTATTGTGATAACAAAGCTGCATTGCAAATAGCAGCCAATCCAATGTATCATGAGAGGACCAAACACATTGAGATTGACTACCATTTTACAAGAAAAAAAATTCAGCAAGGAGTTATACGGACAGGATATATTGCAACTGGAAACCAGATTGCAGATATTTTGACTAAAGGCCTAGGTGTGCAGCAGCATGAGAAATTGATTGCTAAGCTTGGCATTAAGGACATCTAAAAAGTGTCAACTTGAGGGGGAGTGTTGAGTTTGTTAAGAAGCAAGTTGACAAGAGGAGAAGCTGAGCTATGGAAGTTCGTTATCTTGAAAGTGTGGAAGTTAGTTATGCCGAATCTTGTGGAAAGTTATAGTTAGAGTTTGTTAGCTTTCAGTTAGAGTTAGTTAAACAATTATTTACAAGTTGTATATATATGTACATTGATGTAAACGTTGGTTGGTTAATAGGAACTGAGCATTTTTCCTTTCATTTGTTTCAGTTCTTCTTAATATAGTTTCTTAACACAACTACACCAATAGACATTATAGATTGGCTTCTACGATGTCATTTTACTACTTTAGTTACGTCAAATCTACAACATTGTTATAAGATAATATTGTTAGATATGGTTCATACTTTGCATGGGGTTAATGGATTATCTGTGGACGTTGACGTATTTGGGGGTTCGGTGGAGAATCAATCAGAGAGGAAAGTTATAGTTCTCAGGACAGACAATGGTGGAGAATTTTGCTCAGAAAAATTTGACAAATTTTGTGTGACTAATGACATTGCACGACAAAAGACAACTTCATATACTACTCAACAAAATGGAATGAGTGAATGTCTAAATAGATCACTCATGGAAAAAGCAAGGAGTATGTTGACTGGTGCTGGTCTAGCACTTGATTTCTAGTCTGAAACCATAGCCACTACATGTTATCTAGAGAATCGGTTTCCTTGATCAGCTCTACAAAATTAGACACCTTTTGAGGCTATGTTTAGAAGGAAACCTAGTTTGTCTCATGTGAGGGTATTTAGATGTGATGCATCTGTTCATGTGCCAAAAGAAAATAGGAGCAAGTTGGATAGTAAATCAACAAAGTGTATCTTCATTAGATATAAGGATGGAGTCAAAGAGTATAAGTTGTGGAATCCAGAAATCAAGAGTGTTGTGTACAAGACAGATGTGGTGTTAACCACCCGTTGTAGCGAGTGAATGATGGATTGGAGATTTAAAAGATCAAAGGGTTTTGGGTTTGCAGCAAAGGCAAGAAGTGACCGTGACCACCAATTATTATACCAAATAAAAAAAAGTGGCATTACATATTGCAGCAAATCCAACTTTCTGCCATTAATACCTTCCACCATTTACTCGTCAAGATGGGAATTCAAGATCTTCGCACTCCATCTTGAGGGAGGAGTATTGGAGATATTTTTCTTTGATTATCTCCATAATTCGAGTGATTGATGATCTCCTTAATTGTCTCATTTTTCTTCTTAATTATCTCCATAATTTTTTTAATTGATTTGTTTATTTCCCTTGTATATACTTTTATAAGTTTAGCAGAAACGTGTATATATTTGCTTTGTATATTTTGTTTACAAGATAGATGAATAAGAATAATTTCTTATCACTTCCATTTTAGGAGTTTTGTCATACATGATGTTTTAATATATATGTTCAATAATTGTTTTGAGACTCAATTGGCGAATTGTGAGTGTTTGGATGATGAAGAGAAAATCAAAGAAGACTAGAAAAAAATTCTAGGAGAACTGGTGTCCTTGATTTTTAAAATAACAGAAGTGGCCTTGATATATGTATGATTATGTTCTTTATTCTTTTCTTTTTTTATTACAATTAATATTAAGGGCGAACGACTTGTACATACCCAAAGTTTACTGTAATGACAAGTTGGTACCCAAAAGGTTTTGGAACGACAAATAGGTATCTTCCGTCATATTCTGTTAGTGATTTTTGTTTATTAATAGTGAAAAGACTAAAATGCCCTTCAAAGTTTTAATTTTTGTTTTTTATAAATTTAAAAATTTCTAAAAAACCCCCTAGGTTTGCTAATTTAATTAAACACCCCCATATATAAAAAGTTTGTTAAATGACAAAAACACCCCCACCACCCCAATGCGATTCCGGCCACCATCGCCGGAATCACGCCTGGCACTGCATTACGACACGATCCCCATCGGATGTGTCGTGCAAAATGCCGATGTGGCCTTTTCAGGCCGATCCGCCACGGACGGCCGGAAAAGGCCGATCTCCGGCCGTCAGCCGCGGCGAGTCGGCCTTTTCCAGCGGTCGTGGCATCTGGCCGGAAAAGGCCGCCAGTCTGCGATTCGGCCGTCGGCGCCGCAGATGGAGTTTTGCGGCGTCGGCGGCCAGATCAGCCGTAGATCGGCGGGCCTTTCCGGCAGATCATGCACGATACCGGCCAGGCTCGCAGCTACGATCACGATCCGGCAGTGCAGTATGCGTGCATAACTTTCCGGCAGGCGGTGGTGGCGGAAGGAATCGCACTTAGGTGGGGGTGTTTTTGTTATTTTATAAAACTTTTATATATTGGGGTATTTAGTGAAATTTGTAAACTTAGGGGGTTTTTTAAAATTTTTAAATTTATAAAAAACTAAAATTCAAACTTTGAAGGGTATTTTAGTCTTTTCACTATTAACGAAATCAAACTAGCAAGAAGGCTATGGTTCAAACTTTGAAGGGTATTTTAGTCTTTTCACTATTAATAAACAGAAATAAACACTAATGTAACATGACGGAAAGTACCTATTTGTCATTTCAAAACCTTTTGGGTACCAACTTGTCGTTACGATAAATCTTGGGTATGTATAAGTCGTTCTCCCTAATATTAAAGCTAGCAATAAGAGAACATCATCAGTATATATCAAAATTGACGAAGCTCTTTAATTAATCCCAAAATAATGTTTCTCTTTGATTTAACCCAAATGAAATTCAATTTAATTAATTAATTCAATCTCACAAAGAAAAAGAAAGAATAATATTCTCCAAGACATCAACTGCTCAATGGCCTGCCTTTCACTAGTGTATACTCATAAAAATCCATCCAGCCTAATAATTCTTGAATGAGTAATACTATATTTACAACATAATCTCACAAACTTTCTCTCGTAATCTTGACATAATAGATCATAATTGATCAGTTTACAAATTGGTTCACCTGCTTGTTTAATTATAAATTAATTAATTACAAACTGTTACATCAAAATTATAAGAAAAAATTTATAAGATTAGATTATTAACTAATCTTTAACCTTCCTAAATTTTGAATAATGAGTTCAATCGGGTTGAATAAAATTTCGTATAGGGCTAGGCGGCTAGCCCATGTTTTTACCATGTGGGGTCTGTACCAACGAAGATGACTCATAGTCGGCCACTGTGAATCTTGAGACCAAACCAGCCGTACTTATCAACTTCTTCATGGACCCCTAATAATTTTATACTTCACCCTCTTTATGACATCATGATAATACCAAACCAGTCCACTCAAAGATTCATTGTTGTTGCCCACTAAAAACATCTATCTTTTCACACTAATCCCAGCCACAATTTTTTTATCTTTCTTCTCTCATAATCTAACACAGTAACCCACCTAGCAACACTTGCACTAGCCATCACTAGCAGCTAGAACTGGCAGCCACCTTAAAAAAAAAAAAAAAAAAAAGGTATGTTAATGAGAAAAAGAACGACACGGCAAGACTCTTTTTTTTTTTCAACATGACAAGACTCATAATTAGGGCTGTCAGATGAGCCGAGTCACTCGGCTCAGCTCATCTGAAGCTCGTTTATGACTCGGCTTGTGATTAGCCGAGTCAACTCGGCTCGCTGTATAAAACGAGTCGAGTTCAAACATGGGGAAGCTCGGCTTGTAGGCTCGCGAGCCTGATGTGGCTCGACTAAACGGGGTTCTATTTGTTATATTTTATAAACTGTGGAGATTGAAGTGTTATCTTTATTCTTTAATTTTAAAAATTTGTAAAAATGACATTTAACCCCCCGATGTAATTAGTTCCAAAACACAAAATTAAACCCCAAAATCAGATTTCCCAAATCAACAACCCCTAACCCCTAAATTTGTTCTTGCAAATTTTAATAATAAAAAATCAAAATCAAAATAAGGTTGTGTTGAGGAAGAAGACGAAGACGAAGATGAAGATGAAGAAGATGGAGATGGAAGCAGCGTAAATCGTGATGTTCTGCAAGATGAAGATGAGATGGAGACGAAAATGAAGATGAAGATGAAAATGATGGAGATAAAGATGCAGGTGATGAAGACTTGAGTGGTAGTGTGTGTATTGAGAGCGATGGATCTTCCATGTCTAGAAGAAGCTGCAAAGGAAAAAAAAAAAATTCTCCTTTCCTCTCCTTTCCTTGTATGTGTAAAATGGCAGACGTTAAAATGGAAAAAGTATCAATGATATTCATTGTGTAGAGTGCTGGAAGGACAAAGTGTGGTAATCTTGGTCGAGTCAGTCGAGTCAGCTCGAACTCGACTCGAACTTGATCGAGTTCGAGTTCGAGTCTCTTTTCTCTTACTTGACAAGCTCGAGCTCGATCCTGTAGCAAACGAGCCGAGCTTGATAAGTCGAAAACTCTCGGCTCGACTCGGCTCAGCTTGTTTACAGCGCTACTCATAATCGTGCACGCTAAATCATGGGTCTTAAAAAAGACACGCACGATCTACTTCAAAAAAAAAAAAAAGAGTCATTAATAATGACTATTTTTTAAAATAGCTGTTACCCCATGGGTGAGGGGGAACAATTATTTCACATTTTCTTTAATTTTTTTTTTATAAATATCTTGTTATATCTTTTATTTTTTCACTCTCCAATCCCAATCTTCATTCTCCTTTCTCTCTCATTTTGTATTTGAATTAATTAAAAAAAAATATAATCATTATAAAATATTAAAAATTAATTAAATTTTAACACTTTTTTATTACTTATAATTATAACTTACAAATACAAACTTAGAAGTTAGGATTAAGAATTAACAATTACATCTCCATTAATGAAAATGAAGATGTATGATATTTTTTTGATCAATCATTTACTTTGAATATTTATAAACTAAAATCAAAGTTGAGATAGTTGTATTATATTTATATACTTGTATTTCTAATGGAGAGGTAATTGTTAATGTTAATTTTTAATTCTAATTTCTAACTTTATATTTATAATTTATAATTATAACTTATAAATAATAAAAAGTGTTGAAATTCAATTAATATTTAAATGTCTTATTATTTTATTATATTTAATAGTGATTATATATTTTCTTAATTAATACAAATACAAAATGTCATTAAATATAACATATAAAATATTTTTATAATAAAAGTATTGATGATAAATCAAAATGACCATAATTTATAAATATTAAAGAAAAGTTTGTAGGTCGGTCCACAAAGCACGTGGACTAGCCCGCGTGCAAGGCTTGTAGAATGGCACGCTATATAGCGAGCTGTGCCATGAGCCTTCAGATTTGGCAGGCGGTACAACATTATAAAGCACGAATATTTGCAAGATTTAGCATGGAACAGCCCACGTTATAATGGGCCTTAAATTTTTAGGTATAGCATAACATGACACAGCCCACCACCGACTCTACTAGCAACCGCTTATTATCGTACTGAATTTTTCCCAATTTTATTTCTCATCTACTCCTGCGGAAAATGAAGGTTTGTGATTAATTTTTTTTTTCTTTTTCTCTATAGCAGATTTTTATTTGAAGGAACAAGAAACTTGTGATGGTACATGAAATTAGAGATGATAGAATTTTGAAATTTCGTTTGTTTTGAGTATGGATAGGAAAGAGATTGAAAAATCTGAGATTTAATGATGAGAAGATGCCGATCCTTACCCATTACCTGCGGTCCTGCACTAAAACTACAATTTTTCTAAAGGATTTAACCTTCTTATTAAATGATGAAATTGAAACTACAACTTCTTCAATTCACTGAGAGAAGTTTATTACTAAGTTTGATACAAACGAGCCAATATGGGAACAAGGACAAGCGAAACACATCTGACTTTAACACATACTCTACAGAAAAGAAGATAACTGCTGCCTCCATCATCATTCATTTAGTTGTGAACTTGCTTTTGCAGATTCTAAAATAAATTGCAGATCTCGAACGAAAGTATCTAGCTTCTCATCTTGCCAATCCTTAGCGGAAAAGATATTTTTCCATTGCACATGATTTTTCTTCACTGAGGCACCCAATTCACTGTTGTTGTCCATAACCAACTTGATTGCTTTGCTCAAAGCTTCTTTGCCAATAATCCCGTCTACTCCTATCTCCACTTCTATTGCTACCTTCAGTTCTTCTACCATTAATCTTGTACCCATAACTTGCTCAGGAAGGAATGGAATCAGTACTATTTGGCAATCACTAACCAAAGATTCCCACATCGAACCAAATCCACAGTGACTCACAAAACACCCAATAAAAGGGTGTTTTAGTATCAACATCTGCGGTACCCATCCTCCAAGCACCCAACCCTCTCTCACCAATTCTCTCTTTTAACCCTTCAGGTAATGCTTCTTCGATCGGTGAACATCCATGAGGCGGTGTTAGAGCTACCAAGAATGGAAACCCACTTAACTCAAACCCCAACATTATCTCTTCAAATTGCTACTTTTGCAGAGTAATTTGGCTTCCAAATGCACAATACACCACTGAACCTGGCTCAAACTTGTTTAGCCACTTACCCCATTTCTCTTCAAGCTTTGTAGCTGAAGTTTCAGGCAATATAGGCCCTGTTAACAGCACAGGCTTTGAATACTGTTGTCCAAGATAATCAGAGTAAGGTCCCTCAGTTTCTTGACATGATCTCAAAGCAATTGCATCGCTTCCTTTCAAGCTTCTAGTCAACCGCTCGTAAAGGGAAGCCCCTTCAAGGGGATCGCTTAGCCCAACAATATGAGGAGCCTCATTGGGTTTTATTATCACAGTAGTAGAAGGGTAGCCAGGCGGTAGTTGGATTCTCTTCCAAGGTAGTCTCCGGAGTAAATCTTCGACCTTGAACCACGAAGAACGCAAGTATGCATGCGTTAACTACGGAATAGTAGATTGACTTGGTGCCCAATTGACGGGTTATTGATGGAATCCATCGCCCAAAATCGAAGAAGACAATATCTGGCTTGAGATTGATAAGAATGGTCTCAACTTGATCTTGAGTTTTGTCCAAAGCAGAAACAAGTAGTTGATGAAGAGAGAATGGTACATCGGAAGCAGTTTCAGCACCTGGAGGGAGACCATCAACATGGGGAATCGTAAGAAGTGAATAAGGTCAGGGTGGAGGTTGAGTTGTTGTAGCTTTGGGAGAGCTCCCTTGGGCAATAAGTAGGAGACCCTGTGACCTCTCTCCGCAATCTTGTTTGAGAGATGAAGGTAAGGAATGAAATGGCCAAAGGCAAACCAGGGAAACTTTGCTACATGGAGTTTTTCGGTGGCCATTTTTTCTCCTTCAGCCAAGTAATTTGAAGTTTACAATGGAAAACGCCTGTATTGGATGGCGAAGGAATATGGTTGGAAGAAAGAAAATGACCGCAGAGTCTATTGATTTTTGTTTGAATTACATACACAAACATTTAAAAACATTGAGAGCTAACCAGCTTCTGGGTGACTGAGAGACTTTTGAGTGTATTACTCAAAAAGTCATCAATTTGAGATTCTCTTCAATTACTAATAGGGGTGTGCGTAAGTTGATCCGGACACCTCAATCATAAAATAAAAAATATAAAAAGGCAATGAGAGCTCTAATTTTCTAGAATACTGTATATTGGAAATTAAGGTTATGTCCATTTTTATCAACAGATTTTTCTTTTTATCTTTTTCTTCCATAAAATGTGTAATAAGGGTTCGTATAAAAGGGCACAACCAAAAATTTATCAAGCTGTAAATATTTTTTGAAATAATACTAACTTATACATAATTTTAGATGAATATTTGATAATACTAATAAAATACAATTAGTTGGTTAGATTTTACTTTCTTATTTTATAATTAGTCAACAGTTGAGATCTCTTGTTTTAATTAGTTTTCGTGTTTAAGTAGGATTTTATTTCTTTGTTTAATTAGAGTCTTGTTAGGGTTGGCTGTAACCACCTGATATAAACATATTATTTGTTTCTTTTGGGGAGATAGAATACTCAATGAAATATTCAAATTTTATTTTAGACTTTGAGGCTTATGTTTCTGGATTGAGACTTGGTTATCAACCCTAAAGGTATAGTCGAGTGCTAGTCTTGTTTTATCATGCTAACTCACTACGTTAGTTGGTATCAGAGCAGGCAAAATTCGTTTGATCTAATGGCATGCAAGTGATGAAGTTGTAGGCGGCAGCGGTTCTCATGGCTAAGATCAAGGAACTGAGACCTCGCAAGGGGTGGCGTTGAGAGCTTTGGAGCAACAAATGGATCTTAGATTCCAGCATTTGGAATGACACTTTGAAGAAATTGCAGATCGACTTGATGCTCTGAGCGAAGATGCCAACAGAACCTGGAATGACGAGAGGCAACGTATCGGAGATGATGTGGCTCATGGACAGCTTTTTGGTAGACTAGTTTTTGCAAACAGGCGTAGACAACAAGTCTATGTGGAAGATTCGGATGAAGAAGATGATTACTTTGTAGATTTTGGGAGGCATGCTGGATATGGATGAAGTGGCTATGGGGATAGAGATACTAGCGAATTCAAATTAAAGGTAGATATTCCTTGCTTTAATGGTAATTTAAATATTGAAGACTTTTGGGATTGGATTGCGGAAATAGACAGGTTTTTCGAATATATGGAGATTCCATAAGGAAGAAGGGTGAGACTTGTTGTGTGCAAATTGAAGGGTGGAGCTTTTGCATGGTGGGAAAGATTATAAATCCATAAGATTTTGCAAGGGGAAAGTACAAGTTAGAACCTGGTACAGGATGAAACAGTTGTTACAAAGAGATTTTCTTCCTCTTGATTATAAACGGATCTTGTTCCAGCAGTACCAAAGATGCCATCAGGGTCAGAGATTTGTTCGAAAATATATTGTTGAATATCGACGGTTGTTACTCCTCCTTGACTATATGAACATCCATATAGAGTAGTTTTAAGATTCTTTAATGGGTTGAATGTAAACATACGAGCTCAAATTAATTCACAACCTAACCATACATTGCTTGATGTTCTTCAAATTAGCCTCTAATGTAGAATGACAATTAAGAATTAAAAAAAGAATTCTTCTTTAGAGAATACATGCCTCACCAATTATGGAAGAAGACAAGAAGCATCAAGTACTTCCTAAAGAAATTTTTAAAGCCAAAGAAGATTGTGAGATGTTACAAATTGAGGATCACACATCAAATGAGATTGAGCATAAAGTAGACATTGAAGCTGAACGAATTCTCCAAGAAGAGAAGATTGAACAAGAGCAAAAGCAAGATGTCCTAAAGGAGAAGCTTGAGCAAAAGCAAGTTGTCCTAAAGGAGAAGCTTGAGCAAGAAGAGCACATTCAAGTTAAGGATCAAAAGGATGAAACATTGATGACATTCGATTTCGACTTGAAGATTATAGTGCGTGACAACTCTCCTGGGAAGATCAATGACAAAGGATATTTATTTGCTCCAAATAAGGACTTATTACTCTACTTCAAGTATCACCCACTAGATTGAAACTCGAGGACGAGTTTATTTTTAAGAGGAGGAGTATGATGTAGGAAAAATGTTGTTAAATTAGGAGTTTAGTTGATTTAGGAAGTTTTAATTTAGTTAAATTTTACTTTCTTAATTTATAATTAGTCAACAGTTGAGATTTCTTATTTTAATTAGTTTTCTTGTTTAAGTAGGATTTTATTTCCTTGTTTAATTAGAGCCTTGTTAGGGTTGGTTGTAACCACCCTATATAAACATATTATTTGTTTCTTTGGAGGAGATAGAATACTTAATGAATCATTCAAATTTTATCTCAGACTTTGAGACTTAAGTTTCTAGATTGAGACTTGTTTATCAACTCTAAAGGTATAGTTGAGTGCTAACCTTGTTTTATCATACTAACTCGCTACGTCATATTAAAATTCCTATTATTACTTCATTGCTTATCTAATAAGTATGTGCTCCCAATGCAACACTTTAAAAAGAAGACAAACCATAAAATAAAAAAAAAAAAAAAATTCTGGAAACTATCTATTTATATTCTATTACTAGTTTACAATTACAACATGTATTATGATAGTTACATGAAATGTGCAAACTGGAAAATGGAGCAAAGCAATGGCCACATGATAGAAACTTTAATCAGTTAGAAGGTGGCAGAGATTTGCATCTCGAATTATTATTTCCCCTCATTATCAATGGCTTCATAGATCCTGCACCAACAGTTCATTGATCCAAGTCCCTGTCCTTAAAAAGCTTCTCTTTATTTTGTGAAGGACTATACTGATTTATTTGTTGCATGGGAAGATAAAAGTAATAAGAAGAAAAAGAAAATGATGAAACAAAAAAAAGGGTGGTCCGACATTTTTCATGAAAATCACGTGTTCAGATATTCTTGTCGGCTACACCATATTGTTGCATTTAGTCACCTAAAATGCACTCCACCCAATGATATCCGACAGCTTGACAAATATGTACTCTCCTCTCCCAGCTTTTTGAATGAGAAAATCTGGGTGGGATTGACGCAATGGTGATAATATAATGAGTCTCCGTTTTACTTTTACATATTTTACCACTTTATTGGAAGAAAGGAGGAAGATTTTACATACAAGCTTTACCAAATTAAAGTTTTATGATTAATTTTTTTTTCTCTACTGTTGCTTTTTATTTCAAGAAACAAGAAACTCGATGAAATTAGACATGATGGAGTTTTGGAATTTTCATTTGTTGTGAGTATGTTGAATTGATTATGGATGTACACTAATCAAGTGTTCGGATTAGTTTACATATACTTCAATTAATCATTAGGGTTCTTTGAACACCTTACAAACCTAAAGAATCAGATAAGTTACAATGTGATAAATGACTCTAAGGTTCGAACTAAGAAGTCAATAAAGGGAACAAATTTTCTTGGCTGTCAGACTAACCCCTTGAGGTTTCTACAAAAAAATTTAGAAGCCCAAAACTAAATTTCTGTTGCTATAGATGCTCACGGCCAAAAAAAAAAAAACCATGATCCCATTGTCATGATAGACTCATCTTGCTTGATTTTGACTACAAACTATAATTTTCGACCTAATAGGTGGGAGAGCCTCTAGGCTCAAGTATCACACTTGGTGAGTGTGAGATCCTGATTTAGGATCCTAACATGCACCCCCTTCAAGAGCCGACATCCACGACGACTTTTACTTTATCGATACTAACCCGACGGTAGTCCTTTCCCCCTTTGGGTGGCTTCACTTACCTATCAGTTATTCGATGCAACACCCTCTCCCAAGGAGAGTCCACTGCACCTTAATCTAGCCTATAAGTAGTTATTCCCGCATAATCTTCATAGCCAACTAATACATAGTCATTTATAGTATTTCATAGCCTTTTCTATTAAAAAAGGCTACGATATAATTCGTATCCATTTAAAGTAAAAGGCTTAAAAAATACTTACAAAAAAGTTATCCGTGGCCTTCTTTATAAAATAGGCTACGAAACCTTTTTCTTTCCTTCTGTATCAAATAAACTACCAAATGATGGCTTTAACAATATTTTGCTACGAACCAGTGACACATTTGGCCATTAATGGTGTCGAAATAGTTGTACTAATACATCTATAGTGCAATAAAACTAAAAATAAGAATTAGTAAAATAAAGGAGAGATTGAAAAATCTGAGATTTGGGCGGTTAAGGATTCATCCTTACCCGTTACCTGCACTAAAACTAAAAGTTTTCCAAGCATTCAATTTATTATATTAAATGATGAAATCGAAAGTTTGAAACTATAACTTGTGACCTCTCTCGGCGAGCTTGTTTGAGAGGTAAGGAAAGGAATGAAATGGCCAAAGGCAACCAAAGGAAACATTGCTACATGAAGTTTTGAGGTATCTATTTTTGTGTTTCAGATAAGTAAATTTTGAGAGTGCTACTTATACACAAGAGAATGTGCTGGACACACACAATCCTTAATTTCCTTGCTAACATATGCACATGCACTCTATTCACTAATATGTAAAATTGCATGGTGACAAATAAGTATGCTTCTACCGACTTTCCCTAAAAGCATAGACAATACTAGGGCTGCAAACTAGCCGAGCTACTTGCGATAAGCTCGTAGCTCGGCTCGACTTATCAAGCTTGAGCCTCTCGAGTGCTAAGTCGAGCTGAGCTCAAGCTCCATGATGCTCGGCTCGAACAGTTCGTGAGCTTAACTGGGCTCGATAGGGGGGTATATGCAAGTTTTGAAATTACTAAGGGTTACAATAATTTACCATTTTGCATATAAAATTGCAAAATTTCCAAAAACCCTAGCTTCTTCTCTTCATCCGCCAACTCATCAACCATCAACCAAGTTACACAACACTCTTTAAATCTTCTCTCTTCTCCTCAACAACTCTCAAAATCAAGTATTCTTATTTTCCTCTCTTATTCTAATCATATTCTTCGAGAATGTGATCCGTGATGCCATGATATACACTGAGCACGCCAGGAGGAAGACGATGACTGCCATGGATGTTGTGTATGCGTTGAATAGGTAGGGCAAGACTCTGCATGGATTTGGGGGTTAAGTTGTTTGATTTGTTTGTATGTAGAGGGACAAATCTTGTTGTCAAGAAGCTTATAGTTGTGCTTTTAGGGTTAGGGTTAGGGTTATGTTCTTGTAATTCAATCTTTGAATATCAAGTGAAATGGTTTCTATTTTTTACTGGAATTTGTTTTTGGTAGAATTGGTGGGTTAGGGTTAGGGTTATGTTCTTGTAATTCAATCTTTGAATATCAAGTGAAATGGTTTCTATTTTTTACTTGAATTTGTTTTTGGTAGAATTGGTGTGGTAATTATGAATCAATGATAGATTTTAGTTCAAGTTTATAGATTGTTTGGATGGTTGATGAGATTGTATTTATTCGATCCTATGCAAAATTTTATCTTGATTTTTCGGGTTGAAAACTTCAGATTCTGAGATTTAAAATGATCTGAGCTCGAATCGAGCTCGAGCTTGAGCCTAGGTTTCTAAAGTTCCCGAGCTCGATCTTGGTACCATTTTCAGGAATCAAACTTCAGCCTTATGATGTTCGACTCGGCTCGGCTTGTTTGCCCTGGACAATACCAATATAAAGTTGTCACTTGATGATGTTCAACCTAGAAATGCAAAAATTAAAAAAGTCTATGGCCCATATGACCTCCCACTGTACAACACAATATATGTAATAGAATTAATAATTTTGGGTGAGTACCCAGATGATTCAGGAACGTTTGATTAGTTTTTTTTAGAATATCATTCTATGTTGAATAGTATTTTTGGAAAATAGGATAGGATTCTGATAAGTTTTTGGTACATTTTTAATTAGCATTTTCTGAAAATATTTAGATTATTTCAACCCATTAGGTTTGTTAATTTAACTAAACACCCCCCACAATAAAAATTTATAAATTGATAAAAACAATCCCACCCACCCACATATTGTCGACAGCCGACCACCATTGCCAGAAGGTGGTCGGTCGTGCCCCAATCTAGCTGAAAACGATAAGATCTATGGCCATAGATCTAGCTGTTGATGGCCAGATTTGGTTGTCGAACGACGGCCAGATCTTTGGTCGTAGATCTGATAAAAAAATGAACAGATCGGCACATGATCTACCAGATCCAACCAATCGTGCATCATTATGACGGTGGCGGTGGCTGTTGGCTGGTGATATTGGCTTGGGTGGGTAGGATATTTTTGTTAATTTTAAAACTTTTATTAAGAAAAGTAATTGTTAATGTTTTAAGTTGAGTTGAATAAGATATGACTGGATTTTACAGAATATTAAAACCAATGCATTTTTGGCGTTTTAGGATAGGATAATGGGAAAAGAGTGTGCCAAACGAATCCTTAATGACTTCACCCTACTTATGTATTAAATCTTAATTAATACAACATCATGCTTACAGTAATCAAAGCAATATCATGGTGGTAATAGTTAAGATAAGTGGCGTTAATATAGAAAATCTCAATAAAATGATTATTTTGCAAGAAACCAATTTTTTTTAATTTATTCTCTTTCTATGTAGGGGTGAGCGGGTCTAGGTACTGGCTCAAATCTTAGGAACCAAAATCGCACAATACTGGTTCTTGAGATTTAGGAAACCGGTACTAGAACTGATACTGTGCGGTTCGTAAACCTTAGGATTCCAGTTCCGATTTTGGGTACCCTGTACTATTTACAAAATTAACATCCTTTTGTCATCCAATCATCCACCGGATAAGACCCAAACCTTATTATCTAATCACATTCACTTTCTCCCGAACCAAACATATAACCACATACCGTATAAGATCCTTTGAGTCGCGACTGCTATAAAGGTGCTAAAGATGCTGACATTTCTAAAACACAAACATCAAAACCTAATATTCCCCTAAAAACAACCAACATCCTCAACTAAACTAATTCGAACCTGCCACAATCACCATTGACTTAACTCATCCAAAACAACTCTAAAACCAGTAGATCGGTGAGCAAAGCAAACAAAATCGGTAGAACAAGATCTAATCAGCGAACTGAAAGAGAAATAGAAATAGAAAGAGAAATAGAGACTTTGGTAAAAAGCCTTAGCTTTTTTATTCGATACAAAATAGTAAAGAAGCAAGAACGATAACAACAATAAGGCAACTTAAACTACCACAATTATAGTGATCGGATGAGAATGGCCAAGTGAGAACTAGAATAGACGAGAATGGCACGCCATCATGTGAAGAATCAAGAGAGAATGACATTGTGCTACTTGGGATTCGAATGAAAACCCTAAACCCAAACCACAAACCGCAAACGATGTTGTTTTATCATATTCTTATGATAAATGTTAATTAAGTCCATCAAGTGCCCTATTAATTAATATCAGTTAAATCTCGATTCCAAACCGAGTACCCGGTTCTCAGTTTCGATTCTTGGGTCAGTTTCGGTTCTTGAACTAGTGGAACCAAAACCGCACAGTACCAATTCCTCACATTTGGGAATCGAAACCGCAAAATACCAATTCCTCACATTTGGGAACAGAAACATCAAGTACCCTATAGTTCCAAGTCCACCTAAAAATTTTGCTCACCTCTATTTCTATGAACAAGTATAGCAACTTGATTTACTAGACCGAATTTTGATTGCTAGACAAGCCTTAACTAATTTCAGATATAATCCAAATGAACAAAATTTCAGGTAATAATATTACACAATTGATGGAATATTACTAGTTCTTTTGATATATGGTAAGGTACAAGAGAAAAGATATCAGGTAATGAGGCAAGTCATAGTAACTAAGAAGAAAAATGTTTGAATTTTGAGCCCAATGTCATGAAGCAATTTCTGCCATCGGGGTACCTTGATTATGGACAACATTATGTAGATATTCATTAATTCAAGAAACAACTTGATTTCTTAACTTTAGAAGTGTTAGGTAAAATAAATTCCATATTTCTCAAAAGCTCTTATAGTCCGTACATTATAAAAAACTACTTTTCTCTTGCTTGTAAATTTCTATCAATTTGATATTTGCAACATCATTTCCATTGTCTCGATTCCTATGGAAGCAGAGTCCTTATGTCCCCTGTTAAAACTGCTTGACCATGCTTCTTTGTTACATATATTCTTATGGATGAGTACACCATCACATGCTATTGGTATGTGAAGGTCAAAAAATGTAGCAGAGAATTTCAGAGTTGAAGACATGCTTTGTTTAAGAGGGGATACTGGATATATAAGATGTTGGGGGCCTAGATGTAAAGATCTAAAAGTTTGTAGAAACGGTGTGTTTTGTATAACTGAAAATTATAAAAACAGAACACTTATAATAGATTCAGTTAGAGAAAGAAATTCCAGAATTTACTCATTTTGCTTGTCTCTTTCTTTGCATCTTTTCTTTGTATTTTTGCTGAGTTTATTTCTTGTTTTTAGTAAATCTTTCATGGTATCAGAGCCAAAGACAAACGTCAATGGCTAATCCAAATCCTGAGATCATGAATTTCAGTTCAAAATCACGGAGTCGAGCGGTGATCACACGATAATGCAGGAAATCCAACTGTTCAATCTTCTCTATCGAATCTTTCTGTAAAATTAGGGGAAAGGAACTACAACTATTGGTATTCACAAACTCTTCCCGCCCTAGCTTCTCATGAGCTTGATGGATTTGTTACAGGTGAGAATCTTTGTCCTCCTATGTTTCAAATTGAAAAGTCATCAGATTGTGAGTTAGGAATTAAGAAACCAAACCCTAGGTATTTTAGCTGGAAAAGAACGGATCAATTTATGGTAACTTGGTTGATTTCATCCATATCAGAATCCATGTTTAGACACATAGCTAAATGCACTAGTACCTATGAAATTTGGAATACTTTAGAACTGTCAATCCTTTTCGAAAGCTAGGACATTACATTTGCGTAATTTGTTACAAATAACATCTCATATATCCAATATCTCCTCTTAAACAAAGCATGTCTTCAACTCTGAAATTCTCTACTACATTTTCTAACCTTCATATATCCAATATCCCCTCTTAAACAAAACATGTCTGTACCTCTGAACTTTCTGCTACATATCCAAGACTTATGCCACTTCTATTACTCTAACATTCGCTATTGCTAGGCACGTAGCCACATAGTGGCTTGTGGGTTCAATTGAACCCTCTGAACTTTTCAAAAATTTTAAAAAAGTATTAATAGTTTATAGATTTTATAATTTTAACCCCACTTAACTTTATGTTGACCCCACAAAATATATTATTAATTAATACTTTTTAAATTTTTCTCTTTTCTTTATTTCCTCTCTTTTGCTCTCATATTATATTTTTCCTTTGGTTAGATACTCAAGAAATGATACTCCTTTGGATTACAAGGTAAGATGATACTAATTGTATTTTTATTTTTTTACTTAAAATTAATTCTTTTCATTTAGCTTTCTTAATTAACGAAAGATCATGAGTTATGAGTTTTTGTTGAGTTTAATAAATGAGTTTGAAATAAATCCTAGATTTTGATGTGGGTTTTGATTTAATCTTATTTATGTTGAGGTATCAGTTAATTAATTGTTGTTTTAAGTTGGGTTTAATAAATTGTGGTTAGTTATTGAGTTAATTTTGAATATGGTTTAAAGAATTGATGAAATCCTAAGTTGTAGAGATTTGGGGATTTGGTTTAATTTCGATATATTGGTTAGTTGCTTGATATTTAGAGTTATATTTGATGAGTTTTCATGGGTTTATGAGTTGAATTTTATAGTGTTAGTAGAAATTGTTTGAAAAACCTAAGTTATGATTGAATTTTGATAAATTTGTGTTGTTTTTTAATTGTAATTGCAAATAAATTATATTTCTGATAATAAAAATTCTTTTATTTTTTTTAGTTATGGACAAGCTTTTGATTAAAAGAAAGTTTTCTAATGAAGAACCATCAATTGAACAAAATAAGGCGTCACGTAGTGTTCACAATGAGCCTATGGAATCTAGTTCAAGACAAACATATGTTAAGCTTAACTTGAGTAGTCTTCCTACAGATCCTGGATTGAGGATTAAAATTTTATAATATCATCCTAATGATAGAGACAAAGTGAGAAAGGCATACTTGCAAAAAGGACCTTGCCAACCACATAATCATAATTTTAAAAAGCGAGCAACTGAGAATTTAATGCGTCGTTTTAATCATATTTGGTATAGAGAATATGCAAATTGGTTGGAGTATAGTGTAGAAAATGAGGGTGTTTTTGTTTGTGTTTTTATCTTTTTAAACATTAGCATTGATATTACCTGTTGCAACTGCAAGTGTTGAAAGAGCATTTTCTGCGATGAACATTGTGAAAAATCAACTACGGAATCGAATGGGAGATCAATTGTTAAATGATTGTCTTATGATTGTCTTATTATTGATGCGACTAAATCAACCTTAGCAAGTGCACTAGTCGTGTTCAAGTAATAAAGTGATGAGTTTGAGTATCGTCCCACAGAGATCAAAGCGAATATTTGTAATTACCTAAAACTACTTACACGTTATTTGAGAAAACGAAATCTTAGAGTGTAAAAGTAACGGATTAAAAATAACTAAATTAAACAAATAAATAATGTGATGAACTTTGCAAAATTAATGAAGTTAGGGTACAGATTTCCCCCTAATTGTGCTTGACAACTACTCTTAATACCCGTTTGTGCTATGAATTGGTAGGATTCTTCTAAGGCCAATTATCCTTATTTAGGCATAATATTCAACTTAATACAGATCCCTATTCGGTCACTCTGAAATTAAGAAGCATAAATTCATCAATCCCTTACGACTAACTCGCCCTATTCGGTTATGAATTAGATGGACCACAAATTAATCCTAGAATCTCTATTCGATTACTTCTAGTTTTAATATGTTATGCAATGTTATTCCAATAAAACAATTATGACTATGAATCAAGCAATAAACCCTAACTTCTCTATTCGAAACATCATTAAGGTAATTGAATCAACCCAACATTCATAAAGCATTAAACCTAAACTCTTGCACAAATTCATAAACATAAATCTGGTATGAAGAATAAAAATTGTTCAAAACATAATTAGGGTTTCATCCTCCCCTAACAAAAGAGATTTACTCCATCCTAAGAACAAAGAAATAAATAGAGAAGAAGGAAAACATATTCAGACTTGAAAAGAAATAAAAATCAAACTCTTAAATCTGATCTTCAGTCTTCAAGCCACAAGAATGCGTATTCTCCTCTCCAAAATATGCAAAATTCGTCCCTTGACAACTGATCTCAATTATACTTAAATACCCAAAAGAGTCCTAAGTGAAAAAGGAAAGAAAAACTGATAAAAACGCGCTAATAGTTTCTGCCACAACAAATTTAAGTCACCATAGCCTAGGCCGTGGTGCTTCCTGGTCTCTTTGTTTTCTCTTTGTTCCATCACCATGGCCATGATGAACTACCAAGGCATGGCCGTGGCCTTCAAGACTGAAGGGTAATCTCAACTTCTTCAAGCTTTAAGTCCCTAATTTTATTCCAATACTCCAATCTACTCAATCAAAGCCTAAAAAAAACACAAAAGTTATCCAAATCAATAGGTAAACCATTCATATCTCAAACTGAACAAAAACAAACATCAAAACAAAGCAAACAAATGAGAAGTTAACTAAACTAACATCAAAACAACCCTAAAAACACTCAAATTATGCAACTTATCAATTACATATATTAAGAGAGAGATATTTGGTGGAATTGTCAATGAAGCAATTATTCAACGTTTTCATAATATGAAAAATCATCAAGGACAATTGTAGAATTGATAATTTGGTATATATAACTTTAGAAGTACATTTTTTTATGCTTATTACTTCAATATATATTTTATTGTAAATTTATCAATGTTGATATTTTGAACCCACTGACTAAGAATCCTGGCTACATCCCTAGCTACTGCATTTTCTGACCTTCACATATTCAATATCCCTTCTTAACCAACAACACGTCTGCACCTCTGAACTTTCTACTATAGTTTCTCTATTCCACTTTTGCTCTTTCTCTACTCCTGTACAACCTTATTCAGGCAACTCATCGATAACATTCAGTTTCTCCCCTAAGAAAGCAAACCTATTACTTGGAAGAGCTTTGGTTAAAATATTGGCAATCTGAAATTTAGATGCAACATACTAAACACGGACATTTTTCTGGGCAACTAAGACACGAATATAATGCACATCTATTTCTATGTGCTTAGTTCACGCATGGAATACAGGGTAGGCAGACAAAGCCCCTACACTTGTGTTATCACACCAACTAACAGGCATATTAGTAATATTTATTCCTAATTCATTAAACAATTGTTTCATCCACACAATTTTAGTAACAGTATGGTTGAGAGATTTGTATTCAGCTTCTGTACAAGACAAGGAAACTACCTTTTGTTTCCTGGAGCTCCACTGAACTAAGTTTCCCCCAACAAACACACTATAGCCTGTAGTTGATCTCCTATTAGTGATATCGCTCGCCTAATCAGCGTCAATAAAGGCTTCAAGGGAGAAATGATCTTTCTTTGTGAATAACAAACCATGCTTAACAATTCCCTTGACATACCTCAATTTTCTTTTGCATGCTATCCAGTGGTTGATAGTGGGATGTTGGAGGAATTGACTTAATTTATTCACGGCAAAAGCTATATCAGGTATAGACGAAATCAAGTATTGTAGCCCCTCTATAATGCTTCGATAGAGAGAAGGTTGTTCAAATGGATCATTATCTTCCTTTCCTAGTCCAGTTCCTGTAGCCATAGGTGTAGAACAAGGCTTAGAGCTCTCCATACCAACCTTAAGTAGCAACTCTTGAGCATATTTACTTTGAGTTAGTAGTAGCCCTGTATCAGATCTTCTAAATTCAAATCCCCAAAAGTAGCTTAGTGGACCAAGGATTTTCAAAGCAAATTTAAGATCTTTCACAATTTGAGAAAGTAGTTGTGGATTATTTCCTATAACCAATATATCGTCTACATAAACTAGGAGATACACAATGTGAGAGTCTTTTTGTGAAGGAAAAGACTTGCATTGAAAGCAGAATTTGTAAAAACCCAAGCCAATAATGCAGCCCTTAACTTGTCAAACCAGGCTCTAGGAGCTTGCTTAAGGCCATATAATGCCTTATGTAGTCTACACACCTGCTTTGTTTGAGAGAAATCAGAAAACTCTTCAGGAGGCATCATGAATACTTGCTCTATTAAGTCACCATTTAAAAATGTATTATTGATATCCAGTTGTTGTACTTCCCAACCATTAAAAACTATTAAAGACAAAATAATAGTTGCCTTAGCTACCGGGGAAAAAGTATCAAAATAATCAAGGCTAGGAGTTTGTTGGAATCCTTTGGCTACCAACGTGGCCTTGTACCTATGAAGTGATCCATCAAAGTGTAAGTTGGTTTTAAATACCCACTTACTACAAACTACATTCATACCCTCTTCATATGGAATTAGTTTCCATGTTTTATTATCCAAAAGTGCTTGATACTCAGTATTCATGGCCTTCTTCCATTCTGGAGTATTCAATGCTTCGGTGATAGATTTTGGTTATGCCAATATACCATGAATTGCTAGAAGAGCATGTGTCTTTGACTTTGATCTAGTGATCATGGGGTGGACATTGTCTAATGGAGCATTAGAGGAAGATATAGGTAACACCACCCCCAAGTGAATGCTAGGAGGATCCTGATTTTGAATGAACCGAGTAGGCATATGATTAGGAGAAACTTCATGAGTAGCAATTACAGGGCCAGAATCAAAGACAACAGAAGCATGAGGATCAGAAGTCATGAGATGTTCTGAAATTGCAGGAACAGTAGTCATAGACTAAGGACTAGAACACCCTGCAGTAGATTGACATTCAGCATTATGTGTATGATCAAAAGATGATTCTACTGCAATAGGTATTGGAGGATAAGAGGAGGATGTGGCAGACTGTAGATTACAATTAGAAGTGCCCTTATGTATAAAGGCACCAAAGTTGAAGCGTAACAATGGTTGAGCACTATACGGCAGAAACCATGCTTGAGAAGAACCAGATTTTTTAGTGGACTTTTCGAAATTAGATGTTGCATTTTGAAAACCAGACTTGAAGGAAAGTCAGTCTCATTGAACCTCACTTGCTTTACTGCATAAATTCTACTAGAAGCTACCATACACCTATACCCTTTGTGTGCAAGACTGTACCCAAGAAACACATACTTTTCTGTGTGAAATGAAAGTTTGTGTGGCTGATAAGGTCCGAGGTATGGGAAACAACTACGACCAAACACTTTTAGCATGGTATAGTCTAGTTCTTGATGAAGCAAACATTGAAAGGGTGAGATAAATCCATTGGAAACAGACTTTGATCGATTACAAGCAACTGAATAAATTAGAGTATTAGCTGAAGAAGAGTTACAATTTAACTGATTGAGCTTAGCAGGAGCTAAGAAGAACAACCAGAGGTAGTTCGAGCAGTAACATCACAAACATAATCGATCAAAGTCTGTTTCCAATAATAATATGCTATGGCATGCACGATTGGGACACCTAAATACTAAAGTGCTTAGTGCTATTTTAAATAAAATGCCCTTAAAATTTTGGTGGACAACATTTAACACAGCTACGTACCTCTTGAATAGACTTCCCTCGGTAGCCATTGGATTTATCTCACCCTTTCAATGTTTGCTTAATCAAGAACCAGACTATACCATGCTAAAAGTGTTTGGTTGTAGTTGTTTCCCTTACCTTGGACCTTATCAGCCACACAAACTTTCATTTCACAAAGAAAAGTGTGTGGTTCTCGGGTACAACCTTGCACACAAAAGGTATAGGTGTATGGCAGCTTCTAGTAGAATTTATGTAGGAAAGCAAATGAGGTTCAATGAGACTGACTTTCCTTCAAGTCTGGTTTTCAAAATAAAGCATATGGTTCTGAAAAATCCATTGAAAAATCTGGTTCTTCTCAAGCATGGTTTCTACCGTATAGTGCTCAACCATTGTTATGCTTCAACTTTGGTGCCTTTATACATAAGGGCACTTCTAATTGCAATCTACAGTCTGCCACATCCTCCTCTCATTCTCCAATACCTATTGCAGTAGAATCATCTTCTGATCATACACATAATGCTAAATGTCAATCTACTGCAGGGTGTTCTAGTCTTTAGTCTGTGACTACTATTCCTGCAGCTTCAGAACATCTCATGACTTCTGATCCTCGTGCGTCTGTTGTCTCTGATTCTGGTCCTGTAATTGCTACTCATGAAGTTTCTCCTAATCATATGCCTACTCGGTTCATTCAAAATCAGGATCCTCCTAGCATTCACTTGGGCGTGGTGTTACTTATATCTTCCTCTAATGCTCCATTAGACAATGTCCACCCCATGATCATTAGATCCAAGTCGAAGACACATGCTCTTCTAGCAATTCATGGTATATTGGCATAACCAAAATCTATCACCGAAGCACTGAATACTCCAGAATGGAAGAAGGCCATGAATGCTGAGTATCAAGCACTCTTGGATAATAAAACATGGGAACTAGTTCCATATGAAGAGGGTATGAATGTAGTTTGTAGTAAGTGGGTATTTAAAACCAACTTACACTTTGATGAATCACTTCATAGGTACAAGGCCACGTTGGTAGCCAAAGGATTCCAACAAACTCCTGGCTTTGATTATTTTGATACTTTTTCCCTAGTAGTTAAGGCAGTTACAATTCGAATTATTTTGTCTTTAGCAGTTTATAATGGTTGGGAAGTACAACTATTGGATGTCAATAATACATTTTTAAATGGTGACTTAATAGAGCAAGTATTCATGATGCCTCCTGAAGAGTTTTCTGATTTCTCTCAAACAAAGCAGGTGTGTAGACTACATAAGGCATTATATGGCCTTAAGTAGGCTCTTAGAGCCTGGTTTGACAAGTTAAGGGCTGCATTATTAACTTGGGGTTTTACAAATTCTGCTTCCGATGCAAGTCTTTTCCTTCACAAAAAAGACTTTCACATTGTGTATCTCCTAGTTTATGTAGACGATATATTGGTTACAGGAAATAATCCACGGCTACTTTCTCAAATTGTGAAAGATCTTAATGACCAATTTGCTTTGAAAATCCTTAGTCTAGTGAGCTACTTTCTGGGATTTGAAGTTAAAAGAACTAATGCAGGGCTGCTACTGACTCAAAGTAAATATGCTCAAAAGTTGTTACTTAAGGCTGGTATGGAGAGCTTTAAGCTTTGTTCTACATCTATGGCTAGAGGAACTCGACTAGGAAAGGAAGATAGTGATTCATTTGAACAACCTTCTCTCTATCGAAGCATTATTGGGGGTTGGGCTGCAATACTTGATTTTGTCTAGACTTGATCTAGCTTTTGCCATGAATAAATTAAGTCAATTCCTCCAACATCCCACTGTCAACCACTGGACAACATGCAAAAGAATATTAAGGTATGTCAAGAGAACTGTTAAGCATGGTTTCTTATTCACAAAGAAAGATCATTTCTCCCTTGAAGCCTTTGCTGATGCTGATCGGGCGAGCGATATCACTGATAGGAGATCAACTACAGGCTATAGTGTGTTTGTTGGGAGAAACTTAGTTCAGTGGATCTCCAGGAAACAAAAGGTAGTTTCCTTGTCTTCTACAGAAGTTGAATATAGATCTCTAAGCCATACTGCTACTGAAATTGTGTGGATCAAATAATTGTTTGCTGAACTAGGAATAAATATTACTAATATGCTTGTTATTTGGTGTGATAACATGAGTGCAGGTTCTTTGTCTACCCACCCTGTTTTCCATGCGCGAACTAAGCACATAGAAATAGATGTGCATTATATTCGTGACTAAGTTGCCCAGAAAAGTGTCAGTGTTTAGTATGTTGCATCTGAATTTTAGATTGTTCATATTTTAATCAAAGCTCTTCCAAGTAATAGGTTTGCTTTCTTAAGGAAGAAACTAAATGTTATCGATGAGTTGCCTGAATAAGGTTGTACAAGAGAAGATAAATAGCAAAAGTGGAACAGAGAAACTATAGTGGAAAGTTAAGCGGTGCAGACGTGTTTTGGGTTAAGAAGGGATATTGGATATGTGAAGGTCAGAAAATGCAGTAACGAATGTTAGAGTAATAGAAGTGGCATAAGTCCTGGATATGTAGCAGAAAGTTCAGAGGTACAGACATGTTTTGTTTAAGAGGGGATATTGGATATGTGAAGGTCAGAAAATGTAGCAGAGAATTTTAGAGTTGAAGACATGCTTTGTTTAAGAGGGGATATTGGATATATGAGATGTTAGGGGCCTAGATGTAAAGATCTAAAATTTTGTAAAAGTGGTGTGTTTTGTATAACTGAAAACTATAAAAATAGTATACCTGTGACAGATTCAGTTAGAGAAAGAAATTCCAGAATTTACTTATTTTGCTCGTCTCTTTCTTTGCATATTTTCTTTGTATTTTTGCTGAGTTTATTTCTTGTTTTTAGTAAATCTTTCACATGCACTCTATTCATTGACATCGATCTAAAAAACTGCATGATGAATAAATACTACACTACGGACTTTCCCCAAGAAGCTTAGACAGTACCATTATGAAAAGGCCACTCGATGATGTTCAACCCAGAAATGCAAAAATTAAAGAAGTTTGTTGGCCAATATAATTGAATGTACTCATATGATATGATTTAATTGATTACTTTGCCCTACCTATATAAAAGATCTTAGTTAACAAAACATGATGCTTACAGTAATCAAAGCAATATCACGGTGATAATAGTTAAGGTACGTGGCTTTAATTAATAAAAATCTCAATAAATTATTATTATGCTAAAATTTTGTTTAATTTAAAGTTAACGGCATGTTCCCACCCAAAAAATAGCCCATTGACAAATTCATACCCACCCACATTTTAAATACCATTTCAGTACCAAAAACATAATTTTATTAGTAATTTTTGTTGTCAGGAAAGGCAGAATAGTCACCAAACAGTGGCTACTGGAGAAGAAGAAGTGCACGTTAGCAGAAGATGGCACACATTAACAACGTTAGATCCGATTGGTTTTTGCCATTTTTGCCAATCTTGGCATTCAAAATAACTTCTGACACCACCCAGAGAATCCCCATCACCTCTTCTACAAAGCCCAAGCCCCCATTTGCTGTCATCACTCACCATTTCCCACCACCACCTCCATTCACACAGCCGACTCTTCAAGTCAGATTTTGGGTTCACCCAAATACCACCATCACACTCCCCACAACCCACTCTACAAAACCCTTACCTCTATCACTGTCCCTTGCTTGTCGATCACCGGTCGTGAATCGCACGACCTTTCAAATTCCAAGCCGATTTCTAGTTGTTTCCAATGTCGAAAATCGTCCTTGCCACACCAATCGACTCCCTGAATCTTCTCTCCAAAAGCCCTAACATTCCCAATCCCACTTGCTCACTAATTGCCAGCGATTGAAGCTTCCCCACCTTAGGGTTTTTTGAGTTTTAATTGGATTAATTGATTTGATTCTGTGTTTGTTGAGTTGAAAAATAATTAAGGAATGTTTGTTTGTTGATTTCCTTGTCGTCGACACTCCCCAACGCCAACGGCAATTGCTGGCAATGGAAAAAGCTGAGAAGTGAAGAAAGAAGAGAGGAGTTTTTAAGTAAATCACTTTGTTTCCCACCCAAATCGGAGGATAACCTAATATTTGGGTAGTAAAAGGGTGTTTTAAAAGTTTGAGGGTGGGAAAATGTCAATGGGCCATTTTTTGGGTGGTAACATTAACATGTCGTTAACTCTTTAATTTATTCTATTTCTTGGCTATTACAACTTGTGGGCAACTTATGCATTCAGAGACTTGCAGGCTATTGATCCGCTAGAGCATGTTTTGGTTACACAGGGATGTTATTAGCAAAGAACTGAAAAATGACTTGGGCATGATGTCCATTGAATGGAAATTTACAGAACGTACCCAAGCTAGAGTTTCTGGCTTCGTTTGTTTCGCTTTTGGGAATACTATTATTAGTATTCCCAAAAAAGTTAAACAGTAAAATGTTATTATTCCCATAATATTATTCTATATTTTTTAATTTCTTTTAAACCTCCTAAATTTGTTAATTTAACTAAACACCCCCAAATATTTTTTTAAAAAATTACAAAAACACTCCGGCCACCCTCCGGCGGTGGTGGCCGGCTGTCCGTATTTAATGGGTGGGTTGGGGGTATTTTTGTTAACTTTTAATATTTTATTTTTGTTAATTTCTAAATCCTACATCGTAATACCTACCCAATTTAACTTTTTTTTTAAAGATTATTCTAAAAACAATCAAAATAATGAACCAAATAGAGCCTCTGATATTCTTAAGTGCATACTAGTGTTATTGTGGATTGATAGGCACAAAGCTTTAAGAAAAGAAAATTAAACTGGCAGTCTCACTTATATCTATGGTGACTTTACCAGCAAAATCCCCATTACGAGGGTCATGGCAAGCCATATTTTCAAGTTGTAGCTATTTGATCCTTTCTCTAATGAACTGAAACCATATCTTAATTATTAAACTTCTTTCATTAATCTCCCGCACAGATAATATGTCAAATCTCAGAGGCTATAACATGATTTGCTATAAATTTAATTTCTTGATGAAGCCAGTTGATTCTCATCTATGAGATTGACTATATTTTATATTAGTCATCGTACAAAAACTTCTCTTTCTATTAATATAATAGAGATTAAAAGAAAAAATGTAATGTTTCCAAGGACAAGTTGCCCTCAGAAATTATTGAAAAGGTCCTCAAATATGGTTGATGTTATAACTTGCATTTTTTCTTTTATTTATTATTCATGGAAGGTTGGAAGAGGAAGGATGAAAAGTAGGAAGATGAAAGATAGACGGTTGGAAGATTAAAGATGATGGGAGTTAAGTTATTGAATTGGAGGTGGGTATGGTGATTGAATTAAAAGATGAGTAATGAATATGAAAAGATGGAGTATGTGAAGAGTAGTATATAAATGTCTCTTATATACATTCATCACACACATTTGTTCTATCTTCATCTATTCTATTGGGAGAAAAATATTAGTTAGAGAAAGGTATACTTTTGGAGGAGTTTGGGTTCAACAATTTGTGTAAAGTTGCTATCAACCAAACAACGAGACTGTTGGGCTGTTGTATCCTAGAGAAGACAGGTTAAGGTGTTTTTCTACTGTACCGGTTTCTTAAGTTTTGTCAATCGTAGAGGACTAGGATCTCCTTAAAGAGAACGAGATATATACGCCTCAACCTTTTAGCTTTCGTGCAATCTTCATTATTCATCATTGTATCTTTTTGAAATAAAATTATTATTTATTTCATTGCTCCACAGTTGAAAATGATTCAGTGAAATAAAAAGGCCAGAAAATATTTGTTATATCACGTTATATAAGTGTAATAAATTGTTCGGTTTAATACTATCCAATCCCCAACGTAACCGACCCATGTTCAGATATTCTTGTGGGCTACACCATGCTTGCATTTATTCACCTAACATGCACTTCATCCATTAATATCTGAATTCTGAAAGCTGTGTACTCTTCTCTAGCAAGAAAGCTAAGGCAATAAAGGGGCCACTCTGATTTTCAGGGATGGGAAAAGAAAAATAAGCACTTGGAAGAAAAACAGAATCAGGCAATTGACATCACAGAAGTTGTGAAGTCTCCCAAATAATATATTACTTCACCCTCTTCATAACATCACGCAAAATCACTGACAATATTGCCCACAAAAAAAAAAAATAATAAATAATTATCCCTTCAGACTAATCTTCAAGTCGCCAAGCACCACTTATCCCAACTACAATTTTGTCTTTCTCCTCTCCAATATAACCCAGTAGGCAGTAACCCACCATTCATCAACTTGCAACACTAGCACTAGCCGTCACAAACAGCCGCAGCCGCTTACTATCAAAGCTGGATTTTTCCTAATTTTATTTCTCATCTATTTCTGTGGAAAATAAAGGTTTGTGATCAATTTTGTTTCTTTTTTTCCTCTACTGCAGCTTTTTGTTTCAAGAAACAAGAAACTTGTGATGGTAAATGAAATTAGAGATGATGATAGAACAAATTTTGGAATTTTCAATCGTTGTGAGTATGTTGAATTGATTGTGGATAAGAGAGAAATTGAAAATTCTGAGATTTGGCCAGGGAAGGATCCTTAACACGTTACCTGCACTAAAACTACAATTCTAAAGGATTTTACCTTAATTGTTGTTTATTAAATGATGAAATTGAAAGTACAACTTTAACTAAGAGAAGTTTATTAAGTTTGGAAAAGAAATGACCCAATATTAGAACAAGCTAAACACAGCATCTGACTTAACACATACACTACTAATTGAAAAAAAAAATATATATATATATATATAACTGCTGCCCCCATCAGACATTTGTGAACTTGCTTATGCCTTTAAGCCCCTGAGGTTTCTATTTCCCAGATTCCAAAAGAAATTGCAGATCCTGAACGAAACCATCGATCTTTTCATCTTGCCAATTCTTGCCAGAAAATATATTTTTCCACTTAACATGATTGTTCTTCACTGAATTACCCAATTCACTCTCATTGTCCATTACTGATTTGATTGCTTTGCTCAAACCTTCCTTGCCAATCATTCCGTCTAGTCCCCTACCCACTTCTATAGCTTCAATTCTTCTACCATTAATTTTGCACCCATAGCTTGATCAGGTAGAAATGGAATCAACACTATTTGACAATCACTAACCAGAGATTCCCACATGGAACCAAATCCACAATGACTTACAAAACACCCAACAGAAGGGTGTTTTAGTATCAGTGTCTGCGGTACCCATCCTCCATGCACCCAACCTCTCTCACCAATTCTCCCTTTAAACCCTTCAGGTAATGCTTCTCCGATAGTTGAACATCCATGAGGTGGTGTCAGAGCCACCAAGAATGGAAATCCACTTAACTCAAACCCCAACATCATCTCTTGGAATTGCTCTTTTTGTAGTGTAATTTGGCTACCAAAAGCACAATACACCACTGAACCTGGGTCAAACTTGTATAGCCACTTATCCCATTTCTCTTCAAGCTGTGCATCTGGTGTTTCAGGCAATACAGGCCCTGTTAACAGCACAGGCTTTGAATACTGCTGAGCAAGATAGTCACAGAAAGATCCCTCGATTTCATGGCAAGTTCTCACAGCAATTGCATCGCTCTCTTTCATACTTCCAGTCAGCCGCCCGTAAAGGGAACCCCTTCAAGGGGATCGCTTAGCCCAACAATATGAGGAGCCTCATTGGGTTTTATTATCACAGTAGTAGAAGGGTAGCCAGGCGGTGGTTGAATTTGCTCTTCCAAGGTAGTGAACGAAATAGAGAAGCAACAGGAACAAAATAATAATAGTTAAACAAAACAAAGCGATGAAAGCAAAGAATGTAATACGCGATTTACCCCTGGTTCACCCAATGTAGGCTACGTCCAATTTGAGTCAATATTATTGCAATATGCCTCACTTCTCTCACACACATAACAAGAGAAAAGTATGTTTATATACTAGGTTTAAGAGATTAAACCTAGTTTTACAAGAATTCCTATTCCTAAGCCCAACCCAAAAAGGAATTAATAACTTAAAAGGAATCCTACAGCGGTTATACATGGAAAAGCCCAAAACCGCCTACGGGCTACGGGGTGGGGCGCTGCCCCATGAGCCCGCCCTCACCTTTAGGGAGGCGGGGCACCCACTGTCCGGGCGTGGGACCCCAGTGCGTCTCCGTTACCCATTAATGCTGAAGTAGTCTCCAGAGTAATTCTTCGAACTGGGACCATGAAGAATGCAAGCGTGCATGCGTTAACCACTGAATAGTAAATCGACTTAGTTCCTAACTGACGGGTTATTGACGGAATCCATTGTCCAAAATCGAAGAAGACAATGTCTGGCTTGAGATTGGTGAGAATGGTCTCAACTTGATCTTTAGTGTTGTCCATGGCAGAAATAAGTAGGTCATGAAGAGGGAATGGTACATCGGAAGCAGTTTCTGCACCTGAAGGGAGACCATCAACATGGGGAATCACAAGAGGAAAGAAGTGAATAAGGTCTGGATGGTGGTTGAGTTGTTGTAGCTTTGGGAGAGCTCCTTTAGCCAATAAGTAGGAGACTTTGTGACCTCTCTCTGCAAGCTTGTTTGAGAGGCGAAGGTAAGGAATGAAATGGCCAAAGGCAAGCCAAGGAAACATTGCTACATGAAGTTTTGAGGTATCCATTTTTGTGTTTCAAAATAGTGAGTTGGAGTGTAGAACGAAATGGAAAACCTCTGGTTCATTTGTATTTATACATCAAATTTTAATTTTGATAACCCATGCCGTGCGGTAAGAAAATTCTTTAATGAGGGACAACTTAGAATAAGCTATAAATCTGTATCAAAACTTTTATTTATATATAACAATTTGAAATCAGTGGATGGGACCATTAGCATTAGTCATAAATGTTACCTATATCTCTGAGGATTTTGTCTTACAGATCATAAATTCAGAAGTAGATGATTTAGAATTTCGAGTAAACGACATGATCCCACAATCCCACCCAAAGATTAGTGAAATTTCAAGTTCCCACCCCTCTTTTCATTTATTCCAGATTCTCCCTTTACATTAAAATCATTTAATAAAATGGTCAAAGGGCAAAATGGTAATTTGAACTACATTAAATCTTACATAAAAATAAAAATTTTAAAATAACCATTTACATCTCAAATTTCTCTCACAAGCACCCTTCATCACTCTCTTCCTTCACAACAGTAGCAAAAAATTAGATCTAGCTAGATTCCAACGTCGTTGGACATCATCGCCACCTCCATTAGCTTCCCTCACTCATCCTCGACAAAACCCATTCATCCCCCAGTCTCTTCTACCTCCATTTTGGCCGTAGAAAAATCCAGATCTGGTTGGATTTCGATGCCATTTGACATCATCGTCACCACAACTAACTTCCCCCACTCATCACCAACACCCCCACTCATCCCCAACAAAACCCATCCATCCCCAGCCTCTTTAGCCTCCATTTTTGGTCAGATATGAGCATTTTCTCTACTATTTTCCCCTCCCTCGTGGCTACTAGAAAAATCCAGATCTGGCCAAATTCCGACGCTGTTGGACATCACTATCACGACCACTAGCTTTACCCACTCATCCCCGAAAAAACCCATCCATCCCCCAGCCTCATCCACCTCCATTTTGGCCAGATCTAGACCTTTTATCCGCGATTTTCCCCTCCCTCATAGCTGCCAAAAAAATCCAGATCTGGCTAGATTCCGACGATGTTTGACATCACCATCACCACTACTAGCTTCCCCCACTCATCCCCAACAAAACCCATCCATCCCTCAGCCTCGTTTGCCTCCATCTTGGCCGGATCTAAGCCTTTTCTCTCGATTTTCCACTCCCTTGGGGCTGTCGAAAAAATCCAAATCTATTTGAGGTTAAAAAAGTAATTTATTAATTTCTTTGTAATGGCAATTTGGTAATAACACTCTCCATATTGTGTCAAAATCCAAAAATCATTAACGATATTAATTTAAGGATGGGAATTTAGAATAAATGAAACAGGGATGGGAACTTGGAGTTTCGCTAATCTTTGGGTGGGAACATGTCGTTTACTCTAGAATTTCAGATAGCAGCATATTCTTGTGAAGTAACCATACTTGCATTTATTTTCCTACCTAGATAACATGCACTTTATCTATTCACATCTAAGCGCTGCATGACGAGTAATATTACTCTTCAATTCAACCATTAATATCTCTCAAGTACTATTGCCAAGAAGCTAATATGCCATTCAGGTGACAACGATGATGTTCAGCGCCAGAAATGGAAATATTAAAGATGAAAGATTTACTTCCTTCAAAGGGAAAATATTCCTGCAATGTATTAATAACCAACCCGGGGTGAAACCCGACAAAGTTGTCAAGTCCTTGGTTGACCGTTTAACCGGTTTGACTGGTAGATCAAACCAAGTGTCAAAAAGTTTAAAATTCAGTAAATACACCCCCTAAAAACTATAGTTATAGCTACAGGTTTAAAATTTAGCAAACACACTCCAAATATAAATTGGTGGTCGACTAGTTGGCAGTGGCAACACACCAAATGCAATCCAAATCATCCTTGAGCTCATTCCCCAGAAAATCTACCCAAGTTCTAGCTGAAATCGGTTCAATTTCGACCAAATCTCTCCATCATTGACATCAACAACCCAGCCCAGATCTCACCATTGCCGGCCTCCTAACCAAAACTCATCTCACCCCACCCTCGCTCACCTTGCCAATCGTCGACAAAAATTGACCACTGTCGTCGTCGATTTTTTTCAATTTTTGATCAATTCATTCACCAGAAATCTCCTCCGTCACCACCATTGCGCTCACCGATCCTTCCTCTTCAAAAGCCCCAACATCCTGACCTTCAATTGTTCGCCGATCATTATTCAAAATTCTAAAGTTTTCGGTGAATAAAAAAATAAGTAACCCGGCTCGGTGAAGGCCCCAGGTCTCGCTTGAACCGGTTCAATCGGAAGGGCCAAACTGGGTTTTAAAGCACGGTATTCCTGTGTTAAAGCATATATACACGAATGTAATAGAATATAAATTGAACGACACTACTGGAAATAAGAGAATACCCACGTAGGACCGGCACCAGCATATACTTAGTTACTGCGTCTTAACATTTCTCTGCTGTAATGTGAGTGCATCGAGGTTATGAATACGTTGACCGGTTGACGTGTATTGTGAGTGCATTGACGCCGAGTCCCAACATCGATCTTGTCGTCGGTGCATGGAGGTTTTCCGATGGTGCGAGTAAGATGATTTAATGACTTCGCCCTACCCATGTATAAAATCTTTAACACATCATGCTTACAGTAATCAAAGCAATTTCATGGATGTAATAGATAAAATCTCAATAAATGATTATTTTGCAAGAAACTAAAAACTTTGTTTAATTTATTCTACTATGAACCAGTAGCAACTCGATCTGCTGGACGGAATTTTGATGGCTAATAATTAAGCCTCAACTAATTTTAGATTTAATCCAAATGGACAGAATTTTGATACATTACTGGATTGAATACAAATTTACAAGCAAGCTTCGAGAAAATCAGCTAATTAACATCACAAGATCTCTAGAAAACTCTTTATCAATCTTTGTACCAGGCGACCAGCTACTACTCCTTAACTTCTCCATCAACTCCTCCAAAATCATTACAAAATTTCCAGAAACTACACAAAATCAACCCAGAACCCTTCCCAATTCTATACAAATTGCAGAAATATCTGTTTGTTGGGCCACACAAAATTTCGTCTTATTTGCTTCTTTTCCAGGAATAATTAATCAGAACAAGTAAAATGCTTTTTTTTTCCGTTTTAATTAGTTCTTAAAACTTGTTTTCTCTCCTAATTTTTTTAGGAACCAAACGCAATCAACTTATAACCTAAACCAGACACAACAATTTTAGACGATCAACGGTTGAAAATTGATAATCAGACAAGTAAACATCACAGAGATTTAAGTCAATAATAAGGATTAACGAATTGATTAAGAACAAATCAAATATTAACGTATTTTAGAGTAATAATCATGTAAAAAGCCATACCTTACCCTGATGGTGATAACTCTTGGCAAATGGGGTGTTCAAGAATTTTGAGTCATGAATTCAGATAATGGAAGGGTGTCTTTTGTTAAAAAATTAAAGTTTAGTACATTGTATTTAGGAAAAGACTTGGAAGAATTTGGAGTGAATAGAGGAATTCAGATAATAAAACAGCGTCGTTTATAAACGTTTTCACTTTTCACATAATTAAATTTGACTGGATAATATCAATAGAATTCCTCTCATTAATTTTATTTAATTTCAGTCCTATAATAATATTAAAAGGTCCCTTATATTTTATTTGATATCATATTCAACCACATATTTTCTCAAAATTTAACATTATTAATTATAAATATGATTCTGAAATCTATTTTAATCTAGTGAACTTTCCTAGGGTAATTTGATACATTCGAAGGGTAATCTTGCCCATAATCAATCAAATGTGATTCTACCTTCTTCCTTACCGTATTATTTTGCTTTAAAAAAAACTCTTATTTCCTAGGGCATTTTAGAATCTTAGAAAATAATATGATTTAAAACTATTTTAATAAAGTTCTTTTAATATAGATACTGCTTGAGGTTTGTCCTTTTAACCGTCTTGTTACAATAGGAGATTTTTTATGAGTTATATCATGATGTCAAGTTCTTCAACTAAAACCTAAGCAAAGTTGAGATTTTATCTTAATTAATTCGTAGGAAAAATTAGGTGAGTAAAATATCAAATTAATTCATCATCATCTCCTCTACCGAATAGATGAAATCATCATCTTCAGAAATCAATATGTTGTGCGGTAAATTCACATTACATGGATTCACACCCCATGTCCTAGAAATTGTGCTGACACCCAGATTGGGTCATGAAAGGACTACTTCATTTGTTAGTTTACCAAGGATTACTTCATTGGTAAGTTTTAAGGTTGAACAGTCAATGAGGCCGCTTGTCATCATATGTAAGGGTTACTTCATGTTTAAGTCCATCCTAGGCCGCGTGTCACTCTCTATTAGGATTACTTCATCGGTAAATCCTCCAATGTAACAGTATAAATACTGATCTCTCACTTGAATTTGTGGATCTTAGGACACTCAATTTCTTCTTGTTGAAATCTACTCATCTTTGTTAGAGATTTATCTTGATTTATGTGAAAAATACAAAACAAAAATAATAAAACAACAGTGGATGTAGACAGGGGCGGACCCAGGCCCTTTGAGGGTAGGCCCAGGCCTGCCCTCAACTTTTAAAAAAAATTTGAGAAGTTTTTTTAAAAGGTAAAAAAAAAGAAAAAGGTTAGGTTTTGCCTTTTTTATATTCAAGTTTTTCTTTCACAATTCCCAACTTCCCTTCCCTTTTACATGCGTATCTGGATTTGGAGTGATTGTAATCCATATTTTTGTAAACCTTTGTGTATTTTACTTTTATTAGAGTTGTGATTGAATTCTAAATTTATGTAGAATATTTTTGGTGAATTTGTGGTTATTGTAAATGATAATCCTTATTTTTCCCTATGATTTTGTATTGAATTTCGATAGGATTTGGGATACTTCTCATACAAATTGGGCCATAATTGCTAGCTAATTCTATTAATTTGTCTTTGTAGGCCTAAACGATGATTTTGAGTATAGATGACAGTTTTGAGTGTAAATTACGTAACTTGAGCTTGGAAATTCAGAATGACTTTTAGAAGCTTTGGAAAGCTAAGAAGCAGAGCTACAACTTTCATGTTTTGGGTTTTTCCTAATTCTGACTGGACAAGGGTGAAAACTTGGCTTGAAGTCGTGAACAGTATGTTGGAAACAGAAGTAAAACGTCTTTGGAAATGCTTCAGTATTTCTTCCATAACTTGAGCTGTAGATCTCGGATTGTTCTGATTCTTGAACGAGTAGAAACATAATTTAAAGGGATACAATTCATATGTTTAACACTTTTCCATATTAAGACTCTTTCATGCTCAAATTTGGCTCAAAAGATTCTCTCCGCGGCAAGGAAAAAGCTTCACTGCGGCGAAACTGCGTCAAATGTGAAAAATAAAACGACGCATTTTGGCTTACTAGGGCTTGATCCTTAAGTGAAAGAGGTATAAATTAGCACGAAAACGAAAGAAAAAGGGCCTTGGTTCGTCATTTGGAAGGCAGCTTTTGGAAGGAGAAGATTATTGAAGATTTGGGCTTCAAATTAGAAGATTTCTCCATCTTTTGCTTGTTTTTCAATGATGAATCTTGATTCAGTTTGTTTTTGTTATTTTATTTTGTTTTTGAGTATAAACTGAGTTGTTTAACTGAGGTTTGATGTAACCTTGATACAATGATTCAAATTTATATGAATTGATTTACTTTGAGTTTTAATTTCATGATTGAGTGTTTATCTCTTTGCTTAATAACTTTTGGATGCTTGATCACCATTCAAATGTGTATTGTTCACAATGAGATTGAGAAACGATTTGTGATTGTGCCTCTTGAATACCATAGATTAAGCAAACACTAGAGATAGGTTTAGCGATTTATGAGAGATAGGTTTAGCGATTTATGAGAGATAGGTTTAGCGATTTATGAAATCTAGATAGAATTCCATAAAGCTTAAAAGACTTTGAGCTATTAATCTTCATTAAGCTTAAAAGACTTTAAACCATTAATCTTCATTTTGTTAGGTGCGGAAGCTTAATAGGGATAAGTAGGAAAATATAGCCTGAGAATGTATGTTTTACAACTTAGGGAATTCGATTTTCAATCAAGGAATTAGAACTTGGATAATAGATTCTATGATTTGGGTTAGCATATCTACGTGAAATCAACACCCTAGCATTTTTTTTAGCATTTTGTTTAATTAGTTAAGTTGTTGGGTTTCACTTTAATTTCATTATCATTCATTTATGTTTTCTTAAATTGTACTTAGTTAGTTAATTTTCTATCAATCCAATTTATTGTTGCTTCAATTAGGACTTAAACTAGAGAAATCGGTACTTAGTAACACTATCCTCGTGGGAACGATACTCTACTTATCACTTTATTACTTTTTGCGACTAGTGCACTTGCTATATTTGCATGTTTGTCAAAAATATGCATCAGTAAACTTTTTTTATTATATTGGATTTAAGTGGATCGTTAGATTATATTCCCGTAGTTTTTTTATCTCTTCACATTGAAGAGGTTTTTCTACGTAACAATTTTCTTGTGTTTCCTTGTGAATTGGATGTCATTTTCTTATGTTTTCACTAGTTGATTGACAAATAGTGGCGGAGCGAGGGCCCCCCTAGGCAAAAATCCTGAGTTCGCCACTGGATGTAGAATTTGTATTTTGTATCCGAACAAGTACTATAAAAACTCTCTATCCTTAGTGTTTGTTTATTATTTTCACATTAATCCAGAGTTAAAACACATGTTTACTACGAACCCCGTAGGTTTCACTAAGAGACTGGCGTAATTTTCGTTGGTGCGAAAAACCACGTCAACACAATAAAAAGGCACAAAAGATATAGTAGTACAACGAGTATATCGGATACAAGAAATTAGCAAATATTCTTAAAGAAAATCTTTCGTTGCAGAAGCAACAAGTTAGATAGTTATGAATTATTAAACCAAATGTAAAGAATCGACGGCTTATTTTCGAGCTTCTTGAATTCAACGTGCTGATCAATCAATCAGATAGAAGTCCTTTAATCAATCAACGATTCCAACAATGAACCAAACCCACAGTGACTCACAAAACACCCAACTGAGGGGTGTTCAAGTATCAGCGAACCCGACCTCTCCCACGAACCCTCTATTCAAACCCCTCAGGTAAAGCTTCTTCGATGGTTGAAAATCCTTCCGGTGGCTTTAGAGCCACCAAAAATGGAAGCCCCCTCAACTCAAACCCCAAAACCAGCTCTTGCAATTGCTTTAAATCGAGTGTAATTTGGCTGCCAAATGCACAATACACAATGGAACCTGGTTTAAACTTGTTTAGCCACTTATCGTATTTCTCTTCAAGCTGTGAAGCTGATGTTTTAGGCAACAAATGCCTCTTTAACAGCACGGGCTTTGAGTATTGTTGTGAAACATAATCAAAATAAACTCTCTCCTTTTCTTGATATGATCTAAAGGCAATTGCATCGCATTCTTGGAAGCAACCAGTTACCCGCTTGAAAATAGACAATATTGGACTGACGCTGTTTGCGGGAGCAATATAAGGGGCGTCTTTGGCTCTTATGACCACATTTGAAGATGGGTAGCCAGGCGGTGGCTGCAACGGCTCTTCCAGGTTCATGTCCGGAGCCATTTTTCGAGCTGGAACCAAGAATAGAGCATACGTGGCTGCGTTTATCACTGAGAAGCAGATTGACTTGGCGCCTAGTGGACGAGTTATTGCTGGAAGCCATGTTGCAAAATCAAAGAAGACAATGTCTGGCTTGAGGGTTGCGAGAATGGTCTCAACTTGAGGTTGAGTTTTGTCCATGGCAACACCAAGGAGTCCTTGAAGAGATAATGGAATATCGGACATGGTTTCTGCACCTTGAGGGAGACCGTCGACAGGAGGAATCGAAATAGTAAAGAAATTTATGATGTCTGGATGGTAGTTGAGTTGTTCGAGCTTCGGCTTAACTCCTTTAGGCAACAAGTAAGAAACTCTGTGACCTCTCTCGGCAAGCTTGTTGGAGAGGTAAAGGAAGGGAATGAAAAGGCCATAGTGTAACAAATCTTACATCGAAAGCGTATTGAGGATGTCTTCAGCTTATAAAGGTAGAGTCTCTCCACTTAATAGCTTAGCTTTTTGAGTGTAAAACTCCTAGTCCATGACAAGTGATATCAAAATGGATCCAATCCGTCTTTCGGTGTCCGGCCAAGTGCCCACGTGAGTGCGTCCATGTGTGATTGTGGGTCCACACGAGAGTGAGGTGGACGAGTAGGGAAGGGGTTCTCAATCCGTCTTTCGGTATCCCGTCAAGCGCCCATATGAGAGCGTCCATATGTGATTGTGGGTCTACACGAGAGTGAGGTGGACAAGTAGACTAGGGGCTCCACCTATGACAAGGGCGTCGCAGTATTGGGTGGGGAAGAATATTATAACGAATCTCATATCGGAAATATATTGGAAAGGTCTTGGCTTATAAAGGGGAGAGTTACTTCACCTAATAAGTTAATATTTTGGGTGTGAAACTCTCAACCCGTAACAATAGGCAAACCAGAGAAACATTGCCACATGAAGTTTCGAGGTCGCCATTTTAATTTTCTGCTTAAAACTAAGTATGGATTTTGATTATTTTTATCTTGAATTGAATACTTCTGATGTGTTTTTATGCAGATATTTATACTTGAATGTTAATGAATTCAAAATATTACGTATGCCATCTTCTACTCCATAAAATAATTTGACTTTGATGTTTGATTTATGAATATGGTTAGGTTTAGCATATGCTCAACCGATGATCAATACACCTTTAAGGTTTAGTTTAGGATTATTATAGTTTATCCCATAATCATTTATCTAACTTTAAAAATAATTAACTTTAGACATAAGTTATGGGGTGTTTGAATTTATTTAATTTGTGAATACTTTTCCTTTTAAGATAAGGGATATGACACATGTAAAAAGACCAAAACAGCTTTTTTATTATTAAAATAAGTATTTATAGATATTGACCGATTGTTGACCTGACCGGCAACCTCCTACCATTTTAATATTTTTAAATTTATAAATAAATTATTAAACTTATGTAATTAATTAAATGTTTGTTTAAATTTATTTTTGTATATATTAAGGGTATTTTTGTAATTGACTTTCAAAAGCAACTTTTAAATTTTAAAAGCTGCAAAAACCTACTTTTCGACTGATTTTATAAAATAGATTATTACATAACTACTTCTCTTATAGTCACTTTTGAGATGTGTCTATCAAACACATGGAGATGATAACTTCAAAGTTTTTAAACCTCACCGGGCCTTAACCCGATCAAGGGGTCAATTCTTGAGTCGATCGATCCGACTTGTTGGATCGATCGGTCGGACCAGTGACGTCAGCATATCCAGCAGGTTTGAAATCTAGCAAATACACCCCTAAAAAATTACGCATCGGTCTTTACAGGTTTGAAATCCAACAAACACACCTCTACAATCTAGCCAAGAAACCCTAGTCATCGCAACTAAAATCCACTCAAGATCAGCCCAATGTCGGACAAACCACCACCAGGCCACCACAAAAACCCTAATCCACCAAAAAACACCACCATCTGCCACAACAAAAGTTTGTCTAGTCGCTTTGAATTTGTGCAACTGCTCTCAACCTTTTTCGGGTCGTTTTCAGAGCCCACTTGTTTTTCCTGACCCTCTAGGCACCACCTAAATACTTTCCCTACTCCATTTTCGTCGATTTCCAATTGATCAACACCGCTTGCACGACCCACCTTGTGATCGCGCAACTGTCATCGCGCGTGATCGTCGATTCCAACGCCACCTTTAGCCTTCCTCTTCACCTCATCCCTTCACAGCTTCAAATGTCGTCCTCCTCAACCCACCTACAATAGTTGTCGTCGACCACCAATTCTCTAACCTGATGGTTGAACTGGCGATTTGGCACTGTTTTGTCGGTTCAACCTCGGGTCAATCCGATCCAACTATTACAACCGAGTTTAGGATATTCCTAGACCAAATAAGTGTCCAATTCCCAACTGAATTGGCCGGTCCGGGTCTGAGTTTCAAAACACTAGATAACTTATGGAATAAATTATTATGGGATAAATTACAACAACCGTGAACCCATCCTAGATATAGGCTAATCCCTCACGTGTCAAAAATAACACAAAGACTTACCCTCCCGCCCTAAATATAGGGTAATGCCTCACATGTCAAAAATAACACAAAGACTTCCCCTAACATTTGCCTCCGTATCAGATACTTATCCTATCCTCAACAATCTAACAGTAAAAAGGTTAATCTTTACGGCTAAGAGCTTAATTTAGCTCAACATCATAGTTTTCTAAGAAAAAATATAATGACAACTTAGCTCAATGCCAAATAAAAAAATGATTTCACTAAACCATTATTAACATTGATTGTTTGTCACTATTGTCATATTTCAACTCCAATGACACCTTTGGGTAATGTTTTCGAGGGTGCCAACTGAACAGTTAATAACTACAAATCAAAACAAATTTAAAGATAGTCCGAGGTGGCATAAATTCACTGGAATGTGGTATATATGACATCGTATCCCCGTTGTATTTTAGATTTTTTTACTAAACGATAGCTAAATTTGGCGGAAAATGTCAGATCGACGTATTACTAGTCGAATCCAACTGGTAGTACGCCATTACGCCAGATTTCAGTCAACTTCCAATGGTAGTTGCTAGAATCTGACAAATGTGGGTAGATGGGGGTTTTTTTATCAATTTATAAAACTTTTTTTGTCGAGGGTGTTTAGTTAAATTAACAAACCTATAGGGGTTTAAAATAGTTGAATATTATAGGATATAATTTTGAGAATAGAGAAACAAACATGCATTTTTTTTAAAATAGAAATATAATATTTTGAAAATAGAAAAAGAAACGCAGCCATCGCAACTTTAAAAAATAAACTTTATAACATATATTATAACTTTTTTAAAAGTTTAATTATTTTAATAATAAAATCATAAGTGATTAAATTAAAGAGTAATACTAGTCTTACAAAGAGGCATACAAAGACCCATAGAAAGAGTCAAATTCAGTCCTTGAATCTCTCTTTTTTTCTTCTTTCAAGGATTGGATTTGACTCTTTGTATGAGTCTTTGTATGCCTCTTTTTAAGGCTAGTATTACTCTAAATTAAAGAGATAAATGAATTAAAAAATAGCCCTATTATTGTTGCAAATGTAACCAATTCGCATTAATGGTACGTGTTATTCTAATTTAAAGTGATGGTAATTAAAAATGCCGCCTACCCTTTTGAGGTTCGGCAAAATTACCTAACCTCCTATGTTTTTTCCAGAATACACAATTAATTTCTCACATTAAAAAGCAATTGAAAGATATCTAAACATATATATCAACCTGAGAAAATGTCTTAATTACCCTCATAAATAAAATATTGACTTAGCATTTCCAAGTAGCTAATGGCATTAAGAAAGCCCCTAGCCCTAACTCATAAGTTGATAACTAGCTTAGCTAATGTTTATAATCATGCTCTCTCTAGCCCAAAATTGCATTGGATTCTCTCCCATAATTAGTACAGTTTCACACAACGGGCTAAATCAACAATTTCATGAGTGACCTAAATCGATCATTTTTGTGTCATTGGTATCACCGAAAATTTTGATGTATCATTAGTTAACTATATATATTAAAATATTAAATAAACATAACTATTATTTAATTTTATAAATACAACTATTAGTTAATTATATTTTTAGTATTTAAACTAAAATACATAAAACTTAAAAGACATAAACGAGGTTTTCTATGTTAAGTTAATGAATTGATATTTGTGAGAAACACAATTAATGATGTTTTGATCATAGAGGGGAAAAAGAACAAATATAGATATTACATAAAGAAATTATCCTATAAAGTATAATCATCTCAATATATTATAAAAGACAAAAACATCAAAATCTTGTTCGAAGGATAAAAATAACCCTAAATATAAACATCAAAATTTTATTTTTTTTAATGAAAAATATCGGAAATACATTTTCATCTCTCATAAATACTAGACTACATATTAGTCTAGTGTTATTTAATATTTAATCAGTTTGTTAGATGTCAAACTATATAGTTTAACCTGTAGGGTATTGCACATCTTAGAGAATAGATTAATGACATTTTTATTAAGAGCAATAAAACCACTTCCCTCTTTTACTATTGTTTTTGTCCTATAAACAAAATTTTCATATTACTTATTTTTTAAATATTAAAATGACTAATCTATAAAAATGCCCTATTAAACACATAAATACCAATTTCATTATCTAAGACAAGAATTATAATATCTTACAAGATAAGAATTATAATATTTTTGATACATATTTTCGATCAAGAAATACTTAAATCCAAAAATACTTATATGAAACAGTCTCATCGCCTCATTGGCGTGGTGAGACCATCCAATAATATAATGATATGAGTTATCAAACATTTGTTAGATTATCTCTTTATAGTCTATGAATAACTACCCAACAACTATCATTATATCTTTTAGTGTTCAAACAAATATCTCAAAACATCTCGTTTGCTGTTAAAAATCATAAAACAAAAGAAACACTACATTAGAACTAGTATATAACTTATCTTTTAGTGTTTAAACACATATCTCAAAATATTATTAAATGTTTTCCAATAAGTAAACTATAAATTGAACTCCTTCACACCAGTTTAGATCTGGATTTTTTTATATTTAAATTTTAAACCACTTGATATGATATCTTATTGATAAACTCCAACAAATAAAACAAATGTCTCATTTATGAAAGATTGGAATTGACCGGCGAGTTTCCGACCGTTGGCAACTGGACGGGGGAGGAGGATCTCAACTGGCGAACATGAAAAATTAGCTGAGAACAGTAAACTAATAGGCAATTAAAGACAAAGAGGATAAAGATAGAAACCCTATTTTGTCAATTATGGAAAACAGAGAAAAATAAATGATATTAAAAGAATTAAATTTTTTATTTAGTGATAACTCATAACATATGGCAGACTGTAAGTTTTTATTGGGTGGTGAGATGATCTCACGTAAGGTTTTCTCCTTTTTACTGGAATATGAAATGTTTTTCACTTATTGACAAGCTCTTGTATATCTTTGGCAAACTTATCAGTGTAACCCTTCATGAACTCTGGATTCACCAATGAATTCTTCCATTTCGCATGATTCTTTCTCACTAGATTACCCACCTCGCTATCTTTTTCCATCACAGACATAATGGCTTTACACAAATTCTCTTTTGAAAACCAGCCATTCTCTTCTCTCTCAACCTCCACACCGACCTTCAGCTCTTCCGCCATTAACCTTGTGTTCAGGATTTGGTCACCCAACTGTGGCACCAAAACAATCTGGCAATCGCTCATCAATGACTCCCACATGGATCCGAATCCACAGTGACTCACAAAACATCCTACTGATGGATGAGCCAGGATCGATTGCTGTTGAACCCAGCCGCGCGAAACCACTACTCTCCCCTTGGTTCTCTCTTCAAATCCCTCTGGAAACGCTTCTTCAACTGTCGATGCACCGATTGGTGGTCTTAAAGCTATGAGAAATGGCAAACCTGTTAACTCAAACCCTAACAAAAGTTCTTGAAACTGCTCCTTTTCCAGGATGTTTTGGCTCCCAAATGCACAATACACCACAGAACCGGGTTGAAACCCGCCAAGCCACTTAGCCCATCTGTCCTCCAATGGAGTCTTGGCGGGTTCAGGTAAGACAGGACCCGTTAAAAAAAGGGGCTTGTTATACTGACTTCCCAAGTAATCACAAAACTTTCCCTCGATTTCATGGCATGTTCTTATCGAAATCACGTCGCATTCTTTCATGGAGGTAGTGATTCTTTCGTAGAACGATACGCCTTCCCCAAACGGGAAAGAAATAAAGGATAACGCACGTGCTTCATGGCGACGCATCACTACACTCGTTGATGGATATCCTTTGGGTGGCACCTGTAATTCAGCTTCTGTAATAGGCTTGTCCTTCTGCACATTACGGTCAGGGACAAGAGCAAGTGCGATAGATGCTGCAGAAACGATACTGTAGTTAATCGTTTTAATGCCAAGAGGTTTAGTTATCTCGGGAAGCCAATAAGAAAAATCATAAAAAACCAGCTTCGGTTTTGTTTGTTTGATCACAAGTTCGACCTGGTCACGGGTCCGGTCCATGGCAATAACGAGGAGATGGTCTAAGGAGAGGGGTATATCCGACGCTGTTGCGGCGCCGGAAGGGAGGCCATCAACGTGAGGAATAGTAAGGGGATGGAGGGTGATGAGATTAGGATGGAGATTAAGATGTTGAAGGTCTTTTTGAGCTTTTGCGGGCAGCAAGAAAGTGATTGTATGGCCTTTTTCAGCGAGCTTGTTGGAGATATGAAGAAATGGAGTGAAGTGACCAAAAGCAAACCATGGAAACATGACGATGTGAAAATTTGAGGGCTTGGACTCACTCATTTTGCCACTGTTGAAGGATCTTGAAGTTGTATAGAGATAATCAATGATGGATCCTAAATATATAGGACAAGAACGTGATTCTTTATGTTGTCTAGTACTTGAGCAGTGAATTGGTTGAATTTGTAGCGGAGAAGTGAAGAGGAATGGTTAGAGCGTGACCATTTAAAGTAACAGGACATTTGAGAAGAGAGAGAAGATTAATTTCAAGAATTTCAAGAGATTATACAGAGGGGAACGAACTTTTGACTAAAGAGCGGAAAGAATCGAAAAAAATCAGCCTACATTTTGGCTGGCTGGGAAGATAAGTTAGTTGTATTGATAGGATTAGGTTTGTTAAATTTGGATGACATTTCATATTAAAAATAATTTTTATAATAAACATATTCTCACAAACAATTTTTCTCTCATAATCTCAACTCTATTAAAAAAAAAAAAAAAAATTGTATAGACAGTAGTTTGGTAAAACATGTCTTACGTTTTTTTTTTTTTTTTTAATTCACTAACCCATTCTATTGACCCAATTAAAACTATTTATAATGAAACAAAAATTATTTTAATTCACTAACCCCTTCTTTTTATCCAATTAAAACTATTTATAATGAAGATAAACGCAGAGATAAAAACAAATAAACATCTAATACAAATCAACTAAAATAAAACCTAACCATATTCTAATATATTTTTATTTAAATTCCATAAGAAAACTCCTAAAAGATATTTAAAAAACAATTTAATTAACATTTACCATTTGATAATGGGTACATAACATGTTTAAGGTTCATTCTTTTGCTAGACAACACCTCTACTCTACATGCATTTAATTTGGTGGCAATATCGTAATAAAAAGGAACAAATAGAAGTTTTAGAGTAAAAATAGATAAATAAGTGGGGATCTAAATAAATGAGATGGGTGAACTTAGTGAAGCCCATTGGACTCAAAACTCAATGAAGGAAGAGGGGTTTGCTTTTGCTGGCAATGTTACAGTACACCAGTAACATAACAAGAAAATAATTTTCTACATGAATTCAAACCTTATGCATTAGATTAGAAGTATAGCGGTCCACAATAAAACAAAATTGTCCCTGCCACATGATTGCGTGGCCGCCGCTCTGTCAACCCCATGAATGGATGAGTCTTTAGCCAAAGTGACTCCTAATTTTAACATCAGGATGAAAAACACCCCCATTTGGCTGTTTGGGCAATTTTTTAATACCTATAACCTTAGCTGTCAAATAATGGAGAGAAGAAAATAATAAACAAAAATTTATCTGTTATATAAACAAATGAGTCCTCACATGGGCTGTGGGCTGGCATGACTCTGTCTTTGATACAAGCTATTAACCATCCCCTATAATTCTTGGTTGTTTAAATTAAATTCTACCCATCAAACACCTTCACTTACTCCCCTATCTGCATAAAATATTGAGTCGATTCAGCTTGAAGCACATGGTGTCATGTCTCAAATGGCCTCCCCAAGTCAATCCCATCACCGTCTTTCATTAAATAACACAGTGAAAAGATCAGAAAATTACGTTAATGTTGAATTGATTTGATTGGAGTGTGTGTTTGTTAAAGTCATGGAGGCTATTGATGAAAAGGTGGAAGCGGTTGATCTTTTAGAAGAGTTTTGGTTCTTTGATAACTTACTCAAAAGAAGAACAACAATGGTGAGATGTCATTCTGATCCTTGTACTTCCTCAAATTTTAATCAATTTGAAGAAAGTACTAATCAATTTGAAGAAAGTACTTCTAGTTCATCAACAGAGAAGCTCCCTGGAAGATGGTGTTGTTCGTTCTAATAAGCTGATTCGTGCACCATCTTTGCCGCCTTGTATAGGGAGGAAAGAAGAAAATAATGTTCAAGAGAAAGAAAGGAATAATGGGAGAAGTAAATTGACTAGACAATCATCACATCAAGGTTTGCTTCAAGCAGCGAAACCAAGTTGTGTAGCGAAGAAGGAAGTAACCCAAGAGCAGAGATCGAGTGCTGCAACTAGGAACAAAGTGATGAACACGGGACAATCTTCTCGGAGAAATTTGCTAAGGACTCCTTCTTTACCACCCTGATTTTGGAAGATCAGAAGATATCTACCAAGACAAAGAGAGTGATACCAAAATGAGTAGATTGATTCAACAGGCTTTTGCCAATTCTTCAGACTTCTTGCAGAATCAACATTCTTCAAAGGTAACACTATAGTTTCATTCTTAAACTGTTTAAGTGGAATTATTTGAGTATGATGAGCTTGAACATTTTTACTTCAATTGCAGGGAATGACACGAACTTATGACATTCCGAGGTACAGACCACCAAGAAACTTGGATTTGGAGAGCCATAATAACACAACTGGCATCAAGGAAATGAACAGGCGATACAGCCTGAACCAAGGGAAGATGAGAAAGAGCCTGAGTGCTCTTGAATCCGAAGAAGTTCAAGGTTTCAAGGACTTGGGATTCACATTTGACAAAAAGAACTTAACCCCAAGTGTGGTCGACATTCTTCCTGGTTTGCAAGAGAAGAAGAAAGAAGAATTGGATGAAGAAGATAATAAGATGAGGAAGCCTTATTTGTCAGAGGCATGGCTTGTACAAAGCTGCGCACCTCCTCCAGTTCCGAATTGGGTATCCAAAAATTCTGCAGAAGACATGAAGACACAAATCAAGTTCTGGGCTAAAACTGTGGCATCTAATGTTCGTGTGCAAGAGTGTTAATAACTTTACATCTGATCAATTTGACATTAAAATAGATATAACTTCTCTCTGCTAATCAAATTTTTTGGTCTTGCAATTCCTGAGATTCTTTTTCTTTTGGATGTATCTAATTTGGGATCAGAAATGTAGAGATTTTAAAGGAATTGCCCAAAAGGAGTCCAGGGGTATAAATTTGAGCCGACTTTCTTTGTTTTTCAGGTTCAAATTAATACTGGATGAACTGTACTGGGCACTAATGTAACTTTGATTTGTTCACAAATAACCATGTATTTTTATTGTAAAAATGGAATTGCAAAATCAGAATAAATTGATTCTTTCTTCTGCACATATTTTGTATTTCAATCTAGTGAGCACTCTGCTTTTATACCACCATTTATCTGCAGAAGAAGAGACATTTCATTTCACTACTTTGATTGTTGCTATCGCAAAGATCAATCTTGAAACTTTTGGTAATTAATGTAAGACAAAACCTTTAAACATATTTCAATTATAAAATTAAAGCACTTCTCACCCTATCCATATGAGTAAAATCCAAGTGTCATATCACAAAGAATATATATCTGATAAATCGATTGTAGATCATGACTTTATATAAATTACAACTGCCGCAGATATGTTTCAACTGAAAGCTGCTTATGCACCCAAAAAGCTCTGCAAAATACTATTCTTTAATCTTCACGTTGAAGAAAAGAACCAAATCAAACCAAAGATAAGCCTAATGGCAGGTATTTTGGTTGACCAATATATTTGTTAAAGTCCTGGATCAAGGAATTGATAAGAGTTTTGCATATTTTTATCTTAATTAGAAATTAGTATTCAAAATTTTAAAACTATAAAAAAAAAATATAATATAACCCCAAAGGATTAGCCTGGTGATGAATAAGGTTTCCTTTCTTCATTGATTTTTTTAATACAAAAATAATAATAATAATAATTCACTATTAATTTCTCAAATCCCTTTCTTCCTTTTAAAATACCAAATTTTGTTCTTTATCCATAGCTAGGAAGATATTTTTCAAAACCCCACCAAAAATCTGAACATTTTCAATGGCTTTACTCCATTTGTGCTAAGCAAACACAACCTCTGAAAGACTGAACTAAAATGTTGCAAGCCCATCATTTTCCTCTCTTCCTCATTCCCTTTCTCTCTCTCTCGCCATCCTCAGAAACCAAACTTTCTATTCAAACCCGCCACTTCTCTTCCAGTACTGCCCAAACCCAGGACCCAGAATCGAGCCATGTCTCGCCCAGGTCCAAGAACCCACCACCATTACAACTTCTCCACCCCCTGAAGAGGGTCCCATCGAGCTAACTCAATCCATTTTTGCAACCTCAGATGACCCTTCTCCTCTCCAAGTGGCCACCAGTGTTCTTCTCACTGGTGCCATCTCTGTCTTCCTCTTTCGCTCTCTTAGACGCCGAGCTAAACGTTCTAAAGAACTGGTATCATTCTTTAACTTAGTAAAGTTTAGTCTTTTTTGTCTTGGTTTTCTTTTAAGTATCCAGTTGTTGTCATAATTTTTATGCAATGTGATGAATTTATTTAGTGTTGGCTCTGAATTATGGATATGCTCTGTAATAATAGTTGATGAATTGGCTTCTGTTTTATCAGTTTAGGATTTTTTGTGTTATTTTATTCTATATATGAGAAATTTTGTTTTGTTTAATCTAGTTTGGAGATTGTCAGATTGATGAATTCATAACATTTGTTATTTTCTCCATATTTAAATATTCCTGCCAATTTTTACATGTTTATCTGTTGTTTTGCTACAGTTTAGTTTAAAAATGTTCTGGTGTTTTATGTTTATTGATTTTACTTTTTCTGTTGAATGCTACATGTCTACATCTTCATGTTCGATCATATCTTGATTCATAGTTCGTCTGACCAGATTAAATTGCTCTTTTTACATTTCCTTATGTGTTAGTATAACTTGATTTGGATTTTGAGAGAAGGTGTTTCTGGGTCTAGAAATTTAGGTCTTCAGGGGCGAAGAAATCATTGAAGGAGGAGGCATTAGATAACTTGAAAGCGTTGGGATCAGCTTCAGGTTGAAGCTAAGTCCCCACCTTCACCTGTTCAGGCGTTGTTGGGTGGATTAACAGCTGGTGTTATTGCCCTCATCCTTTATAAGTTCACCACAACTGTTGAGGCAGCTCTCAACCGCCAGACAATTTCAGATAATTTCTCGGTTTGTTCTTCAGCGTTCTCTTTTTATACTTATGCGGAATGATTTCTTCCACCATTGGCTTTGATATTTTTCCTTTCTTTTATGATGACTAGGTTTTAGAAATATTAATATTGAATTATTTCAATTGAAAAATGCAGGTGTTTTTAGCAGTACATTTTCAGTTTGTTTTTATTGCCTTCCTGTTTATCAAGAGTTTGAGCTTGATGCATTATCAGAACTCTTTCAGATAGCATCATCCATTTTACTAATTTTGTATCCATGCTTTTCAGGTGCGGCAGATAACAATAACCATAAGGTAGCTCTCAGTACTACTTTTCTCCGGCAAACTTAACTGTAAAATGCATCTAATATAATCATGAATCCTTATTTTCTTGATACAATTACTAATTTTGTATCTTAATTTTTAGGACAATCATAAATGGATTGTGCTACCTTGCAACATTTGTTTTTGGCATCAACTCTATTGGTTTGCTCCTTTATAGCGGCCAGCTTACCATTAATTCCTTCACGGAAGATTCTGGTGGCAAAGATACAGAGAATAAAGGTGAACAGGCTATCAGGCTCACTGAATTCAACAGCTGAGAGTTCCACAGAATTAAATAGCAGCAAGGAGGATCAAAGTTCAGATAATACACAATAAAAGATGGGAAACCAAAAGCGATTTGGAAGAGAGATTTTTCTGTACTCTTTTGTACAAAAGAAAAATGAATGAAATTATTTTTTTCTGTTTTATCTCATTTCATATATGAACTTTTCTGTTGATCTCATTGCACTTCATCTCTATGCAATTCGTTAGCATATAATTATAGAAAATGGTTTGGTTTATAGCATGATATGCCCTGGAGACAACTACGAATAATATTGGCTTTGGTTAAAACTGCTTAAACCCCCAAACAGGAAAAAAAAAAATTGAAAGTACATCCTCCAGATATCATGTCATTGACTTGGTGCTCGAGGAATTTGGTTCATATGTTCCTAGAATGGTTCGCTTGCACACATCGTCAACCGATAACCTATTGACTGCAAAATTATTTATGAAGGACCTGAGAATTTGCAGAGGAATCTGAGCCAAAAATTGGTGAGTGCATCTGGATTTTAATTTCACTTCTGGGAATGAGCTATTTTCTAATGTCTAGCTTTCCTTGCTTTTTGAATTCATGGAGATGTTAAAATTCTAACTTTTTGTATCCTTGAATATTCTTGAAGGTGATTATCATTGCTTATCATCTGGAGTTTTGCTTCCATTACCTTGCGCTCTCTCTTGGAGTTCAAGAACCCTTGCAACTGCATTCACTTCCTCACCAATCCTCTTGAACAGGTTAGGAGTCTTGGCAGGTTCAAATAGATGCAACGGATTCGAATTTGAGTCAAGAATGTGCAGAACAATCACCATAGTTACTGAAGCTGCAAACATTGGTATTGGACCAAAAATCCACATTAGCAAAGTAGTGGCAAAGTAGATTGCTCGCAATCCAACTGACCAGAAAATACTTCCTCTTATCACCGCCTTCTGCGCATACTTCAAAGGAATATCTGTGTTTGGCATGCTGATAAGGAAATTTGCATGGACAAAACATCTTACACATTGAAGAAAAGAACCAAAAGCCAACAGGAAGCAAATAAGAAGGCTGATATATTTAATAGAGACGATGGATGAACTTGTATCGCCATAGATAAAAATACTTGTGAAGATGTTATGAGAAGAGCTACCCATCCATGCCCCAATCAGAGAGCTCAGAGCTAGAGATATTGAGGCCAGGAAAGTTGATGCTGAAATTGTACCATTGATTACTCCTAGTGCAAAACCTCTATCCTTAGCCTCAAGCTGCAAAAAAACCGATTTGATTGCATAGATGATTAAGCTAAATTTCTATGTAGTTTTAGTAAATGTATGAGATAAGGTGGAATACCTTACCTGCACCGTTTTTTCAACCCAAGCTTTTCTGCAGTGATTCTCATAGCCAATGGCCGTCTTCTCAGGAAATTTTAGGCATCTGTAGAGAAGGTAGAGATGATAACAAAGCATGATTAGCAACCCACTTGGGACTAAGGCTACATCCAGGTATTCCTTCCTCCAAACCATTCTCTTTCTCCCTTTCACAACTACACCAGATTGCAGGTCAGTCAAATCTTTGATCAAGATGTCAATAATCATAAAAGTCTGATCAAACAATGAACTTCGAAGTGGATTTGGTAAAATGAAAAGGGCTCTAACATTATCTCTTGTGGGAGCAGTTGATGATGACCTGGAATGGCAACTTTCATGTTGGTATGCATTAATTTTCATTGTCAACAACTGTTATACATTTAATTAAGCCCAAGTATTCAACCCATTTGCCAAAACAATAAATATATATTTGCTGTGGCGTATAGGCCTGTGATAAAAAAGTTCTGATCTGAAGTTCCAACTTCTATCACTTTGAAAAATGTCTTGTAGTTCAATAAAATATTACTTTACAGCATTGATTCACAATAGGTAGTCTTCAAAAGCAGTTTCTACTAAAATATTCCCAATTGCATTACAAGAAACCAGCATATACTTACAGTTGAGCTAACTGTTCCTTACATTTCAACTTGGACTTACAAATATATCAGCATCTTTTGTATTTTTTAGTTGCTTATGTACAATGCAGTTGCTTTTACGACTAAGATAGGTGTGAACAGTTCAGACTCTGCAATCGCTTGTTGATAATAAGCCTCCAATTTATCAGTCAAAGGTTTTTTACTTCTCTAGGTCAAAATTCTAGTTATGATATGAACTTTCACTTTCTGGTCTATATGGTCATTAGATCATATGGAAACATTTGGTTCCCTGATTCCCTCATTGTAGCTTTCATTGTAAAAAAACATACCCAACTTTCAAGGAATTCCCATTAGAAAAACTGATTGGACTCTTTGAGTCCGCAAAATAGAGCCTAGCCCCAAAACAAACTCTGACATAAAACTAGATATTTTCTCCCCACTTGTGCGTTGTTCAATGAAAATACATTATGCCAAAACTAGTCTAGCTACCATTCAAACAACTTGTTCTTCAGTATAGCTCAGGACCACTGTTGTTAAAGGTTTTTGAAGAATGAAAATACTGTGTTTTTGGTTTTTGATATGAATCTTAAAATCCTTTAAAAAGAAAATGATGTGTTTCATTTTCGATTTCTCATGTTAGCTGTGTTTCTATTGTTTTCATTTTTTAGAAAATGTTTTTAAACACTTTCTTACATGACATGTTTTTGTTGTTTTCATTTCAAAATATTGCTTTAAGAAAACACTTCCAAACTCTCTTTTGCGTTTTATAAACACCAGATTACTTTCTCCTTTTCTTTTTTTCAGAAGAAGCATAACAAATGCACGTTTCATATGCTAAAAGATGGTATGAAAGAATGGATGAAGCATCTATACCTCCCAAGAATTCCCTGGTGATCTCTTGAAACTGTAGCTTCAAACTCCAAGAATCAACATTTTTCCATCCATCAATTGTATTATTAGGGTTAAGCTGTCATGCACAAGCACCACCCACATGTAAAAGGAGACAAAAGAAAACCTGCCACACTCACTGTAGTCTATACCCTCACCAACCTCCTTGATTCACAGTTTTTGCTTTTGCTTCTTTTTGGTTTTCACCTTTTAACTTTGCCCTTACCCCCCTACCTCAAAAGTAATCAAAGATACAACAGTTTGAGCAAATGGATGACTACTAGACAGAGGAAGTCATGGGTCATGGCCCTGAAAAGCTTTGAGTTTCTGTGTAAATTAAAAACCTCTGCAACTGCAAAAGAACATCCCTGGCCTTGAAATTTTGTGACTATTTGAGTACCAAGGCATCAAGTTCTGCAAAAGGGCACATTCCAATTCCCAAATTTTTCATTTCTTCCTCATTATTGGGTTTCACAATCATGAACCAAATTTCATCAATAGATGTTCCATTTAAGCAACCTGCTTTAGCTTCAATTGATTATTGATTGGTAAACATGACCAAACCAGTAGGGCAATGGTAATGTCATAATTGAAAAGATCACATTCCTAACCTAAATTATTTCAAGACAAAAAGATGATGCCTTCAACCAAGCCTTAACAAAACTCCAAAATCAAAACCCCTTTAATAATTCAACTATCTAATCATGTTAACTAACCTTTCAATTCTTCCCACGTTATATTATCAAATTTCTAATAATTTCTCAAAAAAATTTAAGGTTAAAATTAAAAATAAATAGTAAAGGAAGAGGGAAAAAAATTGGTTAAAAATCACTAGATAAAAAGATTTACAAACAAGCAAGAATAGTACTAGTGAAAAGCCCTAAACATTATCCATTACAATACAAACTGACCCGTAATTTTTTATCCATATCCTTTTATTAACCCGGCTTAAAACCCGACTCCAGCGGCGCCGACCCCGACTGTGCCGGGGCCGATGCGGCTCGAGCTTTCTATTCTTCCAAAAACAAGCCTCCGGGGCAAGCTTAGCCGACGACCTCATCGGCTCCGACTTGCAGCGTGTTAGTACAAATGGCTCGTAAGGCTGCTTGGCTCCCGCCAGCTTCTGCTCTATCTGAGAGTTCATCGACGCCGCGCCGTGAGTCGGCGGCAAAGGAGGAGCCGCCGGGAAAGAGCAGGATGACCTCGGCGGCTGCATTAACTGTTGGTTGGTGTTGTGCAGCTGCGGAGGTTTAGAGTCGATGCTGATTCTCCTCTTGGGAGCTCATCACAGCCGTCTGTTTTGTTGACTGGTTGGATCGGCGGTTTTCTGTCCCATCTAATGAAGTCCGTACTACAGACCCATGTCTCTTTGGATACCTCCATGGATAGCTTCGGTTCACACATCATTAACAACAAACAATCTGGCAATAAATTTTGTTGCTTTTGACCTCCTTTCTCCTTTGACTCTTGACCCGTTTCTGGTTCTTGGGTGATTTTCGGGTCTTCGGGTTTCAGCATCCTCCGACGTCTTCACTGCTTCTTCTTCTTCTTCCTCCTCTTCTAGCAAGATCTTCTCCAATGGCTCTTTCTCTTCTAACTCTTCAGCTTCCTCTTGTTCTGGTTGTGTGTATAGTGATGCCACAGAGGAACAAGAAAGGCGTTGTGGCTGAACTGACGCCACAAGAAAGGCGAGGTCTTGACTCTTCAATGGCGTCAAAAAATTCATGTTTTATTTCATCTTCTTCTGGAGCTGGTTCAGCTTCATATTCTACAGGAAAGTGTTCATTTTCTTGAAGTAGCTCAGCATTTGCATTTTCTTCCTTTTCTGGATCTGCAATTTCAACACTTTCCTCTTCTTCTAATATTATTACTGGCTGCGGGAGTACCTTGTTTCTCTTCTTCTTCTTCTTCTTGCCTCTGTAAATCTCCTTCTACTTCACAAATTTCTTCGCTTTCCTTGTTCCTCTTCTTCTCTATCCAAAACCAAGTCAGCTTCTTTCACTGCTTCTGCATCCGGGATTTGATTTTGAATCATTTGATCCTCTTCAATAACTTCAACAGAAACCAAACTTTCACAAGCCAATACTTCTTTTCTCTGCTCCATTACTTCTTCCTCCACTTTTACTCTAAAATCTTTAACACCATCTTGCTGAGTCTCTTTCTCACCTTTATTGTCTTCATTTTCTTCATCCTCAGCTTCATCTTGAGGTGGACATTCCCAAAACCGATTAGCAAGAGCAGCCATCTTCACAGGATCAGATCTACACCTCATCAACAACAAAGCATTCTTGGGTGGTACATTCACTCTCGCTTCTTCTTCCTCCAAGATCTCATTTTTATCCTCAAACTTCGCGTCTTCTATCACAATATCTTCAAACACATGCCTTCTTTGACTCCTCCTCGGCATATCATCTTCTTCTTCATCATCATCTTCATGATGTCTATGATGATTATGATGATGATGATGATCTTCTTCTTCTCCAACTACCAACTCTATCTTCTCCGCCACAAGCCACCGTGCAAACACCGCCCCACAAGAGCTAGTACTCCCACTCCCACTGCCATTATCACTTCTCGCTTTCTCAACCTTCTCTCTCGCCATGCATGAAGATCTACACGGTAAAAAGCAGTTAAATTCAGCCCCAAATGTCCTCAAAGCCTCGCATATTGTCATCGGCAAATGAACCCATCTTTGGTTCCTATGAGGCAAGCATTCTTGCTGCTGAAACGAGTGGGAAGCTCAATGGACTCATCAACATTATTAAACAGTAGTACTGTAATGGGAAACAGTGGGAGTGGCTCATTTGGCCATGACCACCAAAATCTTGAAAATGACCTCCATCAACATTATGGCCACTATTACAAGTAGTACTGTTAATGGAACCGGTTTGGTCTGGTTTTCTAAAACTAACTTCTCTCCGAGTCTTGGATCTAGCCCTTATTTTCTTGCCTTGTTTCTTGGTTTTGACTCTCACCTGACCGATACAAGTAACTTTGGGAGAAGAAGGTTCAGGGTTCTCAAAAGAACAGCCACGTTTCTTGCCATTGGAAGCCGGGAACATGGGTGAAGCTTGGCCGCCTTTGATACTACCACTGTTTCTTAATCTCCGACTGAGAGAAGTAGAGAGGGAGATTTGGGAAGAATCTCTAGCACGGCCGGGACTCAAGATTGATTTAGAAGTGATTTTCATGGAGGAAGAAGAGGAAAGGCGAGAAGTAAAACAAATGAAGAGCTCACTTGTGCTTGTAGGAGTTGTAGTTGGTACTAGTGCTGTTGTTGCGGTGCTGTGAGTCCATTCTTTGGATTTTTTTACTGAGCGTTTTTGGCCATTAACAGAGAGAAAGAGAAAAGGAGAAGTGTTTGGTTGGATTGTATGGAGAGTTGGGTTGTGTACAGAAGGAGGATTGATGAAGAAAGAGAGAGAAAAAGAGAGGTGGAGTACTGGAGTTCAATGGAAGATGACAGAAACGGAGTTTGTCTTTAGCAATATGTAAGTGAGTGAGAGAGTACAGTGTGCTGAGTGTTTTTCCATTTTATACGTGGAATTATTGGTGTCTCAATTTTGCCCTTTTCCTCTCTATCTCTCAATTTTTCTTTTTTTCTTTTTTAGATAAATATTTCAATTTTTATCATAATTTTCATAGTTCTTATTGATGCTTATTTTCTTTGTTTTTTACTTGAAATTTTGATTTTTTTTTTTTAAGAAATTCAAAAGATATTTATATATTGACTTAATTGCACTTAAATTGGAAAAATTATACCAAGTTACAAGAGACCTTGATTTGGAAAATAAAAAAAGAATGAAAGAGGCAGTTAGTGATTTCAAGAGAGGTCAGTGCAAATTGATGGAATTCATTTATTAGAATTATAAGAACAAAAATTATGATAAAATAAAACCATGATGTCTTTTATAAGGAATTAATAAATACAAGAACCATTAACACATTTTATAAACTAAAAATATTCAGGAAATAAAAACTTTACACTTATATATAATATAACTAGAAAACTTTACATTTACATATAATTAGAAGGATTATTTTTATTTGTCCTTGAGAAATTGTAAAATCTTAAATGCTAAAACAATTCTCATAAACTATTAAATATTTCTGATTAAGTAAAGTTTATATTGTTTCAAAATGTTTTTTTCTTATTTTTTTTAAATAATTTTGTAATATTTTTAAAAGTATTTAATAATTTTAAAGATAAAAAATCGTTGAAACATTTAAGATTTAAGAATGAATTAATCATTATTTAAATAACTTAAATATTGTTTAATATTTATGTTAAAGGGCATGTGTTGCTTGATTAATGTTTTGGGCTTCACATGTGGACCAAATCACTTACTAGTAATGCCAAAGAGGTGATGCTCAGTCACCCAGTCACCCTAAAAAAAAAAAAAAAAAAAAATCAATTAATAAAGAAAATTTATGAGTATGAATGTGGCTTGGTTGTAGTAGCACTAGCACACATGAAGCTTTATTCAGTTTGTCAATTCTTGATTTTCATAAAGTTTGGCTAAAGTCAAAGAAAAGAGAACCCTTTCTTTTTTTTATCAACAAAGCAGTAGATGAAAGTGTTTTCATGAAACATTTTGTGGCTTTGCTGTTTTGTGTTGTGTTTCCAGTGGGTATATTTTGGATATTGGTTCCAATTATTAATTCAATAATTTAATTCACCCTTCTTTTAAAATATTGCTTTATTTTATTTTTAAGGGTTTTTTAATATTATAAACTAAAGACATGGCTGGGACTAACCATAGACTATATCATAATTTTCAAATTGTTATTCTATAAATAAACCCATATTCAGCATGTGACATGTCCAACTTAACATGAAATCTCAATTGTTGTATACTAGTATATTTGCCCAACAACACCACAACATATATACAAATAGAAACTAATCTAATATCAATCAACGAATTAGTTTATCATCGTTCAACATCCGATCCAGACACAATGCCAACCCTCATCCGTCTCTCCCTCGATCGTTTTAAACTCAATATCAACCCACCCTCATATCTTGGGATTGAATAACTAATAAAATATCTTAGGAATCAATAATCAACTCGTCATCACTCTCGAACTGATCGAGCCACAATGCCAATTTCACTTTCTTATTAGAGTTTTTTTTTTTTTTTTTTTAATGTTTCGTTTACAGTATTTGTTTATTATCGTTCACTCAATTATATTTGATATATGATAGAATTATCATCTAAAACCGCTACTGGGTAGAGCCTAATGGTAAAAAAGTAAAAGGAAGTTCTATGAGTTTCTGAGTTCGAGTCCCTTTAAACACTAATATGGATGACCATTTGAGTATGTGTAAACTGACTTAAACACTCTCACTAATAAAAAATATATATTGTTTGATTCTAACTAACTGTATATTTATATAGTTCGACTTATAGACAATGAATTATGGTTTATTAGTAAAGTTATAACATATAATTTGCAAGTTTCATGTTAGACATGAAGATCTATTGGCATTTGTAGGCAAAAAAAAAAAAAAAGTGTAATAAGTGATTAGTTCAATGCATAGTTGTTAAACTATGTTCATGTATTGAAAACTTAATTTTTCGAATTGTATATCACATCATATCGTATGATATGAATTTTTTTTAAAAATAATAAAATACTAAATTTTTTCTAAAAACTAATATCATCCCCAAGATTAATTAACGAATTTTGTGATATTATTGACTTTAAATTATAGTATTACATAATCAAAATTAAGAATCATATCATTTCCTCTCAACCATTCGTGTTATTTCCAAGATCAATGTCAATATCCATATCTTCACTTGTATTGTTATTATCATGCAAAATAGGCAACACATCTTCCTCTTCACTTTCTCCATGCAAAATTGGTAAATTTAAGCAGGTTTTAATTAATCAGGTTAGATGACCCAGATCCTACCCGAAAATTTGTTTAGGTCTTCGACCCAAATTAATAAAATTATATTGATTTATATCGATATTTTTAAAAATATAAATTGATAGGTATTGTATTATAAGATATATATTAATATATCAAAATATTTAAAATATATTCTTTGATATGTATCATTGGGGCCAACCCTATAATATATGATATTAATAACTATGGTTCACTGAATTAGTGTGCGGTATGATTAGGATGAAGATGTAGATGAAGGAACGTGGCCAGGTCATATTACAAAAGCAAATGGGAGTGTCTCCGTGTGGACTGGGCCGTGGCTTATCTTTATGGAAACTTTATACATACAATACAAGGTCAAGGTAGCCCTTTTTTTGGTGAGTAGACAAAGTGGTCTTCTCGAAATTAAATCTGAAAATGATGGGCTTTTTTTGAAAGCGAGATCACATGCCCCAAACGTAGAGAAGAATCCAAAGGTGCACGTGACCACAGTCCGGGGATAGGTTCATCATTTTTGCTGAATCGAATGATGATTTTTGACCTCTTTTACCCACGCGCCTTTCTAATACTTGCTTACACTCTCTAACCAATGATAGGTGGCCAGTGGCCTTTTACCTTGGTTTCAAATGGTTACACATTTTATTATACCCTCATCTTAAAAGTAAAAAAGTTTTAAATTTAAAAAGATTTGATAAAATTATATTGGATTTTTTAATCTTGTAAAACCTTAAATGTTTGATTAAATAATAAAAATTCTAAAACTCAATATTTTATCTTATATAATCTTATTTTTGGTACAATTTGATATAATTAATAATTGGAGTATTCATTCAAGCCCCTTTTTTTTAAAAAAAAAAAAATCTGGATTTTTTATACTTGTTTTTTAATGGTAACATATAGATTAATTAATATACATCATTGAAAATAAGAAAATGTTTAAAACCAAGTGAAATCATGTTAGCTTACTATGGGTTCCTATTGCACATGTGTTTGATTTTATTGTCTAATTATGTTGGGTTAGGTTTGTCTCCAAAAAAACAAAGCCATACCATAATTTGGCCAGAGGATGTATTGCACATAACCTATAATAAAATATATTAGAAATTTAATTTATTATTATTCTATATTTTGTATCATTAATTTTAATAAACTGAAACAAAGACATGTATATTTGTTCAATCATAGTACAAATTTACACATACATTAATATGTGCTTATTTTTAAGACTTTATCCAAATTTTGACTTATATAATCTATTAAATGCAGATATTTTTTGTGATAATATAGAGATGTTATTTTATTCTTAATTGTTTATTTGGGCTTTAATGTAAGAAAATGTAGGATGCCACTGTTATTGTCCAAAATATGAAGAGGTTATTGGGTATTAACTGGATCCCACTCACCGTGAAGACACGCGCCTGGAAGTGAGACGGGATGTGAAATATTGAAGGAACTGAATGCCTCGTTGGCAGAGACCTGTGCTAAGTACTAACGTTACTATTTTCCCACGCATCGCATAGAGAATCGCATTCAAAAAGCGCGTGAGTTAATAAACATTAAACAAATTCTGATTCTCTGTACACAAGCTCACCACAACTATCCCAACTTCGCAAATACCCACTCGCCACATCATCGACTCACATGACTTTAAAGGCATGGCAAAAAACTATTGGCTGAGTTAAAGCAAGGCTGTGAAGAGGTGTACAGTAAGTGATCACCATGATGTCAAATTAGCTTCTAAAATCTAAATTAATGGAAGCAGACTGCCACAAAGGGTCACACAGAGAAGCAGAAAAACCCAAACTTCGAAGAAGAAATGATGAAGATATGGAAAAATAATTAATAATAATAATAAATGGGTCAAGGTTACTTGAAAGGGAGGGATTTGACCAGACATTTTCATTTTTAATTTGAGGCAGAAGGAGACAAAACCAGTATTAAAAGTTGCTTAATTATGCTTTGAACAATGAGATGAAGGAATATTTTGGCATTCCAATTAGGGCACAAAGACAACTGTAATGTTACAAAAGAAAAGTGGGTTTTGGGGCTTTTGATTAAAAACTTAATAATTTGATATCATATGCTAATATAATGATATCTAATCAGTTAATAATTTATTGAGTTGGCAATAATTAATTGACATGTAAAGGAAAACCCTAATATTTGTTAGGTAGGAAATCAGTATCATCCTGACCCAGCATGCATGTGCTATTACTACTAATATGATGAAAATGAGTGATGGGCCATGCTTGGACCACCAGTTTCTGCAATACTAGAGCATTTTGGAATTTGTCATATTGGGCTAGGCCTAACCCACATTACCCATCCTGGCCCAGTTGGTCTTTCCAATTCACCAGGGATTACAATGTTAAAACAAACAAACAACAATCAACTGTTTTCTATTTCCATCTCACTTCAAATGGTTCAACTCTACATAAAAAAGAAAAAGATTATTCTAAAAGGATTTTGAATAATATAGGTAAGTTCTCAACCAAAAGATCTATCCTGTCACAACTACCCATCACCACTTGAGATTAAACCCTTCTAAAACATTTACAGTTTCTCAACTGGATTTTGATCATTATGACTCACAAAATTTTCTTTGCTATACGAGTGAAAAAAATGAAGCAATGAGCTTCGGAATATGAGTTAAAGAACCCTTGCAAGAATGTGAAGGCTTACTGGAATTGATGGGATCTATAACTGAAAGATTCCATCAGTATATAAGCTTCTGGAAATTAGAGTCAGTCAAATTCCAGCACCACTTTACCAGAAATGAGTCTCTTGTCTTTAGCTTCATGAGCCTCTTTCACTTGTATTATGGGAAACGTTTTGTCAACAGGTATTTTCAGCTTTCCAGCTTCGGACAGCCGGCGAATCTCATCTAGACCTTCTGCATCAGCGCGCATATATATGTACGAATATTCTGGACAATTAAAAATAAAATAAAAAAGCATTGGTTCAATTTCTCAAAGGTGTAATGGTTTGCACGTGCTACATGAGATATGATAACTACATGGAAATAACAATCAACATCATTTCTTATGTAGCATAAGAAATATGCAATATTCATTTTTCCAGTAAGTTACTAGGTTAAAGAATTGTGTTATACATTAATTACTATACCTATTCCATGTGAATACCAGTATTGAAGCCGTTTCTTCAATAAGACAGCTGTAGCAACAGGAAGCCCAACTGCTAGTCCATATGCATCTGCCAGTGATGCTGCCTCACCCTAAAACAGAGAATAAAAACATAAAGCATTTATATGGAAGCATTCAAGAATGAAGCATGTGAAAATCCCTTTTGCTGGAAACAGAAAAACTGATAAAGAAGCTTTCATCACGTACATGAAGTGTCATATAATGTCCACCCCTCTTCAAAAAATTGACGCCTAATCTTTCTGTCTCTGGTCCACCAATAGTGTCCAATACAGCATCAAACTTTCCCTTTATTGCCAATTCAATGTCCTGTGAATCAAATACATTTGCTCATTCAGAAAACCTAATTTTGAATCCCCGCCCAGTAAAACCAGATCAAGTTAATTACCTGGATACAGAAATTGATAAATCCCTTAAACAACCCCCCAAACTCAACTGTGAGTGGGAGTTACTACAAGGAACTAGTACAACTAAAAGAAACGTTTTTGAATAATCTACCTAGCACACCAAATTTCAAACAGCTGCCAATGTAGAATACAGCAAATCATTAAGTGATAACTTATTACCTCAGCAGTATAGTCAACAGCTTGCTCAGCACCAGCTGCCAGCACTCGCTCTATACTTTTGCTTCCACAGGTAGTAGCAACATGGCACCCTGCAGCTACTGAAAGTTGAATTGCAGAAAAACCTACTGCTCCTCCACCGCCTATAACTAACAAACTTTGCCTGGGGGATGAGAAAAGGATTCAATAATAAGAAAATAAATGAAATGAAAAATAAAAATAAAAAGAATACCCCTTAAGCATATAGAAACCTTAAAGTAAGGATACCATATATTTCATCATATACTAAAAAACAAACAGATGATTATAAGATCAGACACAAAGATGAAATGACACAAATCCATTCATAAATCCATGATAATGAAGGCATGTATAAATTGCTATTAAACTGAGGCTTGTGCCATAAACCACTCGTATAGATCCTCAAAAAGTTGCTTAACTATTTTTTATATACAGCCCTGAAAAGTTTATGAAAAACTACCACTGGGAGGTTCAGATGTATTTCACAATGAAAAAGGGAACGGATTGGAAGAGAACCATTAATCAAGAATGGTGTTAAGACAAGAAGGAAAGGTCAAAAGGAAATTACAAATAATTGATAAGCCAAAACAAAATTCAGTCCATGTTGATGAAAAAAGTTGAAACTTAAACATCCCAAAACAGAGAAAACTATAACTGTTGATACTGCTTCATTACAGTAGTTACTAATTAGAATATTAAAAAAAAAAGAAAAGAATTTATTAGAAAAAAAAGTTATGTCTCTGCAAATTCAACATACCCCTCTGTTATCCTAGCAGTGCCTTTTAGAGCACGCCATGCAGTCAGCGCAGCAAAAGGAATTGCACTTGCTTCCTATAGGAGCATGAAACTATTTAAAGTCATGTTTTGTGATCAAAAGAAACTAAAGAGGAAGGCAAACATAACATTGTAAACCACTCAACTAACACAAGAAATTATAGAAGTTAGCAGATAGAAATAACAGAGATGAAAATAAAGCCAATCCTCATATATGCAAAATCAAGACCACATGTAATATTTTTTCAGCTGAAAATTACAAAAGAAAAAAATAAAGTAATTCTCACCACGTGAGTAACTGATACAGGTTTTAGAGTGAGTTCATCCTCTGAAAGAACTGCATAGTCAGCATAAGTACCCCTCACAGCAGTTGGATGCAATGCCCCAAAAACTTCTTGTCCTACACTCAGAGACTGCACCGAAGCTCCAGTTGCCGCTACTTCACCACTAACATCACGACCCAAAATGAGAGGTAGAAGAGGTTCAAATAAGGAACGACCATAGCCTGATCGCATCTGAAAGCAAAGAACTCAGAACATTCAATATATTATGATTCCAATACCTCACTAAATGTGTTTAAACATAAATAATCTATATCTTTTTTATACGTAGAGAATTATTAATTCAAAGAGATTCCCAGATTTGCCACTGAATTATTCTGCAACTTATAAGCAATAGCTATTTCTGATAATATCCTTGTGACGTTTCATTCAAAAAACTGAACTCAGCATATGCTTTCTTAATGGTAATTCCATAATAGATTATGCACTCACTGCAAGCTAGAAAACAGCTTCTCTACCAAGTTGAACAGTCAAGTTTCAGAACACACAACAAATGAAGTCATGGAACAAAAACCACAGCACATGTACAGGTGAAACAAACAAAGATCAGCACTTCAGTTAAAAATAAAAACATACATAAAACCTTCAGCATACAGCCCACCATGACCTTATTTTGTAGACAGAGAACTCCATTTAAAATTGGCTGGTTGAATAACATAAATATTCAAATAAAAAATTTAAAAAAAGAGCAGGAAAAACCCTTAAAACCTGAACAACCTGTCAATATAAAGCTAATATTTATAATTGCAGTTAAAATTTTTTTGAAAAGCCAAACATATGTAGCACCAATACAGGCAAGCTTCTGGAACTCAAAGCAGCTTTCCCAGAAGGTGACTGTATATGTTAGATTATTGCATGATTTGCTAGTTTTGGTGATTGTAAGCTTGACGAGTAGTAATATGGAGATTAATAATAAAAACATAAGAGACATTGTAAAAGAAATACGAATCCACTGTGAGAGTCTATTCACAGAAACCATTTCCAACACTTAGGTACTTTTAACACCATAAAAATTGCTTTCAAATTAGTAGAACTTCTTTAGCATTAACTTTGTAGTATTTAGCAGAAGTGCATTTGAGATTAAAAAAAAGCACTTAAAAGCAAGCACTTGATACTTTGAGCTAAGAAATGCACTTAAGCTACTATTTTAAAATCAATTCATAAGTACTTTTTAGAACGAAAAATTAGGCATTCTATAAGAAAAATACGCAAAAGAACTTAAAAAATTTGCTTCCTATAAAAGCACTTCCATACACAACAGCATCAATAGAAGCGAAAATTCTTCATATTTATAGCAATGCTCAGACATTCTACTGAATTAAAAAAAAGAAAAATATAAATATTTCATTCTACCATACTCTATTGTCCTCTTGACCAAAAATAATGAGAAATTATTAAACAATTTAAATTCATCCGTAAAAGAACGAAATTCTAATTCCATTTCCAATATTTCCTCAGTAACCAAATAATTCGCTTAACTTAAAAACTCAACTAACTCACTCTTGTATCAAGTGGATTGATAGAGACAGCTCTGGTTCTAACAAGAACCTCATTACGCTTGAGATCGGGAACCTCCACATCGGGCCGGATCTCCAGCATTTCCGGCCCACCGAACCGCGGCAGCACCACGGCCCTGCAGCGCGTCACCATGTACCGAACAAACCCTAACGACCTAACCGAATCATTTATACCAATAGTCCTATAAGCTTTCAAGACTTGCATTCTTGTACTTTTTGTTTTGTTCGTCTTCGTTTCAGCGGTAGGGTTGAGAAATTGGGAAGAAATTAATATAAGCAATGAATAAGAACCGCGAAATGTTTACCGAAAGAGCACGACGTGTTTGTGTTTTGTCCGCAGAGAAGGTGGTGGTGCTATGTGGCACAACCATATAAATTCTAATTAACTTTTGTTTATTTTAACCTGGATTTATTTCATATAAAAAAATATTTCTATAATTATTAAACATCTCTCCGATATTGGGGAATTTTAATATTTTTCGAAATGCTGGGTTGCCCTTTAAATTTAACCAACTTTTAATATACCATTCAAATTAAACTCATTTCAATGATTCAGAGGTTTATGGAATAACCATCATTTAACATTCTCGGCCCCGCTCCGTTCGATGTTGTATTCACCTGATTAATTTTTTTGAGAAGTCTGCATGCTTTTTTACGTATAGGTGTTTCCATGTTTTAATTAAGACTTTTTGTCTCCGGATTTTGTCCCTCCTCTCTTTGTACATTAATTTTGTTCCATTTATTTAATTTTTACCCTATCCTAAAAAAACAAATCATTTAACACTTATATTTGTATTTATCCGAGTAAGTAACAGTACAAGTTCAAGAGAAGAGACCCAAATACATTACAAAATATACACAACCAGAGAAGGATTTCTTTAAGCTTTAAATAACTCAGCAATAAGAATTACAAATGGGAGGCAGTAAAAAAAAAAAAAAATTGCAGTTAAAAAGGCTGCCTTCATCTCAATCTTATCATTTCTTTATCCAGTGTAAGTTAGAACATCCACAATATTTGTCCATTCGACTTTAGAGTACAATTACAATGTCCATGAAAAAAAGTAAGAAAATAAAAAAATTTAGTCTCAGTCATCATCACAATTTGGTGTTGGTCATGTCCTTCAGATACAAATTTCCCTTTTCCTTATACACTTCCTGGCACTCACAGGGGCACACAAGTATGAGATTTTTGGTCATCTGAAATATGAAATTTGCAACCATATGCGTTATAACGTTTCAAAATGTAGGTTTGATGATCCAGGTGGCAAGTTTAACATTCCAAATTGCAGAAATTGCATAACCTAACACCGCATCACCAAACCGGCAAAACCCCACAACCAAAACTACCCATTTGTCATGTGTTGAGAAAAAAAAAAAGTGGTATAAATTGAACAAAAGGTTACCCTAACCAGAATATTACTCATCTAAAAATGAAAATTCTTTGTAATCATTTAAGAAAAGAAAATGACAGAACTGTCAAATAAACCTACAACTTTTTCTTACATTTTTCCACCAGAGCCGCCAGGAGTAGCAGTTGTAACGGTGGCACAAACAACACTAGATGGAAAAACAGGGTTGCTGACATTTATACCACTGCTAACTCCAGCACTTTTGGGTTCCATAATTGTACTTTGGGTGGCCACAGATACATTAGCAAAAGATACTGGGGCAGCCGCTGGGGCTACATTTACAATGCCCTGCTTCTGCATCATTTCGGCAGAGGAACATATAACCCTAGGAGCACCGGCTGTGGAAATATCCAAACTACTTTTCTGCTGGTCTGCAGATCCTGAATCATTCATAGCATGAAGTTGTTGCAACCTATAATCAGTTTCAGGCCGACGGCAAACTTTTCTAAGAGGCACAATTTCCTGGGAATGAAATAAATTAAAAAAAAAAAAAAAAATCCCCAAACTGTTAGAAGGCTAAATTGTTTTCTTCTATTTCCCTGCCTGTGACAGGCCAAAAAATACAGCTTAATACGGTCAGTGCCACCAAAATATTATGAAACATATACTTGCTAAAGATAAAAAGGGGAAAAGAGAGAGAGAGAAACAACTTAAAACCTCAGACTGATCATGATCATAGCGGACCAAAAACCTACAGCGGCAGCCTCTCACATCATGCCTTCGTCGTTGTGCATCAAGTACATGAGCGTCAAAATATAGAGCCTGATCTTTTCCTTCCTGAAAATCATAAGAGCATTTGCTAAAAAAGTTAACAAGAAGACCCAATTATAAGTAACTTCTCTAAGGGAAGGAGAACAAATACTCTTGTAATTGCTTTCACAAGTAGAATTTCTGACCTGAAAACAGAGTATGAGATCTCCAGGAAGAACAGCAACACATTCAGATGCTTCGCATGGGAGAGAACGTTGCCTGACATGCTTTTTTATGTTAACCCACTCATCCTCCTCTGGTCCAAAACCGGCAAACCTAACCTGTACCTCCTGAAATAGCCAGTAATATTTCAACATTAACATCAGAAAAGCAGAAAGGCAGAAGGCCATATCTGATATTTGAAACAACTTTTATTACCATGTCAGTGTTAGAAGTCACAAAAAGTCCACCAATTTCCGAAATTTTATATAAATTCAGAGCAGCATCTGACGAATGACTTAAGTTAAAAAAGGTATTCTGGCTCAAGACTTCATGTTCATATCAATTTTATTTTTGGAAATCTCAGAGAGGATTATTTGATGGTTCATTCTATGCCTTAGCAACAGTGGAAAAGAACCAAGAAATATACGTGTACTTATCCAGCATATACCAATCTTTCTCACATAAAAAGGGATCTATAATTTAGATGATAGATTTTGGAAAAATTCTAAGTCATGCAAACTACAACACATAACAAAATTTTATTTAAAAGAAAATTATCATAACAATTAAATTAAAAAAAGAAAAAGAGCATCTAATCAACATTTCAATAATTAAATAGAGAATGTGAACGGATAAATGGACAAATAAGACAAAAAACAATAATTAAAATAAGTAAGAGTCTACGAAAAACAGGTATAAATAACTCCATTATTATAAATTTGACTGTGTTCACAAATGCAGGGCTACAAGCTCAAAAGTTTACCGGTTCGCTTGCCTCTAAATTTCTATGGGCTAGAAAGGTTGCAACGTCATACCTGAGTAGAGAAGCAGAGTAATTAGACTGATTAAAGAGGACAAGTTCCTCCCAAAGTTTGATAACTATCAAATTGGATGAGAGAATACACAAAAAACAACTAAGCAGGCAGGATAGGGTTACCATGCACCATCCCTTGCAGATTTAGCTTCAAATTCCATAAAAGTATTTTCTGATGCAACTCTCCCAGCAGTAGAAACTGGCCAAAAGATATAAAATTGCATAAGCAATGGGGACGAACACAATCTACTATGTGGCAACTTTAGTTTAGGGCACAAGGCTCAATTAAAAATGAATACCAGGCATACCATACTTGAACAACAAATAAGTTCAAAGGTAAAAAGTTTATAATACAATAAACCTTAGAAGAAGATAAAGGCAAGAAGTGATCCAAAACTTAAATGATAGAACAGACACATTCTACCTGAAGGAGCAGGCACAGAAGCAGGCATGGAAGCAGGCACAGGAGCAGGAATTGGAGCAGCTACGGGTTGAGGAACATTTCTCACTGGAGTAGGATCCTCACGTGGCAAAGGTGTTACATTTAACTTTCCAGGAGCTTTACCTGTTTTTGCCCTTATTGCATACCGCCTATTTTGGAACCAATTCCAAACCTATAATACACCGCAAACATTAAGAATTGATTCTAAATTGTTCTTTGCTGTTCATAACTGCAATATAATAGTCTTACCTGCTTCATTTGCACTATGATCTTTCCCTTCCTTTCCGGGGACTCACTACAATACAAAATTTAATAATGTCAATTCCAATTGAATAAAGAGAACAAAACAATATGTTAAACTCTATACAGAAATAAGGTACACCTGAACTTCTCTGAAAGAGCTACAAGAACTTCCCGAGATGGCATTGCATTGTGGTGTTCTTGCAAAATACCTTCCATCTCCGCGACCTTATAATGAGACAATTATGCAGCTTATCATTGGGAGAAATAAGTTTATTAAAAGCCTTAAAGGCAACAAAATTGGTTTCTATTTTATGTCTTGAAAGATAGTTCTCCAATTGATTTATGCTCAAACAATAAAAGCCCAGATCAAATATGTAACATATACATTCTGCAACTTAAACATAGAAATTCATTATCATCCATTTGCATTGCACACTAACAACCACAGGTGACCCATTGATAAGCACAACCATTTAATTTTTGAGACGCAACGTATACCTAAATAGACTTCTAAAGATTCTGAATCATAAATGGAATGAATTAGTAATTATACGTATATCAAGTAGAAACCCTAGAAGGCTCTCAAAGCATGGAAATCCACATTAGAATAATGAATTCACAGCCAAGGCCATGTGCGACAAAGGATGAAGTCATGAAGACAAAAAGGATTAAGCCATTAATGTCAAGAATCTTAAGAATCATCTAAAGTAAATATCAGAAGACAAATGAACTAAAAGTTAAACTGAACCAATCAAAACAATTCAGTTTACGAACAAGTAGGGTGCCTTCTAGATCTGACATGTACGATACAACAAAGAAAGGAAACAACAATGGTGCGAATTCTTCATTTAAATTTTTGTTCCTAGCAACTGCTTTCCAAAGTCGATACCAACCTTCGAAAAAACTACAATCATCAAACAAGTGTTTCTAGCTTCAATTTAAGATTTAAGTTCACAAGAAACAAATCCACAACAAAGGCGTATTCTCAAATATCCTTTTTCTCATTTTCTTCTTCAACTTTAGCTACATGAATTCAGAAGTGGGAAATAAAGCACAATAAACCCAGATAAAAAAATTAAATAACAAAAAGACCAGCATTAAACACTGATCAAATCCACAAAATAAGAAACCAATCAATCTGAAGCATCATCTAAGCTATTTTACAGAATAAAATGCAATTTTCGAAACAAATCACACAAAACAAAAACAAAATACAGAAAATCAATCATACAAAACCCAAAATCTCACTAACACGTCTAATACTTTCAACTATAAATCATAAATTACATTTCCTCTCTTTTTCACAAGCAAAAATACACATTCATTCATCACATATAGCCCAAAAAATTTAAAAAAAAAAATAAAAACCCAGAAACAGAAACGGTTAAAACATAATAACTAATCGACCCAGTTAACATTCTGAACTCTAAATATAAATTTCAAAGCAGTTACACACATTCAGAGATTGAAATACAAACAAAAAATATATGGAGGGAAAATTTGAAGAAGAAGAACATACCTCAGTCTGAGTAAAGCGGAAGGCGGGGCCTCCATTACTGGGGGGTCGACCCATGAGTTAAAACGGAAAACGAAAGAAAAGCAGAATGAGAAAGTGAATAAAAATTGAAATAAGTAAGAGTATCAGTGAAGTGAGTTTATTTATGTTTGAGTTGTTAAACCGAAAGAAAGCCAAGTGGGTGGGTTTGTGTTGCGTCGTTCGTGTATGTGGGGTTTTGAATTTTGTCTTTGAAAAGGCGAATCAGACAGCCTCAGACTCAGACTCGGACTGGGACTCAGACTCAATCTCTCTCTCTCTCTTAGGTGATCTGAAGAAAGGATGCCCTTGTCTATAACTCTTTAATCTCACCACATTAATTTTTATTAATTTTCAAATATGCCTTTCAGGTTTCCTGGTGAGAGAGGGTTTCTTCCTTTATTTATCTTTTATTATATTTTAATACCAGATTTATGTCTTAATTATTTTATTTAGAGCATTTATCATGGTTTTGAAAATATATTTTTCTCTAAATTCATATCAATTTTTATTATGATTTTAAATTAAAAAATGTATATATTTTCTCTGTTTCGTCTCTTACCCCTGGACTATCTAATTTCTTTTTCGAAAAGAAAGATATATATTGGATGAGTATAAGAAAGCTCATATTCCACGCAGTGATCTTGAAGGCCTTGAAAAGTAATAAATTATCAGTTTTTGTCTTCTAAAGAAAAATATTCTTTAGAATCCTGAAAAGTCTCATAATTCATATATCCCGAAAATCCATTATGTTTTCATAAATTTTCTTTTTATTTATTATTATTATTATTTTTTCTTTATATTCGCGGATGTCCAGACTAACTTACGCACTCACCTCAATTAATACTCTAAAACCCAAGAATTACAAACTGATAAAATCTCCAATGACTACCTCTATTAACACCCAAAGAGATGTTTGAATTCAAGATCTCTTGAATAATACACGTAAAAATCTCTATCAAACCACTTACTCACCAAAAAGTAGTTGTTTTCATAAAAAATTATCTTTCTATATTGTCCACGTATTATTAACTTAAATTTATCCAATTTATTAATTTTATTCTATATGATGTCAATTTGTGGACAATTTATTATTTATTTTCAAATTAACATCATTACTCAATAACATATAAATATAAAATCGTCAAAACAAAAAGTAATTAAAATTTCATAAAATTGACTATCAAAAGTAAAATCAGTTTGATCAAAACTTGAATCCATTTTGGATCCTTCCATCATTCATTGGAAATTTTGCTTAATTCTCATTCCCTTGCCGCTGGATACAAAAGCAACAAAAGAACACAGGAGAGTTATCTCACAAATCCTCTTCTTTGCTTTAACAGTCTCTCCAAAAGAATGGAAAAGATAAAGCACAGCTAAATCCATTACCTATATCGGTGAGGAATTTTGTTGTATGGAATACTTTAATCAAGTTCCTTCCGGCGATGACCAAAACAAATCATATAATTATCATGTTCGAAGAAAACTACCTGTTGATAGATCACTTCTTTCCTCGACTGGTTGATCGCTACTTATCTGCGAATCACTGTGTAGCCGGACCTGCTTTGACTGACCGGAATTGGCAGCTTCCAGAACTTTAACCAAAAAATTGGGCAAAGGTACAACTAGGATGCAGTTGCAGCATAGTCAACATTTACAGCTTCTTTCTTCTTTGGTTTCCTTTTAGGCTTGCGTTTCATCTGCTTCTGTTGAAGCCTTATTTGATCCTTAGTGCTCTTCTCCCATTGTTTTCTGTTTTTAAGATAAAGCATCATCGCAGCACGAGCATCTTCTACCTGAAAGCAAATATACAACAGTTTAGACAAGATTATTATCACAGTTTGAATGCAAAAAAAAAAAAAAAAACCCTGAAAAATGAAAGAGAATGGAAGAGATGTACTAACATTTACTGATAAAAAAAATAGATAAGATACAAGTTTCCAGGAGAAAGAGAACCAATGCATAAAAAGTACATGACGCAAATGTACTGCTGTTGCTGTAGTTATTCTATGAAATAATGGTATGAATTCGAAATGAACCTCATAGAATAGAAGTAATAGAATCAAAACTCACCGGACAGTGCTCCCCGTTTTGGATTTCAACACCAAGAAACTCAGATGCAAGATGCCGGAGAGATTTTCTGCGGCCCTCCCTGCTTCACCAACCACACATTATTAGAACACATCGTAAAGTATGAATAAGAATTAGTCCCAACGTAACCAGAGAAGAAACCAGTACTTTAGGAAGGGTAGATACTCTGAGGTATCTCGCAAGTCCTCCTTGGGATGAGTTAATAGTAATGCCTGTCCAAAAGAAAACTCATATCAAAAATCCTGATTTCAACTTCACACAACCAACAAAATTAAAAACTGGATAAGTAAAACCTTAAAATCATTGTGCAAAGCATGGCCAACAAGAATCCTTCCTTCAACCAACTCTGCCACTTTCTTTTGAACAATTCGAAAATCCTTTGCTGCAGATACATAAAAGCATACACAAAATGTTCATTATAATGTCCTTAAATAATACTTATAGCACAGGCTCCTATCATCTAATTACCACTAGAGTTTCCATTTTAAGAAGTATCTTTGCGAAAAATAGGTCATTAAGAACGGGAGACTAGCACATAACAAAGCGTATTTCAGGTAAATCACTAGTTAGCAAACTGCAAATGGCCAACTAAACACATAATGCTCTTAAGTATAAAAGTAAGTTAAAGAGAAAGATAAAACAAAGATAAACAAGAGAGACAGCTAAAGCAAAGATAATAGTTTACCTTTCCTCAAGTCTCTAGGTCGAATACCACTAATTTTTGTACGAAAATCGACAACACGTTCAACCGGACGGACGAACTCATCATACAAGACATTTCCCCACTTATTTACCTGCCATTAATTTAAGTAGGTCAATAAATAACGTCTTCCACAAACATTTATAAGTAATTTCACATTTGAAAATAAAACCTTCAAATTCATAAACAGAGATCTAATTCTATTGTCTATATCATCTTGAACACACAATTTTATCAACAATTACAATCATTGTGTTTGAGATGATATATATACTTTTTACACATCCATATATAAATATTACAATCATTTTGTTCTAGAGTTTTGAATTTTAGGTAGATCATATTTCTTTCTTTAAAAACTTTTCTTTCAAGGAGATGAATTTGTTTAATTTCTTTACTTTCATTTTATTCTCATTCAGTACCATGTATAATAGTCAAATCATTCAACCAACTCAATTTCTGTCTCTCACGGCAGAAGAAACATACTTGGAAAAGACTTGAGCAGGTAAAAGTGATTTTTAAACTGAGTTGTATAGGCAGTGACAACTAGTAGCTCTCAATATAATGCCAACATTTGAGAAAATAAAATTTTGATTAATGTCAAACAAAAAATTATAAATACCATGATCTAATATCTTTCTAAGCAAAAAATAGACACTGTACACCAAACAGGGACCAGAAAATGTGTTTATTACATATTCTTAATGACATAATCAACATATGTGAATACATATCAATCCATAGTCAATTAGGTATGAGATAATAGGTCACAATACCGAATGTTATACAGATAATACAAAGGCAAACAATTAAGTAATGCCAAGAGGGGAATTAATAAATACCAGCGTAACTCTTCCAAGAGCGCTTTTATTTCCCTGACTGATACCAACCATTTCACAATCCATAGCCACCACATCTGTTAAACTGTCAAATTGTTAATTAGTTAATCTGCATTTACAGTCAAAGGAAGGAAATCATAATATACAACATCATGTCATTCTAGCTCAAGATGGCCTTATAATTCTTAAACTTTAACCCCAAAACAAACTTTCGACAATTGGGAACAAACTTTCTTCTCAATACCCAATTGTCGAAAGTTTCAAACTTGAACTTACTAACTCCCTGGTTTCACCTACACTCCACCCCTTTCCATTAACTAATACTAATTTGTTTTATCATCATAAACTACAATTCAAAGCCTGCTCAACCGAAAAGACCACTAATTGGGACAGTCTGTATCGCATCATCAATAAAATCACACAACACATTCATTAATTTTTTTTCGACTAAAAAAGCAACAATATAAAGATTCGCTATGTAGTTTAATATATATGCAAAGATGACTTGATATGCGAGTTCCACTTAAAGAAGTACCTGAAATCATCATTAGTTGGAGTCAGAGGATTGAGCTTAGACTCTGCCTCCGGTCTATCTTTACGTTTACCTACACATTAAAGAACAGTTAAGAAAAAATCCAAATTTAGAAACACCAAAGCCAAAGCATACTATTCAAAAATACGGCGACGCTCAAGCAGTGTCCGTCGTGTTACCTAAGATGGAGTTTTGGGTTTCTGACTCCGGGTCTTTTGTGGGTTTCGAAAACTTGTTAAAGCCATTGCTTTTCAGCTTCTGCAAAACAAATAAATAAATTGAAATAAAGATAAAGAGAGATTGGAAATGAAGTTGGATGAAGAAAGAGAGTTACTAGTTGAAGTTGAGCCCAGTTGGGGTTGAGTTGTAAGTGGGTTTTAGGGCTTTTCTTCCTCTTCTTATTATTGCGTTCACTCTCCATCTCCGTTGTTTCTTCTTCTTCAGTGCCGCTGTCGGGAGAAAAACCTCTGCAGCCAACGATGTCGTTCACCTTTCTAAGTAGTAAGTAGGAACGATCTAAGAAATTTGCCTATCACTATTAGGTTGGTTTGAGAGGGCTTATTCCAGTGGGACTCATAGAAGAGGACTTTATTAGAGTTAGCTTATGGAAAATGTAGTTATTTGGAGTTAACGGCTTTTTCCCACCCAACAAAAAGTTTAATGATATTTTTCCACCCTCAAACTTTTAAAACACTATTGTGATACCCAAAGCACAATTTTGTTAGTAATACACAATGTGATGAAGGGTAAAATAGTCAAAAATTCATTATAAGTAAGGATAGAATAGTCAACAAATATTTTGGCCACTAGAAAAGAAGAGAAAAAAGGGATGACGCACGTTAGCAACGTCATAGTCGGTAGTTTTTGCCATTTTTTTACTGATCTTGGTGTCCAAAATCACTTTTAAGACCACCCATAGAATCCTCATCACCTCCTCTACAAAGCCCAAGCCTCCGTTTGCTGTCATCACTCACCATTTCACCACCTCCATTCACACGACTGACTCTTCAAGCTAGATTTTCGTTCATTTTCGATGTCAAAAATCCACCCTAAAACTCACCATCTCCTCCATCCTTTTCTCTGAGCCTTTCTTACCCTTAATCCGTTCAACTCGAGCTTGATGCACCTGCCCATCGCCGAAAATTGTAGCCTAAGTTTTTATGTGATTTCCTATCTTTTCGACCTTTTTTCGGTTGATTCAGTCACCCAAAACGCCCCCTGCAACTACTGCCTGATTCCCCACCCTCTGCTCTTCAAAACCCACCCGTCCTCTAACCCTGTGTGCTCGCCGTTAGCCGCCCATGTCCAACTCTTTCCTTCGTGGGATAGTCGCGATTTGCAGTGGTTTCCTCCACAAATTGCTGGGTTTTTGGTGCTCGATTGGTGGGTTTTGATTAGTTGTGCTGGTGTTGTGTTTTTTTTTTTTGCCACTGTTCTCTCCCAGATCACTCCAATCTCGCTGCCCCAAAGTCGCTCACCATCTGTTCGATTTATTGTTGCACCCAGCTCCCAACCTACCCAACATTCAACGTGTGTTTTACTAGTCGATTTCGTCATTGAAATCGTCCCTGTCACCACCAATCGACTCCCTATATCTTCCTCTCCAAAAGTCCCAACATTCTCAATCTCGTTTGCTCACCAATCACAGGCGATTGAAGCTTCCCCACCCTAGGGTTTTCGAGGTTTGATTAGAGAAAGATAAAAGGGTATTTTCATGAAATAACTGTATTTCCCATCCAAACCAGAGTAGGACATAATAGTTAGGTAGTAAAAGGGTATTTTAAAAGTTTGAGGGTGGGAAAATGTCATTAAGCTTTTTTGTGGGTGGGAAAAAGTAGTTAACTACTTAACTCTAGTTATTTGGTTAAAAAAAATATAAAAGAGTTTTTTAGGAGTAGACGATTTTTTCCCACCCAAATAATGGTCTAATGACATTTTCCCATGCACGAATATTTAAAATATCACTTTACTATCCAAACATTACATTTCGTTAACAATTTCCGTTAATTATAGTGATTTTCATTGTGAAGATGAAATTACACCCTAACCGAACTCACCCGACCCATTTTCACCCTCTAATCTCCAAAAAATGTCCACTTTTTTCCGACAAACACCGATCTTTCAGGCTTGTTTCCGATAGATTTGCACACAGAAAATTCACCCTTCCACCACCATTGGAACCCCCTTCACCCCCTCTTAAAAAACCACCATCCAATAGGCTTTCCCCACTCCCCGTTTGTCGTCCACTGGTAGTTTTTTGGGTGCCCAGTACCTGCTCGTAAAAATTCCCCAACCAACCTGCCCCTCTCCTGCCTGTGAGTGCTCACGCAATCTACCCAAAACGTGAAAGCTTGCCCGAATTCTGTCTCTCTGTGTTCCCTTGCTCTCCAATTAGGTCAGTCTTGTGGTTATTTTTGTTGGGCAGATGGTCGCCTTGTTGCGTGCGCTCGGCTAGCGCGTGTTGAGTTGAGCTTGACCTTTTGTCGAACATGTTGTGTGCAAGGGGAAAACGGGGAAAGGTGGAAGCTTTGGGGTGTGTCGGTGACCAGAAATCAACCACACACAAGCTAGAAAACACTCCTAACAGCCTTCCTTTATCATCTCCATCAACCAAACATCGAATCGGGTCAATCCCAATTCATCAATCAAACAAACAACCCAAAACCTAGGAAAGAGGGGCACTGATGACCAGCGACATTCGATGAGCAAAAGGCATTGGGATTGGAGAAGACGTGTCGGTGGAGTGAATGGTGGTGCTGGGAGTAATTTCCAATGACGAGGTTCGCCGGAAAAGAGCTTGATTGCGCAAACAACCAACTATACCAAGAGTCCAAGACCATTCTGCCTTTACTTCTCATAAACTTTTGACTATCTTGCCCTTCTTCAAGACGAAATTTACTAACAGAATTATGTTTTGAGTAGTAAATTGGTATTTTAAAAGTTCGTGTGTGAGAAAGTGTCATTAGACAATTATTTGGGTGGGAAAAGTCATTTACTCATTTTTTTAATATTAATTTACCCAAAAGGGTTTTAATATACAAAATTAAATCAAGTTAAATATATAAAATATAATAAGAATAATTTTGATATTTCAAAATTTCAAATGAGCTCAAAAAGAGAATTCATATTTAGGTTATAATTTTTGTTTTTTTTGCCATAATCAAAACAAATTAGAATGAAAATGGCATATTCTTAAACGCCAAAATTAGTAATAATTTATAATTAATGGGGGTCGCTTTCAAACCCTTCATGCTTTCAAGATTTTTAGCCCCAATGATACACAATATTCTTTATTCATATATATCCTTTAAAGGGTAAAAGTGGAGTAATAATGGATAAAATTTGACGACAGAATCATTTTTACATTTCATAGTTGGAGGGCCATGCCCATTCATGAAATTGATTAGTTGATTGATTGATTCTCAGCGACCTAATTTTACAAATACCACTACATATCACCCTTTTATAAAATTAATTTGATAAATTCTTATTAGAATTAATTTGATAATATCATCAAACCATATATACGTCTAAATATTTTACCATTGATTATGGAGAAAGAATAAAAAAAGATTTTTTGAACAGTTTATAGATCTTAATAAAAGTATTCATTAAAAGATTTATCTAATTACCAATTTTAAGTCTTTAAAATTAATTAGGGTTCATGCAAAATGACCGAACATCCTTGGTTACTCAAAAAAAAAAAAAAAAAAAAGTCTAATTAGAAAATCATTTTAAATTTATCAATAAAAATAATAATAGAAATATTTATGCAAGGGAATGTCTTATTAAAAAATGCTTTTACAAAGGCTAAAAAAGCATGCTTATACAGCGGAACAACTCGCTTAATAGTCGCGTGAATGTAACGCAGTGATACTCCTTTCCGCTACAAAATCAACCTAATAAAACGAACTTCAGTAACACCACACAGATTCAAAAAATCAGTGAGAAGCGGAACCTAGAATCCAAACAAAACCAATCTTCTCTTCTTCTTCTTCTTCTCATCTTCTCCGTCGTCGTTTTTGTATCAGAAAATGGGAAGAGGAAAGTTCAAGGGCAAGCCCACCGGCCACCGCCACTTCTCAACTCCCGAAGAGCTCCGTACTGTCCCTCTCTCCTTTTCTATTTGTTTGTTTTTGGTGGAATATTAGATCTACAGTAGGTTTCCAATTGTGGGTCGTTTTCATTTTCTCTGAATTTGGTTGTTATAATCGGTTCTTAGTAGATCTACTTGTGTTGTTGGAGTCGTTTTCATTTTATTTTTGACATTTATATCTTTTAATATTATTCTGATTAGAAATTAGAAATTTGGGGATATTTTGTGAATTATTTGGTAGTTCATTTTTTTTTTAAGGAATGAGAATTTAGGGTTAAAAGTTTTTATTTCGGTGATTGTTCAAGCTTGCTTTTTGAAAGAAAGCTCAAGCTCAAGTTAGATGATTATGCTTCTTTTAGATGAATTATGAATATGCTTCATTTTTATTTTTATTTTACCGAGAAAGAAGCTGACTTTGTGTGCTTTGTGTTTGAATTGAATGGTTGCAGTTGCTGGTACTTCTGCTCGTCCACGTACTTTTAAACAGGTTTGCGTTTTTTGCCTTTTTCCTTCTTGCAGCTAGTATTGTGGTCTTGAATTCCATTTGCATTTGTTTGATTGTTTCTGGGAACATTCTTATTTCTAGTTTGCTTAGAAGCTTTTTGAATTGGCTGTTATATTGGTTTGTAGTGATTATTTCTAGCCAGTGTTAATAGTTTGAAAACATGTTTGATGGGATTCTGATGCATAAAGCAATCTCGTAATTGATGTGATATTTTCATTTCACTTCCCAGAGAAACTCGGTGCTGGGAAATAAGAATGGGCATTGAGCTCCATTATCATGTTTGATGATGGTCCCAACTAAATTATTTGAAACATTTCTTTCATTCAGATTTTGTAGTTGCTGATAATCTAATCCCCTACATGGCCAACCATTAATGTGGCCAGTATGCATAATGCTAATTTTAGGAGGAGGAAACTATCTGTATCCTATTGGAAATCACAGACTCTCTGATTGAATCTGAATTTGAAAGGTTCAGGTCAATGGCTGAAGCTGTGGCTCTCTGGTGACTTTTGTAATATAAGTGAATATGATGATACTCAGTATGCTACTTATAAATAAATCGCTGTGACAGAAAAAAAGATTTTGTTAGAGTTAGTTGCTATGACATGGATGTGGAGAAGTATCTCAGTGATGATTTTTGTTTGTTGGGTTGAAATCAAGGAATGGCATGGTATTATGTTTCCTTTGTTTCTTGTTACTAAAGATTGGAATAGGAGGTGATGAAGGGGATTAGTTTCAGTTTTTATATATACCATTTTGAATAAAAAAAAAAAAAAAATGAAAATCTGGGCAATGATATCTTGGGATAATCTGTTACTTTGGCATTCTGGTGGTTTTATTCTTCAACCTCTAGTCTGTTACTTTTCTAATGGCTGTGCCCCACCCCCGTCCCCCAACAAAATCATAAATAATAAAAAGGAAAAAAGGAAACGGAAAAGAAAATTTGATTGTATGTGTATGCATCTGTTCCTCTGATTTGAATACATTAGGAAGGATATATTTTCTTTTGTTATAGCAGGAAGAGGCGGAAGTGGAGGAGGAGGAGGAAGAGTCTGAAGAGGAGGTAGAAGACGAACAGGAGGTGAGCAATTTATTTTTCAAGAACATTTTTCTTTTGGTGGATCAGTTGATTCCAGTTGCAGTGTCTTTCTTTTGAAAATTTCATTCTCTAATCGTTGAATCGGTCTTACTGTTGGCAGAAGAAGAAAGGCACTCAGGGAATTATTGAGATTGAGAATCCTAATTTGGCAAAATCAAAGAATGTGAAGGCTAAAGATGCTGATGTAAGTTTTAATGCTTAAATTTTATCCTACAGTTTTTCAGTCTTGTTTTCTTAGATGTCAATCTGCATTGAGTAACCAAAATTCTATGTTCCAGATGGGAAGAACAACTGAACTCTCGAGACGTGAAAGGTTTGTACTTCTTCATTCTATTTCAAATCAGTATAAGCTGTTTTTTACTACATCCATAATAAAAATACTATGTTGTTTACGAGGCAGTAATTGACAGTGGGATAGCTTGCTACATTATTAGAGCTTTTGAAAACGCATCTGGTCCCGTTGTTAGGCTTATATCAGTATGACATGGTTCAGGGCCTTGCTCAGGGTGCTGAGGCAGTGCTAGAAGATTTTTCAGATTTTTCATGTTTGCTTTTTGATTGATACTAGACATAGAAAATGCACTTTTAAGTTTTTAAAATGCATATTACTTGCCTCAAGTGGTTGAATTTTTTTTTTAATAAGTCTCATGTTTGCTTTTTGATTGATACTAGACATAGAAAATGCACTTTTAAGTTTTTAAAATGCATATTACTTGCCTCAAGTGATTGTTTTTTAATAAGTCAAACCAAAATTTCAAACTTAATAAATATGGTTTCACTCTTTAATTTATGCAGTTTAATCTCTTAGCCATGATTTTTATAATTATGATGCTTTGTCTGAGAAAAGATAATGTAAAGTAGCTTAAATGAAGAATTAGAGCTAGAATTTACAATTTTAAATTGTTTACCTTGTCAGATTAGGATATAGTTTGAGTAAATGGAATTTCTTTAATCCTTGATGTATGATTTTATGAATCATTATGGATCACCACCCAAGCATGGAAGAGGCTTGTTCCATCTTGCTAGTGAACTAGCGTGGTCTTATTCGAAACAATTTCCAATCAGTTGTCGTATTCATCTGTGTATGGTGTTAATCTGACTCAATTATTATGCCAAAATCTCTTGCATCAGTTTTTATGGTATTTAATGTTACTGAGTTGCAGTTAATACTATTCTCTTTCTAAGGACTAGACAAATTGAATGTTTTTGGATTATATTCTGGTTTAAACTTGTTGATGTTACTCATAAGCTCTGTCTCAAAATAGTTGAGAATCCTAAGCATCTTATGTATTCAGGATGATATTGCTATTTCCAGTTATATATGTTGTATGAAGCAAGTAGGTTTTTAGGTGAGGGTTCTGTTTTTTTCTCATTTTCATTACATCTGTTTGCAGAGAGGAGATAGAGAAGCAAAAAGCTCATGAGCGATATATGAGGTTGCAGGAACAAGGAAAAACTGAACAAGCAAGAAAAGATTTGGGTAATTGGATCTTGTCAATGCATTACTTTTCTTTTCAGACTGTTCATTGAAATTTAAGATGCAAAGGTTAATTATAGAATGAGATTATGCCCCAAAATGTAATGGCATATGACTTTTCCTTTCTTACTGGTATGTTTTTTTGCTTCTTTTTGATGGTTAGCCAAACTTAACGCACACCTTTGCTATAGCTAAAGTTGAATCTATGTGATTTTGTATGTGCTGATAATGAGCAATGATAAATGTTTTATGAGTTGTGCTAGCAACAGTCAAGTCTGGGACAGTCGCTGCACATCTCTCGACACCTTTCCCTTTAAAAAAATTAAATAATAATTTAATAAATTAAAATTTTATTTTTTTGGGACACATGTCAAAGAACTGTGCAGCAACTGTTGCAGGCGCGACTGTCCATAGCACAACTCATGTTTTATTGATCTTTGTTTTTAGTAACTGGGACATGTGAGTGTACACAAGTTGAAACCAGCTAGTTTTCATTTTGTTTGGGTGGACAGTAGTTTATGTCCTGTTGAAATATAATCATGCTGTGTCCCTCATCATCATGCTTCTTATTGTAAATTGTCTCCAGCACTTCCAGCACTGCAAGTTTGAGTTGCCTAATTATCACTTGTAGTTTTTGGTTACTGCTGTTAGAGCATCTGCTTCTATTGGTAGGAGAGTTATTGCCTTGTTGTAATTCTTGATGCTGTTCACTGTTTGATCGTCCTTTTTGACAGAGGAAATTTTACTGAAGCATAAGAGGTGCATAATAGAAAACAGGGCAAAGGAGTGTGTACATTAGCAAACTTCTTAGACTGGCTGAATTCCTTTTGCATAATCAGTTTATTAAAAGCAAATGTTTTCAGCTATTGTAGCTTCTGGTATTGAAGTCTAGGGCTTGAGCTTCTGGCATGGCACTTGATGGAAATTCTTCATGTTGGAGGTTGATTGTTAAAATGTGAAAGTTGGGAATTACATTTGGACTTCAGGAGGCTAGGCAAAAGTTCTTGAGATTTTGTGGGTGTATTGGATGAAATGAGTAGAGATAAAAATTGAATTGTTGTATTATGAGAGAGGAGGCTTTCCTAAATACACACACACACAAACAACACATGCTTGACGCATTTTTTTAAAATATAAATTTCCATTAGATGGAGCTGATAAACACTAAAGACAATTTTACAATTTTCAATACAAAAGAGTTTGATTGAATTTTTGTCTTTTGGTGTTTACCAGCACTATCTTAGAAGATCCAGTTTTAAACAAATGCAACTTAAAATTCATTGCATCATTATTAATGAACACATTTTCATTCTTAGAACACTACCTCGACTCTTTCTCACTGTAAGATCATCTTTTTTCCTCTGTATGTGTCAATTAGTTTCTGTCTGTATCACGTCTACTGTATACATTTCCTAACTTTTCTGGTCCTGGTAATCAGTTGACCTAATATTTTTCCTCTTTCTTACTCCACAAAAAGTTGCCCGTTGATATCTATGATATTATTTCTTGTATATCTTATGCATTCACCCTTCGTTGCAGTTATCTTCTAATTTTTTTGATTATTTATATTGTTCTTGTAGAGCGCTTAGCCCTAATACGTCAACAAAGGGCAGAGGCTGCAAAGAAGCGAGAGGAAGAGAAGGCTGGTATGATATCCAATTTTGCAATTTATCAACTTTTAATGTTTGCCTCTTTTTGCATCACTTTGTGATGCTTCCTCTGCCGTCTGATTATACTTTACAAGTCTTTTCAATGGGAAGCTCCGGAATATGGAGCAGAAATTGGATATGGTTAATTTAGAATCCATAAAACTGTTTTTTTCCTGTGAAGCTAACTTGAAATCATTTGTTTTGTCAGCCAAAGAGCAGAAAAAAGTTGAAGCTCGCAAGTGATGAGTTCCAGAGAGGCTAATATTTCATATTCCGTTTACTTTATTGAGTGAATGACCTTGGTGTTTGTATACTTAAACTCCTGTGGAACAAGAGGGAAAATAAAAAGAAAACATCTGGTAGATTTCACTCCCTTCAGAAATTATATATGTTTATTTTCTCTTGCGGCATCTGAAATTTTATGCTAGTATCAAGTGAACTCTGTTGTACCAACGTATGATCATAAGTCTAAATCATGTAAACGTAGAACATTGTCTAAGTGAAAAATTAAGGTTCTGTTTAGTTTAATAGGCAAAGAAAGATCCTTTCATGGGCTTATACGTTTCTTGTTCATTTCATTATTCTGATATATGTCTTTTGCCTCTGCAAAAAGTTCCATCTGGTAAATGATTCTGTCTTGGGTTGCTGGGAAACCTCTTCGAATAATTTTATCATCACTTTGTACTATTTCGGATACCATTAAGGCAGCGATTTGTTAGACGTGATCTATTATGTTACCGTCTCAGTAACGTTAATATCAAGTTAGTATCTATCTGTAGATTTGAGATCTTAAGTATGGTGTACTACTTAGATACGAATTCAATTATCAGAGTTGGTCCTGCAACGTTATTGAGCTGGTAGTTCAGCGATTCCCTGTACCTAGAGCTTTTGTATTACTGTAGGGGTAATGATTGGTGAGGCAATAAGATTCCATATTATAAAGAAATAGATGAATAGAGAATCTCTTGAGGAAGTTGTGTTGAATGATCCTTGCTCTAAAGAAAATATAAAGAAAAAGTTTAGAGGAAGTTGAGGATGGATGGTGCAGGTAGGTAGCTTCCCTAGAGGACAAAAGCCAGCACATTGTTGTTTTGGTATTAAGATGGAGAAAGAATCTGATTTTAAGCAAGCTAGAGAATGAAGAATTGAGATTTCTTCACAATTGGACTTTCTCTGTTTCATGTGGGCGGCAATTTGCATAAACTTTTAAAAATTCTTTTGCTAAATTCTGTTTCTAACCTTAGGCTTATGAACTCAACAAGAAATTATTATATAATGATCTGTTTCTTTTATGAATTTCGTCATTTTTTTTAATATTGTAAATGATTGAAAAATGTAAACATAAATTTTTTTTGAATTAGGATAGTTACTGAAACTCTTTCAAAGTCTTAAGAATTAGTTAAGATATGTGTAAATTGGTTTATACATCCTCGGTAAAAAAAAAACAAAAAAAAAAAATCTTTTTTTCTTTGTTGGGTAAATGCATTTTAGAAGAAAGGGAAAAAATATGAAAAAGAAGAAGTGATTTTATAAAATTTGCCATAACTGGTTGTGATGGTGTTCTACTTTTACTTGAACAATTTAGTAAATTTGTCTTTATATTTCATAGGGAATAACATTCCATAAAATCTGAAAATTGTGTACAAATTCTTTGGAAATAAGAGGGTAGTATCAGCTTTTATGAAGTCATTTCCCATCTATCACTCACAAAACCACAAAATTACGTATCAAATTGATTTGGTTATTCCAAATTAATGCGGGTAAACCAAAACATACCCACTTTATATTTTTGCACTAATTTAGTTTAGAAGTTGACCAACCAATACGGATTTATTTTCCGTATTCAATTAATTAGAGTAATTAATTGATTAAAAAGAACCGTGGGAACGTGGTGTGGTGAAGGCAAAAAAAAAAAAAAAAAAATTTTAATGACACTTTTTCACCTCAAAAATTTTAAAATGCCACTTTCATATCCAAAGTTTATATTTCATCAAAACCCAAAACTGATTTCGACAGTAAAATTTCTTTCAATCACCACTATTTGAACCTCTGGTCTCTTCTCTATAAAACATCTTTTAATCCGATACTTGATTTTTCATCGATTGTCAGCCACTACAAAGCTAGGATTTCTTATTCTCAGTTGATGTTTGGCTATTTCTGATGATGTATATTCAATCGGTCATTACCATTCGATCCATCGAACTCTACTCTACAAAACTCATCTTATCATAGCTCTTGATAACTCGTCAAATGTCGCCTGAGAATGTGAAATATGTTTTGGGTATTAACAGAATATAAATTTTGGGTGTGAATGCAGTATTTTGGTGAAAATGTGTCATTAAGACAAACGTTGGGTGGGAAAATGCCGTTCACTATATCTTATTATCCATAAAATTTATATTCATAATTCCAAAATTAATGAAATTAATCCAATAATATTTTTTTATGTGAATAAATGGATGTAACTTATAGGTGAGGGCAGTTGGCATAGTTTATTTGACAACAAATAGTGTTGTAAAAAAGTGGAAGATGACGTTAGAAAAACATTTTCTTGTTTTGTGGATATCATTCTCCTGTGGTCAACTCTTTTTTTGCCATCTGGCATCATTCAAATTTTTAACTCGCTTCAACCAACATAATCACAGTCTTGAAAACACGTTTTATAAAAACGTTTTTCTAAAACCAGAAATACAAGTAAAATTAAAATATGCTTCATTGTTGTACCTAATGGCTAAAACAACATAATTAAAAGATTTACAGCATGTGTTTGCTTGACTCATTAACAGATTTAACGAATTATTTTGTTTATTAGTTAATTATTAAACATTTTTTAAATCACAAAATATTAATTTGTTTTAAAAAAAATAAATATGAATAATTTATTCATATGATAATGATATAACTTGACTTTTAAGTGCTTAAATTTGACTATATTTTCTCATTAATTAAACTTATATTATGTAACACTAAACCCATTTTCCCCCATAAAAATAAGATAAAATATTCGGTCATATAACTAAGCCCTTTTAAGAAAAAATAATAATAAGTTAATAAAAAAAGAAAAAAATAATTGGGACTCTAATAGGAGATACTAATGAAGTGTTTTTCATATTATTAATTATAATTTAAGCAATATAAGCCATTTTCATTATTTTTGAGTTATAATTGAAATAAATAAAACTCATAATGTTTATGATTAAAAAATTTTAACATGCTCATTTTATATATTTCTTTAGCTATTTATTTATTTACTCGTCCATAAAAATACTTTATTTTTTATTAAAATATTAAAAACATTAAAAAATAGAATTCCTAATTCCCATTGGAACTGCAGTTTTGTTGTTACAAGTAAAACTTACACACACAAAAAAATAAAAATAAAAATAAAAAAAATAAAATAAAAACCCACGAAACTCTGTATATATAAATAATGTAAAGCATAGCATCAGAGTCTCTATCTCTCTCTCTCCGATCTCTCGATCTCTCAATTAATCCTCCAACCTGGTCAGTTTATGTTCTTCTTAGTTTGTCCTTTTTTTATTAAATTAATTTTTTTTATGTCAAAATTTGAAGCTTTAGGATTGTTTTAATCACCATATATAGATAATATTTATTATGAATTTTTTTCTTTTAATTATAATCTTTCGTTTTGCAGGGAATTTCTACATACATTCACAAGCTCTAAAATTTGTTCATGGTAAAAAGGTAATAATCTTTTTTTTTTTTTATCGATTTTTTTTGGTTAATATGTGTGGGCCTGGCTTATGGTTTGTTCGTTTGCTCCGAAATTTGTTAAATTTCATGACTTTTGAGGTTTTCCCTTCAGTTTTGAGGTATATTTTCTGTTTGATCTAGTGGGTATTTGTTTTTCGAAGAGGAAATTGCGTTTTAGCATCATTGGGTGAGTTTTTATTGGGCTAAGTTTGTTGGGAAGATTCTTGGTTCTAATTGATATTTGGGGTTCTGGGTTGTAAGAAAGTTTGTAAAATTTTAAATTTATGTTGTAAATTTTTGGTTTTAAAGCGTGCTAGCTTGTAGTTTCAGATTATATTTTGAGAGGAGAAAGTTGGGTTTGATCGGTTACTTGATTGGGATTTTGCTGCGGAATGGAATTTGTGCGGTTTTATTTTGCAAAGTTGGATTTTTTGGATGCTTGTCTAACGTGAAGATGTGGATGGATGGTCAAATTATTTGTGGGTGCATATACATATAATTGTTGAATGATAGTTCTTTAGGGTACGCTTAAGTTGCTTGTGGTTGGTTTTTTATTAGGAGTTCTGGGCAATGGGTGTTTGGAGGATTATGTTATGCTCTTTTACTTCTAGAGGGTTGGCATGATTCTGTTTATGCTGGTTGGATCTTGCTCTTTTTAGATGTATTTTAGAATCCAAAGCTCTGTGTTTCTAATTTCTTTTTCTTGAAATATCACAGAAAACATGATTTATTTTGAATGGCGAAAAGGGTCTGGGTAATTTAGTTTTTCGAGGAGGTTTATGGCGTTATCTAAGACATGGATTATTTGTGGAACATGAAATTGTAACTTCTGAAGTAATTGTAGTCTAAGTAATCACTTAGACATTGAGATCTTTTATCAATTTATTTCTCCTTATAATTAAATGATACCTTCATTACACATGTTTCTGCTTTGAGTAATTATACCTGGTAGAATGTCGAGTGAAACTATGAATGAGAAATAGAAGGGTGAAAATAGATTAGAATAGGTGGTGTGCTTTATGGTTTTATAATTTTATGTGGAACATGCTTGTTAGGGATCCTTTGTTATATTAGAATAATATGCGCTAGGTTTGAATGACAATATTAAGATAAGAGATGATCTGTTATTCTGTACTCATGTATGAGATTCTTGTTGAACATTCAATGGGAACTTTGATATCATGTCCCGGCTTTTAATTAAGTGGAACATGTAGAGAACTTAGTACTCAGTGTCTGAGAACTTTGCTTTTTCAGAAGTGATGCAGAGAATATATTATTAATATTATTAATATTATTTTACAGTAGTTTTCCTATTTAATAAAATATTAATTAGGAATAGTTTTTAGTTTTCCTTTTTTACTTAGGATTCCTACTTAATAAAATATTAGGAATAGTTTTCAGTCTAGAATTAGGATTTGTCCAAACTAGTATAAATAGGACAACAGTAGTTAGTTTATTGTATTCTTTTCTTTAATTCAGAATTTCAGTTCTAAGGTTTTCATTAAACCTAATTATTTTCTATTGTTCCAAACACAATCACCCTATTCCAGCCCTAATTGTTGAGATTTAACTGCCCTACAACTCTTCCGCTACGTCAAGAAGTTTCATTATGCTAGGTTCCATCATATAATGGCTGGATTGCTTTTGGGAAGCTGTTGTTATTGTTTATTCAACTGAGAGAGGGCATTGTCTGGCCTCGTTCAATGTTCTTTTTATGCTTTAGATTTAAGTTTTAAGTTGAACATGTGGTAATCTCGTTATTTTTCTAGATGGAACATGTTCAGAATTTGGAATGTATGTTATTTGTCTTTTATCTCTCTGGTGGGTGTATATTATATTGATTTACATGATGAATTAAGCATAAGTGATGTTATTTGTCTTTTATCTCTCTGGTGGTTGTATATTATATTGATTTACATGATGAATTAATCATAAGTGTATTGTTTGTTAGTGGATGAGTTGATGAACAATTGCATGCTCGTGGGCTTTGCATGCCAATTAATAATATTATGGTTATCATTCTCAACTGACCTAGCTGATCTTAATGAATTTTTGTTTTGAAAGTCAGAAGATAGGATTATGGGGCAAAGAAATGTGCCATGCACTAGTCAGATGATTGATTTAGAAATGGATCAGCAAAACCAAGGTTACATGCTTCGTGAGCCATGTGTCGTTATGGGGGGTGTACCAAGCTTCCAACAGCCTATGCAAACTATGGTAAGAGCTTCAGGGAACACATCTAGTATTGATGCTCATCAGCACTATGATGGCACTATGTTCTATGGAATGCCACATTACCCTGGTGTTCATCATCATCATGCTGCAAATATTGATCTCGTTGCTTCTACTGCATCCAACTTATATGTTCCTTATATGTCGAATCCATCATCTGGCATGCCAATAAATCATGGGTCCTCAGATCATTTGCCATCTTCGAGCAATTTTGGAGTCGTTGGAGTTTCTGCAGATGAATATGGTAGGAACAGCCACTATATGGATCATGTCAGAGGTTCATACAAGAGAAAGAACACTGAAGTTATTCCAGGGAGTTTCCAGTATTTTAATACCCCAGCTAGCTCTAGTTCATCTGTTGCCCCTTTGAATACTAGGCATCCTGACGGAGTAGCTCCAGTGGATACTGCATCTTTCCCTGTGCCTCAGTTCAGAGGGAATGGCAATCCAACGATCAGGGATTTAGAATCTCAAAGAAGTATGAGAAATAGATTAGGTGCAACGGCAATGGATCCTGTTCTGGCACATAGCCATAACCACTTTATTCAAGGAAACTTTATTGGTCAGCCCTTTCAACCTAATGGCTCTCTCTGGTTGGACCAACACAGTGATGGTGGTGCCTCAGCCTGGACTCAGGCTCCTAATGTACCTTATATGCATGGTAATTCTCCATTTACTGCTCCTCCCTGTTTGGGTCTCCTTTTCTGTTGATGGAACCCTTTCCCTGCCAGAAAACAATGTTTGATTACTTTTTTTTCAGCAATCTAACTTCATGTTCTTTGTTTTCTTCTTGTTCTCAAAGATTCCTTATTCCCCACCGTTATCCTTAGGAAGCAGTTTTCTAAGATATGAATTGTTAAGCGGTATTGGTATGTAGCATTTATTGATTAACTTGGGTAGTTTGAACCAAAAGAAGATTTCTCATATATGTTTTACAGGTGGCAATATCAGCAGCGCTTCTATGGAATCTGGGAACATGGTTTTACAACGATTTCCTGAGACATCTAGCAGCAGAAGTTCCTCGACTTTCCCGCATGCTCCTCCTATCAATGTCCGGCATCACAGTTTTCATAACCCATCACCACCTATTCAAGGAGCTAGAAGCCACAATATTAATGTTCACCCTCAAGTAGCAGCAGCTTCATATAGAGGTCCATCAAGTTATGTTGCACACAACGCCATGAATCTTTCACAGGATGGTTTGGAGATGATGCCGAGGCATATTGGACCTGTTCCACCAACTGGCTATAGGATTTACCGGTCTCCACGAGAAGGACCCATGCCTGAGGCAACTTTAAGACAACGCAACCTTCCTCACCTGAGAGTTTTGCCATCTGATGTAATACTTTCACTTTATTCTTGCAATTTCTCTTTATCTTTGTTTGCCATAAGTGGTGCTTTACCTGAAAGAAATACTTTTGTATCTTATATTAAATTATTTGCTTGTGATGATGTTATTAGTTGACTGCTATATTTTGACTGAGATCTTTTGATTGGTGTGTTGTATAGGGAGTTGCTATGCTGGAGATACCAGATTTTTATGAAGTAGGGAATTTTATTGACCATCACAGAGATATGCGCTTGGATATAGAAGACATGTCTTATGAAGTAAGTTGAGCTATTCGTTCATTTAAAATAACCTTCAATTGCTTGATTGTCATCATAAATGCGGTGAGTGGTTGTATTTAGTGGGAGTATCTGACCAGATTAGTAGAGTGCCATCATGTTAATGGATGTCATTTTGTTCTTAATAGAAATTTCATAGCTATATAACATATAACTCGTTATCATTGATTATCTATCATATGAAATGAAAGAAAAACAGTTGTTTTATGGGTTACTCGACTGTCACCATCCTGTCAATGAATATGATTTTGTAATAAAATGAATTCTGCATATATTAGTATAAATGTAACAGGAAATCTCAATATTCTTTTCTCAGGAGCTTCTTGCATTGGGGGAGCGGATTGGCAATGTAAATACCGGCTTGTCAGAGGAAGCTGTCACAAGTCAGTTAAAGACAAGATCTTACATATCAGCTACAACTGATATCAATCTGGAAGAGCCAGCATCTATGGATCAGCAATCTGATTCTTGCATCATATGCCAGGTAACATGAGCTTAGGCATTATCTATTGATTTTTATGAATTGGATACTTACTATTGTTTGCATAAAAAAGTCAACATATGGACATCATTTTACTTCAATCTTCTTATAAGGTCACGTAACAACTTATATTTAGGTTGATTCGGAAGTACATCAGAATTCCAGCTTTATAGCATTATTTGAGTAACACCATATAGTGAGACTTTATGTCTTAATTTAATTCGATTCGTTCATAACTAACAATTAGCATTTGTTACTCTCATTTGGGGTATTGCAGGAGGATTATAGGAGCCATGAGAAGATTGGAACTCTTGATTGTGGACATGAGTACCATGAAGAATGCTTGAAGAAGTGGCTGTTTGTGAAGAACGTCTGTCCCATCTGTAAATCCGAGGCATTGGCCACAAAAGCAAAGGATGCATAAAAATGGGATGACCCCACAGACAAATAAAATTACAGGAAAGGCAGAATCTTAGTAAAGGCCGTCTTTCTACCGATCTTATTTATTATAACAAAGTGTATTTTGTTATGTAATTTGTACATGTACTTGCATATATCTGGCTAACAGTCACAATGACTTTAATCATTTATTTGTTGGTCCTGTATCTATGAAAAAACTGTATATACTTTGTTGTTTTGCATTTGCCTTAACTTTACTCTTGTATTATTATAAGTTGCAGTTACTATTCTCAATTTTTTGTTCTGTGGTGTAACTATTCAATCTGCTAAGCTTTGTTGAAATATTTTAACCTTTGATAAGAATAAAAGTGCGAGGTTATCTGTGTTTGTATTTTCCTACATGTCCTTTTGTGCATGGATACTAAATAGAGCGATGAAGCAGCTGGTGAGAGTTTTGTTCTTGTAATTTGATAGTCTTATGTCAGTGTCAGGATCATGCTTAAATATCGTTGGATTACATTATATATATATATATATATATATATATATATATATATATATATATATATATATATATATATATATATATATATATATATATAGGGTGATTCTTAATCAGGACATCTTGATATTGATTTTATGTTAGATTCATTTCGATGGGCTACAATGAATGATACTACCAAAATAAAATCTTGATTATGCACTTGATAAAATTGTATGGAGACTAATCAAGAGATTAATTTGACAGTCAAAAAGGTTTGATCTCTTTATTGAGTTCTTAGGTTTGAACTTTAAGGTTGCTTACCACTTTGTGACTCATCTGGGCTTGTAGAGTGTTCAATGGATTCTGAGGATTAATCGAAGTGTGCACAAACTGGTTTAAACTCCATAGTTATCAAAAAAAAAAAAAAAAAAATAATAATAATAATAATAATTGTATCGAGACCATGCATGTATACCAGCAAAAATATTCTCTTTTATAAAGGGTTATTTTATATGATTAAATGCATATAAATACACCATTAACCTCATCTATGCATCCCTGGTGTAACTCACCATCACTCGTCATTTTTGGAAGTTCAATACAAATTTATGAATACTATTCTACAATTTCTTTCCAATCAAGTTGTACTAGGTACCATTACACAACAAATAAAATTTCAGTGATTCCTGCCACTGCGTTCACATACTTCCAAACTAAGACTTAAATTTTGTTTTGATCCCTGAGGTTTGACGTAACAAAGTTAGATCCTATAGAATCTGAAAATAACACTTAAATTCTTGTTAGTTCATAATCGTCTAAAGAATTTTTGTATAAGTTTTTGAAAAGCCTTAACATATGACTAATCTTATCTTAGGTGAATGACATTACAAAATTTGAAAAACCTTAACATATGACTAACGTTTTGAAAAGTCTAACATATGACTAATCTTATCTTAGGGGAATGATATTATGGAATTTGAAAAGTCTTAACGTATTTCTAACGTTATCTTAGGTGAATGAAATTAAAAATTAACATAATTACATATAAAAGTAAAACATCTGATCATTAACATTTTGATAATTGTTACTTTCGTGTAATTAACAAACATTAATGGTGATCATGGACGGAGGGAGGGGATCAAGGAGGGTCAATTCACCCTCCTTAAGTTTTTTTAAAAAATTACTAATAATAATTTGGTAAATTCAGTGTTCATGTGAAAGGTAAATAATAAATCAAATATTCAAAATCCTGCCCATTTGTAGTAAGTATCTTCCACGTAGTCATAAGTTGAATGACAGGTTGTGGATATACTTATCCTACGTTCAATCTTACATAAGAATGAAATTGTAGGGTAGGGCCCCATTTTTAGAATCTATATTCTATAATACTTATTTCTCATCCCCCCAATTTGACCGTCGATTTGGATATCAATTCTTAATTATTATTGTTAAAATTTAACATTACAACTACTTGTTATTTGATTTTGATTTGATGTCGTGTTTATTTATTTATAGGATTGTGAAAATGAAGATGTCAACATTTATGAACCATTGAATTGATGTATAAATTCCGACCCTACACTCTCTTGCTCCTCCTAAATTTCATGTTTTTATTAACACAATCACCACTCCTGAATTCTTTCTACATTTTAGAGACCCAATTTTATGATTCTATTTCTTTATACAGGCTTTGCTTATTCCATCATTTTTTATTTTTTATTCTTTCTTATTGTATATCTTATTATCAATCATACCATTTTTCTTATTATTTTTGTTTTAGTGTAAAGAGAGCATTTTCAACAATAAATTTTGTGAAGAATCATTTATGAAATAGAGAAATTATAGTTTAGTTGTGTATATAGAGAAAAATATATTTGATAGTATTGATAATTAAGTCATTATACAATATTTTCAAAAGATGAAATCATGTCGAGTACAATTATAAATGTATTAGTTAATGAGAATTTTATAAATACAAAACTTATGTTTATTCTAATTTAAAATTGTATTATTCTTTTAATTTTGACCTTTTTTCATTTCATTTCTGGCCACGGCCCTGTCGGTGACCCCTGCCTTCACAAACTTCCAAACTAGGTATGCTAATCAGTCCCACTACCTTGGAGCCCACAACATTTAGACTTTGATGTAAAATATTTTTGGCATAGCTAAAACAAATGCAAATTTCATCAATGTCAAATTTTAAAACAAATATAAATTATTACATCACCATTTCTTTTTCTTTGTTTCGTTTCAATATTTTATATTTTAATTTATTATATTATTAAACAAAGATTTTAATATTTTATAAATTGTTAATTCGATAATCTTACAATCACTTCACCGATAGATACACATAAAATTTACAAAACATTTCACGTTCTATTTTGGACAGACATGTTTCGTACAATAAGCCCCCACTTAGTGCATAATAATCCACTCAACTTCTACCGCACTTATATTTTAGGTTTATTATCAGATACTTCCCCTAGGTTTCAACTTATCTCAAAATCCTCCCAGAGGTATCATCAATCCTCAAATACATCCCCTCAAGTTCAACTTTACTCAAGTATCTCACCTAGGCATCGTTATGTTAAAAGTCAATAGTAGCCTTAATTTTAATCATGTTCCACCACATGATTTTTTTTTTTAAATAGATTTAATATCATACTTATAAAGACTTTATACAATATTTCTAATAAAGTGATGTGGCAGAATGTGATTGGATGAATTAATATTAAAACTTGAGTTAATAAATACTCATTAAATGAAAGTGAATGATGTGTTAGAATATCATCTTATTTTGTATAGAATCTTTGTAAGTGTAGTATTATATGACATTTTTTTTTAATAAATGATTGACTAAATATTTATGATAAATAAAAGAAATGTAGTTATGATAAATAGTTGACTAAAAATATTTATTTTTGCTAACCCAAAAAGATTAAGTTTAAACCAACCCCTCGGTGACCGAATGGTTGAATAGAGACTCTTTGGTGTATTTCTCAAGAGGTCCTGAGTTTGATTCCCTTCGATTACTAATAGGGATAACCATTAAGGGATTACCCGACCATTAACTTCAGCTCTCTGAAGGATTAGTTTAGGTGCATGCAAGTTGGCTCAGACACCTCCGGTTACGAAAAAAAAAAAAAACAACAATATAAATAAACTTTGAATACTTAAGAAGGAGAGAAAAAAAAAAGGAGAAAAATAGATTAGTTTGAAATAGAGGTGGAAAAGTAACCCGACTCGCTACAGTTAGGGTTACTTCGGCGGGTTGGTCCTAACTGCTCGCCAACAAAGGCAAAGCAGTTAGGCCCGCCTAACTTTTTGGGGTAATGGCCTAACTCTACTGCCAACCCTAACCCTCGGAGGGTTAGGCGCGGCTCGGGCAGTTAACCCTATTTTTTGAATTTTTTTTTGAATTTTGATTTTGTTTTATTTAGTTAACTTTTCAAATAAATAATTAACGATTTATAAATGAATAAATGTAATTGTTTTTAGTTAACTTTTCAAATATCAATAATTCAATTAAATTAATTTTTTTTATTAACATTTCAAATATTAATTCAATTTTAATACAATAAAATTGTAATATAAGAAAAATTAGATTTATTCATTCAATTGATGAAACTTTAGTATAAGAATGAATTATATTTTATACAAGACATGGAAATTTAAGAATAAGACTTTAGTATTTAATTTTTTTATATTTTACGTACCATAAAAAATAATAATAACAATGTGTCAAATATTACGAAATTTTGTACATTTTAATATTTATGATTTAGAAGTATAGTTTAATATTATTGTGTAAAATTATTTGTAAGAGTTCAATCATAATAGTTTAATTAAAAGAATTAAAAAAATGAGGGAAACTTAAAAAAATAATTAATTTTTTATTTTTTTTGGGCCAACCTAGCGGGTTGGCTATTGCAAACAAATAGCAACCCGTCGGGTTGGTATAGCAACCTGGGTTGGCTGGAGTTGCCATAGCAACCCGGTCCGCTCGGGGGTTGCTGACGGGTTGAACCCTCTTCATTACGGGCCAGGTTAGGGTTGATCCGCCTAACCTGGCCCATTTGTTCGACCTCTAGTTTGAAATAACACATGTGCCCCTGTTCAATAAAGTTTGACCGCAACAAAAGAAAACGGTTATGAGGGAAGATAATAGAGGAAAGTGAAAACCAAAGGGAAAGTAGTAATAATGATTTATAAAGCATGTGGGAGGAGTTTGTAAAAATGTAAAACAAGAGGTGGGTGTTTGTCAGAAGCCTTTGTTAGATCAGTTCTGCCGACTGGTACTATGACCCAAAAAGATAACAAATGTCAAACTCAGTGCCAACACATCATCAACTTTGGCCTATTCTCCAGTTGCCACTTGCCACCATTTCAATGTTACCATTTCATCTGTCTTCTTCCTCATCCATTACTTCATTTTAGATTTTATACTCATCATCTTTGTCTTTTTCCCAACTTCCAAACTTTATCTTATACCTATCAAATTTGACATCTAAATAGTAACTAATCTCCAATAGATAAGCTGTTTCCATCCACACATCATTAGCTGATAATCACTTTTTAAAATCCAATCAAACAAATTACAAGGGCACTCCCTTTCCTCCTAATCATTAATTAATTAGCAAATTTTACCAGTATCTTGTTTAAACCTTCAGCTTTTTCATCTCTCTCTTTAAACTCCAAAAACTGTTTTTGATAAACTGATGAAACATGAACCTGGATTACTATCATAATAGTTCATTAATTTCCTTTGACTATGTGGTTAAACTTATTATCTGTCGCAGTAATTTTTAGTTCCCTGTTGTCTCCAGAAATCTTATATATACTTAACACTAAACTAAAAGGAAGTGCCATTGCCCAATTGCATACAAAAACGCAAACCCAGATGGTGAAGACGAAGAGGCAAAAGCAAAGGCAAAACCCTCCATGGGAAGACTTAAACCCCTTTGTATTGTCAATGATATTCGGATGTTTAAGTCCCCAGGACCTGTTGTTTTGCCCTACTTATGTATGCAAGGCATGGCTCTCAGCAACAATATTTACTCTCTTCCGGAATTCGATACTGGACCTTCGTTTGATCGATGATCTTGAGGATGAAAAGCAACGGTCAAGATTTACACATCTGCTGAAACTGGCCATTGATCACTTCCAGCAGGATTGGGTTACAATCTACTTTCCAAGTAAATACATCTTTGGATACTTTGCAACTGTTTACATAGCTGAAAGAACTCCTAATATTTCTTGTGTCTTTTGGCCTTCTGATGTTAGTTCCAGGGCCTTGCCTATATACATATCTTTGTTTTATTGGAAGAAACTTGGTGTTTTTCATGCAAGATTGAACCCTGAAGAAGGGTTTGCCCTTTTATCGCAGCTCGCCGAGTTCTGTAAGAGTCTTGTGGAGCTTGGTGTTCATGGAGAAGTAACAGAAAGAGAAGCTATATGTATTATAGAAGGCTTTCCAAGACTTAAACTGTTAGATTTATCTGAGTCCACTCTGTCTAGCAAAGGTTTGGAGAGTCTTTTGGATCAGAGATTAAAGAACCTGAAAGAGCTTAATATATTACACTGCTTGATTCTGGATGATAATGATAAAGATATAAATGAAACAGATTATTGTTTACTGAAAGCTTGGAGGAAACAATTGCTTGCAAAAGCTTCCAAGCTTAAGAATCTGAAAAAGTTTATGCACTGTTTAGAAAGCTCTTGTCAGGAATGTAAAGATGTTAACAATTAATCTTGCAAAAAAGAACATTAATCATGACAGTATTTTTATGACTGTAATTTTTGTTTAGCATAATTCATTTTACTGATATGATGAAATTCTGCAAAAGGGGATTCCTGAAGTTGTGGCAGTGTACAGGACTATCAGAATAACGTACAGACTCAAATGATTAGGTTAGAGATTGTAATAAACAGAAGGCAGCATTTCTTTGAGGCTAATTTGTTTCTTTTTTCTTATGAAAACTGAAGAAATCATTCAATAGCAGTCAAATACAAAGGCAAATTGATCCAAAAACACTTTCTATTCTAGAGCAAAGGAAGAACAATTAAAACTACAGTAGCAAAAAATTAAACAATACATGACGAGGAAAAGCTTTAAGTAACAAGATGCAAAATTGATATCCAGATGAGGTGTTGAGGCAATTCTTTACTCCGAACCATTAGTCAAGCTCATAGAAGCTTAAGCATAGTAGTACAGCCATAAGTTCGGAAGGGAACATGTTGTGACATGCGAAACTCTCAAAACTGCGACAGAAATGGGGAGAAGTTTAAATTAGATCCTCTTCTAAATCATCACAGCTTGCATTCAAACATTGCAGCAACCAACTTTCTTAACAGCCGAGACGTCATCCTTGCCTCCAACATTAATGGTTTGTCCCTTAGGCAAGGCTGCAGGGTCATCCCCTATATCAAGTGCTTTCCGGCTGACTACATTATGAATTTGGGTTAGCACTTCAGTGAATGCCTTTTCAACATTCAAAGACTCAAGAGCTGATGTCTCTATAAAGAATGTGTTTTCCCTCTCAGCAAAGGCCGTAGCATCCTCCATGGAAACAGCACGCAAATGACGTAAGTCTGCCTTGTTACCCACAAGCATAATGACAATATTGGCATCTGTGTGAGCCCGCAATTCCTTTAACCATCTCTCAACATTCTCAAATGTAACATGTCTTGTAACATCATAGACAAGCAATGCACCAACAGCTCCTCTGTAGTATGCACTTGTGATAGCTCGGTATCTAGGGAAAACAAAAAATAGTTAAATAATCATATTCTCAGAGTTGCTGAAAAAGTAACACAAGTTCATACATATTTATTTCAAAGAGAAAATTCATCACCAATACTAACATAAGAAAATTTAATAAAAGAAAACTCTCAGTTTAACCTTTTCTCCATACATCAAAGAAAAAAGCAGACTAACTTTTTTTTTTCAATATTCTATACACGAATACCGAGTCAAGTGGTGCTGCCAATAAGCCTGAACTCTGGGTTCAGACAAAGCAGAGGCTTTTAAGGCAGAAAACGAAAGCAATATTACCGATAAATTGAGGTCATCATTTTGACAAAAAAGTACTCACAATATATGATATTATAGACCTTGGGCATATTAACTAAACCACTTCTTGCAAAGTTGAATACAAATTAAGGTACCTTCTAATCACAACCCAAGAAAAATTAAAAAGCAAGCATATGCCAATCTTACTGGATCTCTCACTCCTTACTTATCCTATAAACTTTAACATGTAAACTACCAGCCCAACTCTTCAACATAGTTATCCTTAAGTGAAAATGTAGTATACCACTTTTGGAAGGTAATCGCACTATCAAATAGTTGGCTTCTGGGAAACACACAGAAGGTTGGCAGCTCAAACATGTGTTGGACATGTACACAGGTCCATCGCACAACAAACACATACACAGGTCAGATATGCACGCAAAATATTGGGCATAAATCCAAAAAATATAGCATTGAGAAATTCTCAGTTCAGCAGCAAAAGTTCAGCGTAGAATTCCCTTTCCAAAGACGGGGCCATAGTCTCAAGTCCACCTTCCACACCATTAACTATGCTGCTCCAAATGTAATGCACCTAAAATCTCTATGCACTATCCATGAAAAGAGGTGAACTTTGAAATGATCACACGGAAAATATTTAATACTAAAGCACCCCAGATCTAATCTGGAGATCCAAAGAAAAAAGCACAAAACTGAATCATGTGGAGAATAGAAGTAAAGTAAACCAAGAAGTCAAACTGGGGTTATTCATATTTGACATTTTTGTTCTTCAATTCTTTCCCCTGGTCTCAAAACAATGATAAACCTAAGGAACCCAAGATTAAAACTCCCTTTCATTATATTTTCTCAGCAAAAAACAGTTAGTACAGATTCAAACTTCCCTACACTCATCTGCATACTCAAATAGATTACAGATTGAAACCCCAAACCGAAATCAAGTTTAAAAAAAAAAAAAAAAAAACCCTTCATCACCAGCGGCCTCTAATCCATCCTAACCATCAATATGCCAACAGTAGAATTAAACTTTCGGTAGACCTTTTTCCACAAATTACACACACAAAATGAAAAAAAAGAAAAAAGAAAAAAAAAAAGCTAACCAATCACATATACCATACTTCTAAGGCGCAAACCCCTAAAATTAACAAATTTTGTAAACAATGCGATATCCCTTATAATCCAACACTCTTCTCCCCGCATTTTCTCAAGTGGAAGACCCTATTGTTTACTCAATTTATTTCAGCAACTAAAGAAACCATAAAATCAAATCCCCAAGCCTAAAAAGATCAAAGAAGCAAGTTTTATCGCCAGCACCCTATTTCAAACATGTCCATCTCAAATGACATTTAACCACGTTGCAAGCAACCAACGGAATGACCTCAAAGTTCCATCACTTTCCTTCACTCTCACAGCAACCACTTAATAAAATCAATATCACAGAAGCCATTTTCCAAAAGATATAAACTTTAATCAAACTTTCCTTTAAACCCAAGCACACCCCAACCGCAAAAATTTTGTCCCCACATTTTCTCATCAAACAAACATAATTTCTCTTAAAAAAATAAAAAAATAAAAAAATAAAAAAATCCCTAATGCAAAAATTAATAAAAAACTATTAAAAAACCCATATAATAACTTATCAATAACGTACCTTTCCTGGCCAGCGGTGTCCCAAATCTGAGCCTTGACAATCTTGTCGTCGACTCGAATACTCCGGGTGGCGAATTCGACTCCTATAGTTGATTTGGACTCTAGACTGAACTCGTTCCGGGTGAATCTGGATAGCAAATTGGATTTGCCCACACCCGAATCGCCAATCAAAACCACTTTGAATAGGTAATCGTAGTCGTCGTCCGCTCTGTAAGCCGCCATTTGGTTGTTTCGGGTCGGGTCGATGGAAATGAATCAAGGAATGGTGGAAGTGTATGGGTGACATGTGAGTGAGAGAAGCAGAGAGTTCAAACGAGTGAAGAAGAAAAATATACAAATAAGAGGCTGGTGTGAAGTGTGGACTCGGGTCGGGTAAGTTTTTGGGCCAATTTTTTAGCCCCAGGTTTTGATGGGCTTGGACAAGATTTGTATGGAGATTACAAGCCCATCTCAAAGTTAAAAAAAAAAAAAAATGCATATAATTATAAATTGGGACCCTTTTTTTTTTTTACATAAGTTTTGGGACAATGTGTGAGCTGTTAGATTAAAGCATTTTAATGGTTGAGATTGTATCTAAATTAAGATATTTTCAATATACATTAATTATGCAAGTTAAACTGAATCTCAACCATTAAAATGTTTTAATCTAACGGATAAAAAAACTGTGTCAAAACTTGTATAAAAATAAGTTTTCTCAAATCTTCCCCAAATAAAAACCATTTTAAGGTTATAGTTGGGTTATTGAAATACAAAATTTTGACAACTTCTAAATCATTGAGTGAATTCTCACCACAAATTTTTATTATAATATTTTGATTTTTTTTTTTTTCCTAAAAACATATACAATTTGAAGTGTTAGAAGTATTTTAAATCAAACTGCAACAATTTTTTTTCTATTCAAGATTTGTTAGGGATTTTTTTTTTTGAGAATAGAATTTAAAAAATAGATTTTATGAATGTAGCTTATAAATATAGAGCTTTTATTAAAAAAAAGTTGTAGATTTTTGGTTTGGTAAATGCAAAAGTTAATTTTAATATTAGATAATAAAAAATGGTTCTATTATTAATTAAATTTTTATATCTATAAACTATTATTTGGTGACAATTAAATGACGCGAAAAATAAGTAAAGGTCGTGGCAAACTTGCAATCAAATGCCACAAAATAATAATAAAAATAAAAAGAATTATTGCAATTATCTCGAAATGTTAGGTATTCAAATTATGAAATGAAAATGACATGATAACGTCATAGTCATGGCATGGCGTGATTATATTGAAGCTTTAAGGATTATTAATTGATTGATGTGCTATTATAAGATTGCGATAAATATAATGACCGAACGACTTGTGCATACCAGTTTGTCATAACGATAAATTGATATCCAAAAGGTTTTAAAATAAATAAGATTGATCATATTATTCATTGGAGTGATTTGCCCATTAATTCAGTGAAAAGACTAAAATACCCTTGAAAGTTTGAATTTTAGTTTTTTATAAATTTAAAAATTTCAAAAAAAACCCCCTAGGTTTACAAATTTAACTAAATACCCCAATATATAAATTTTTTATAAAATAACAAAAACACCCCGCCACTGCAGGTGCGATTCTCGCCACTACCACCGGAACCGTCGGAAAGTTACGTTCACGCATCGGATCGATCGCGTCTGCCGATCTTGCCTTTTCCAACCCACCAGACCGCCACGTATTTGGCCGCCGTTGCGCAGCCGGATCCGGCATTTTCCGGCCAGATCCGTGGGTCGATCTCCGGTCGGAAAAGGCCGGATCCGTGGTCGATCTCGACCAGATCTAGCCGTCGACGCCGCAGATGGAGTTTTGCAGCAGCGACGGCCGTATAGCCGTAGATCTCCGGCCTTTTCCGGCCAGATACTACTGATCCGGCCGGAAAAGCCGACGAGCATGCATACTGCACGTGATCCGACGGTCTCGTACGTAATGCATTTTCTACGGCATTATTCGGCGGTGGTGGCGAAATCGCACTCATGGGTGGTAGGGGTGTTTTTGTTATTTTAAAAATATTTTATATATTGGGTTATTTAGTTAAATTTGTAAACCTAGGGGGTTTTTTAGAAATTTTTAAATTTATAAAAAACTAAAATTCAAACTTTTAAGGGCATTTTAGTCTTTTCACTATTAATAAACAGAAATCATTAACAGAATATGACGGAAGGTACCTATTTGTCGTTTCAAAACCTTTTAGGTACCAATTTATCATTACGACAAACCTTAAGTATGTATAAGTCGTTCTCCCTAAATATAATTATTAAAGTAAGAATACCATCTAGACAAAAGCAAAATCGAAATCATTGCATCCAGCCAAATTAAATGATTATGCTAAATAAATAATGTAACAAAGTCACTGAACTTCTAACGGGGCTACATAAATGAGATAATTATAAAGAGTGTTTTTATCTAATTGCTTAAAAATTAAGATTGCATTATAAGGATTAGGTTATCTTAATCCTTAATTTAATACTTTCTTTAATTGTAATTAATATGGTTCATATTATTATGTTTCTCCCTTTGTTATTGGATAAGGGCATTTGAAATTGCCAACTGGCCATCACAATTCACAGCTAAGTTGCCTAGGAAGCAGCAAACTACAGGGATAATAACAATTTCCTCCCAAAAGTTTGTATAAGTTCCTTTTGTGTCGTATAATTTTTTAGTAATATTTCTAAAGGGGTGTAAACGATCCGAGCCAAACCGAGTTTTGAGTTAATTGAGTTCAGCTCGTTTGCTACAGTTTCAAGCTCGAACTTGAGCTCGAGCTTGAAAATTCGAGATTGAGACTAAGATTTCGAGTTTGATCTCGAGCTTCAACTAAAAAAAAAAAAACTCTCTTGTCCTTATTTTTTCATTTTTTCAATTGAACTTTTTGAGTTCGAGTTGAGCCCAAATTTGGCTAACTCGAACTCGATTTGACACTAAAGCCGAGTCGAGCCAAGCTTGAGCGGCTCAATTGACACCCTTGTCACTAAGACCATATCCAACCCATTGCACCAATTTGATGCAAAATTGCACTAAATTGGTGCAAATTTTGGTGCAAAACACTATTCTATCTCCAACCCACAATACCAAATATTACACCAAAAAAAATATTTCTTAGAATATTCTTTTTTTTCTTCTTTTATTGTAATAATCAACAATTAATCTATTTTACTGATTATTTTTGTATATATTAATTAAACATTGGGAATGATATTTTTATTAAATAATAATTATTTTGAAAATTATACTAATTTAATAAAATTAAACATTTATTTAATCAAATAAACATTATATTTAATATAGAAAAACATTACATCTAATATAAAATGATACAAAAAAAAAAAAAAAAAAACAACAACAACACAAAGGTAAAATTCCATATTGATAGTAATTTAATTTTCCGAATTAGTATATTATTCCCACAAATGATCAATTAATGCATTTCGAAGAGCATGGTAAGCCTCTGTATCCTTGATTTGTTTATATCGAGCAAGAAAATTTCAAAATCAGACATTCTCAAATTTGGTGTTAATTTTTATTTTAAGTTATTGTAGTTTAATATTTGCATTGAATAAAGTTCTATTTTTAATTTTTCATCATTTTTTGAATTATATCATTATTATGAATTTATTATTATAAATAATAATCAAATTAAATTAAATACAAATAATCAAATTTGGTGTGATTTTTGGTGTAAAATTTAATACTCAAATTAATTTAACAAAAATAAAAAAAAAAAAAAAAAAAAAGCAAAATTTAAAAAAAAAAATTATTGGGTGTGGCGCTTTGGCGTGGGTTGGAGCACCAACCCACGCCATTTTGGTGTTTTTTACACCATTTTGGTGTGGGTTGGAAATGCCCTAATAGGGCTGCAAATGAACCGAACACGAACGAACACCTCCATTCGAAAATCGTTTGATAAATACAAAGGATTCTTCGAAATTGTGTTTGAAATCGAACGAACACATAATGACCGTTTGAGTTTGTTAGATTAACAAAACAAGCTATTTGTGATTGTTCGATTAATCGTCCGAATAACTTATAAATACATGTTCAAATAACTCGTTCGAATAAAAAATATACACCAAATTTGGGTTGGGCCAGGTTAGTTTGTTGGTTATTGAGTTTTCATTTTATATATATATCTCTGTGTGTGTATACAAAATTATTATCATACATATATTAATCATAGATTAAATATGTTTAATATGTCATTCTATATATCACTTGATTATACAATATGTTATGTTAATCTATTTACCATATTATTTATTAATTGAAATGCTATCTTATAATATTTAATTATTGATTATATTTGAAAAAATATGAAGCTATTATGTTATTAGATTTGCTATGTTATATATCACTTGATTATACAATCTATTATGTTATTAAATTTGTTATGCTATGTATCATAATAATTTATTATTTATTAATTAAAATGTTATATACTTATATATTTAATTATTAATGACATTTAAAAAAACAAAATCTAAACATATTAAATATACAAAAAAAACAAAAACATCATAAAATTTTATTATTGATTACCATTAAAAAAATTTCATTCAAACTAAACCAAATGTTATATAAAAAGGAAAAAAAAAGAAAAAATATAAATATAATACTAATACAACTCGAACTAAGAACCTTAAAGCAATGTTTTAAAACCCGGCCCAGCCCGGCCAGTTCAACCGGGACCCTGAAGCTTCAACGAGCCGAGTTTAATTTTTTCCTATTCATCCAATACCCTAGGATTTCCGGTGATGATCGACGAACAATTAACTGTCGGCATGTTGGGGCTTTTGAAGATCAATGTCCGGTGAATGTAATGGTGGTGAAAGAGTTGATTTCCGGTGAGTAAATCGATCGGAAATTGAACAAAACTGGCAGCGGCAACGATGAGATTTTTCCGGCGATTGACAAGGCTAACGGCGGTGGGGTGAGGTGGGTTTTGGTCGGAAGGAAAAGGGGAGTAATTCTGGGGTGATGGGGGGGTTGTTATTGCCGGAATCCATGGGATCTGGCCTGGAATGCCGACGTTGAGGTCGGTGAGAACTGGCCGAAATCGAACCTATTTCGGCCAGATCTTGGGTATATTTTGATGGAAATGGACTCAAGGGATGATTGGGGTTGCATCTGGGGTGTCGCCGCCGCTAATCAGTCGTCGGTCGATTTGCAGTTGGGGTGTATTTGATAAATTTCAAACCTATAGGGACTTCACTGTAATTTTTAGGGGTATATTTGCTTAATTTTAAAAGTGTCAAACCGGTTAAACCGGTCAACCCGGAACCTGGAAGCTTTGTTGGGTTTTACCCCGGGTTGGGTTTTAAAACATTGCCTTAAAGTCAAAAGAATTGCATTTTTAACACTAAGCCATAGAAAATCCTTGATAAACTTAACACCATATAAATATATATAATAATGTATATCATGTTTTCGAACATAAGCAAACAGGGTGTTCACGAACGAATGGATTACTCGAACGTCGTATGTTCACGAACATAATTAAACGAACACCCCATGTTCGAACTCAAATCGAATATGTTATCGAAGAAACATCAAACTGTTCATGAACAGTTTGTTACCGAATCGAATTGAGCTGTTATCGAACAAACATCAATTATTAAGTAAAAATTTAGGGACGAAATGGTTATTTAAATTTACGCACATTTTTTTCGAGAAATAATTTTTTCTTCTGGTTTCGTGACGAAGACGGTCTCTCTCTCTTTTTTATATATATTTTTATTTTTAAATATTCTATCTCAATTTGTTAAATTTCTTTTTACGTATTGCTAAATAAATTATCTACATAAATGGAGGGATCTGATTATGTAGGAGGATTCTCTGGGACTGATTTTTTATGGATTTTGGATAAGAACATTGACAATTCCAATTCAGCATTTGATCTTGACGGTGGCGAACAATACTAAAATCGTCCCCACACATCAGACCCGTACGCTCACCGCAACATTCGCTCACCGTGAAAAACCTCACCGGTCCAAGAGAGAGCAAAAGAGGACAACTCAAAACTGTACACGTCTATCAACTGCTACGTCATCATCTTCGTCATCTTTCGTGTTATTTGTATATATATTGACAACCTGTTATGAATTATGATCCTCTGCATGACATTTGAGCTTTTAGCTGAAGCTTCCAGTTATCATGGAGAAAAAGCAATCATCCTCAGCTGTCGGCAAAGTGAACGGCGTAGATTTTCCTGATCTCGCTTACGAATCAGGATTCGGCAACTCTTTCTCCTCCGAGGCCATCGACGGTGCTCTGCCACCTGGACAGAACAATCCTCTAGTTTGCCCCTACGGTCTCTACGCCGAACAGCTTTCCGGCACCTCCTTCACTTGTCCTCGCAAGCTCAATCAACGCAGGTTCCTTTAATTTTAGGAATTTATTTAGTTTTTTAACTCACTCAAAAATAGGCCGAAAAACACTTAATTTCGAGACACAGTCAAATTTCAGGACTTCCAATTCTCATGATATAACACTGTTAATAATATTCATGCAACTAAAATTAATAAAGCTGTCTATTTTGATAATCGATTGTTTGAGGTTAGTCTTGATCATTTTGGAGGTAAGAGAACATTTACTTATGTCGCTGGTAATATAATTTTGTGTCATTTTTTCATACTGAGTTACTGGAAATTATTTCGCGACTTTTGTGATATTTAAGTGATTGAGTTTTGTGATATTAAATTTCACATGACTTTGTTGCATATATGGTCACTAGTCACTACCTTGTGTCAGCATATGAAATTCTATTAATTTGTCAATCTATCAAATTTTATAACTATCTAGATTTTAGAACACATTTAATTCTATCTGCTGGACATATTCTAATTGTTCTGTGGAATTGTTATTGTTCTGTTGTTGATTTACAATTTTTTTGTGGGTTCTTTTCTGCAGTTGGTTGTACAGGATAAAGCCATCGGTTACACATGAACCATTCAAGCCTCGAGTACCTTCTCATGGAAGGCTTGTGGGTGAATTTGACAAATCTAACAGTTCTACCACCCCAACTCAGTTAAGGTGGAGGCCGTTGGATATTCCTGATTCGCCTACTGATTTCGTTGATGGATTATACACAATATGTGGGACTGGAAGCTCATTTCTTCGGCATGGATATGCTATTCACATGTAATTGGTATTCCATAATCATTTTCATATGATTAAGTAATATTATTCATTTTTTGGGTTCTGAACTTTTGATATAAATAGGAAAAACAATAGTGTCTGGATAAGATTACAGGTTTTCTAGTTTGTAAACCATTTTAATTGCTCTTAAAACTGAAGTCATGTAGGCTATATGTTTGTTTTGATAAGAATGAGAATTTATTTACTTTTAGGTACACTGCCAACAAATCAATGGAAAACTCTGCCTTCTGCAATGCAGATGGTGACTTTTTGGTGGTTCCCCAAAAAGGAAGTAAGTGAATTGCAATCTTTTCTTGATTTGAGTGCGAGTGACATCTTGTTTGGAACTTGGTTGCTGGTGCTTGTTTCACTGTATGGAATCCATATATGGGAGACCCCTTTTTCTCTTTGTAGTTTCCATTTTGAAACTCTTTTACATGACTAAGATTTTAGCTCATGCTTGTTTTTACAATTTTTTCTTACCCGCTTACATTGTTTGGTGCTTAGAAATTTTTATGTATAGTTGCAGTCCATGGTTAACAAAACTTTCTTAACTCTTTTTTTACTTGGTCAATTGGGAGTCTCTTCTGGAGTATATTCTTGTTTGACAGTTTTATTTATGTACTTTGTATTGTTTGTATAGGGCTGTGGATTACCACTGAATGTGGAAGATTACAAGTCTCTCCTGGTGAAATTGCTGTTTTACCCCAAGGTTTTCGTTTTGATGTAAGTTTGCCAGATGGCCCATCACGCGGTTATGTTGCAGAGATTTTTGGTGCCCATTTTCAGCTTCCTGATCTTGGTCCAATAGGTACATGATCTCTTTTTCATTAGTGTTATGCAAATGTTTGATTACAAGTGTAAAACTATTATAGTTATTGTATCATTCTACTTAACTTACATTATTGAGCATCTTGATAGTGTAACACAGTGGAAAACATAATTTTGATTGCATGTAGGAGCTAATGGTCTGGCTGCGCCAAGGGATTTCCTTACTCCTAAAGCCTGGTTTGAAGAGAAATCCTGTCCAGGATATACAATTGTGCAAAAGTTTGGCGGGGAACTGTTTACTGCAAAACAAGACTTTTCTCCTTTCAATGTAGTTGCTTGGCATGGTAATTATGTGCCATATAAGGTAGGTGGTGTCATAATCCACTCATTTGAATATACTGGATGAAGAGAGGCATTTTGTTGGCTTTTTTACAAAATGTTGAAATGATCAGATGAAAATTAAAATTAATGTGAAAGGATGACCTTGTTATAAGGTTATCATAATCAGCTTCATTTCAGTTGAATTTAACTAAAACATCTTTCACTTGCAGTATGATCTCAGTAAGTTCTGCCCCTATAATACTGTTTTAGTTGATCATGGTGATCCATCTATAAATACAGGTAGGTTAATCCGTATTCTCATATTCCTTTTCTCCAGAATTCTAGTCTTTTTTTTTTATGATTTATAACTTGTGTTTCATTTTTTAAAATGGATATGTGCTATGTTTTGCAGTTCTGACAGCACCAACAGATAAGCCTGGTGTGGCCCTGCTTGACTTTGTCATTTTCCCTCCTAGATGGTTGGTGGCTGAGCATACATTCCGACCTCCATATTACCATCGTAATTGCATGAGTGAGTTTATGGGCCTGGTATATGGTGGATATGAGGTAGATATTTATCCAATTTCTACTTTAATTCTTATGTGATTTTTTTATTATTTTGAGTGATGAGAACACAATCTTACCTTGGACTTTTAATTTAGCAATACAATTGACAGAATTTTGGATATTGCTATGTCTTTTAATTGTGAAAAGATTGAAAATACCTATTGCTGTATTTTGAAATGTGAAATTCTTAGTTTTAGCTCTGTTAAATATAGAAGAATAATCAGATACAGTTTTAGTGTGGTTCTGCCCCCCAGTGTTTTAATTTACTTGGTAAGATGTTGGTGATAGCTAGTTGGATCTCTTGGATTTGAATAAGAGTTGGTTTTAATTTGAATTTAAAAATTTTTAAAGAAGAAAAAGACATTTTGACATCTGCTAGGCAAACAGAATGGGAAATCAAATATGTTTCCTAAATCATGTCTTGGTACAATTACCTTCATTTTGCAGGAATTTTTACTATTTATGCACATAACATAGCATTTATTCATTCAATTAATTATTTCTCTTTTTGTTTTATTCAAGGCAAAAGCAGATGGGTTTCTCCCAGGCGGTGCAAGCCTTCACAGCTGTATGACTCCCCATGGTCCTGATACTAAGACATTCGAGGTATACCTCTAGTACACATTTTTGATATGTGTTCTGCTGATATCCCTTGGGGCTCTCCTTTTATGTCTCTATTCCTATATGTAGTCTGTGGACCAGATTACATACTCATTTTAAGATTCTTTAGTGAAAAAATTGAACAAAGTGGACAATTTCTTTTCCATTTTAGAACTTTTCTTTGATTAATAACCATATGTCTGTATAGGTGTTTTGAGCTGTTTCAAATCCTCTGGTCTGATAATTCTTTTTGATGCAGGCTACCATTGCACGTGGAAATGAGGCAGCACCATATAAAATCACTGATACCATGGCCTTTATGTTTGAATCGTGTTTAATTCCCAGAATCTGCCCATGGGCTCTTGAATCTCCCGCAATAGATCCTGATTATTACCAGTGCTGGACTGGGTTAAGATCCCATTTCTCTAGTGAAGTAACGGATAATGTAAGCTTTGAGGAGAGTCGGAATGGACAGCACTGAGCCTTGGATTAGGCTATTATGTAAGTGATTCGATTGATCTTCAGGCATTAGTTATTCCCTGGTATATAATAATTGCATAGAATGTCTATAGACATAAATCAACAGAGCTGGAATAGATCAACACATATAGGAATCTTTTTAGGGGTTGCTTGCTAGTGTTTATGATCGCCCTGTTTTCAGCTTTGGTTAATAACATGAGTGTATAAACAATAATCGATATGCTATCTACAGAATTGTGTCTATTTGGAGTCTTATCTTGTAAGCTTAATCACTTTACCTTTGTGTCTCGTAAGCTTTAATAATAAGGGTTTACTACAATGGCACCCCTGAGGTTTGGCACAAAAACTTTTCCCTTAATTGTAGGAGAGTAATACAACCAACACCAAATGATGATTTTGTCATTTAAATGTAATGGTTTAAGGGATAGATAAATATTTTGAATAAACCGTTGGCATTTTTGTTTAAGTGGTTGAAAGTTTTGACCAAGTTGTTGACAATTAATGATGGTCAAATGTTTGGCAAAATCGTTCAAACTTTTTATTTAAAATTTCTTTTTTATCCCTTGTATGGTTAGATTTAATGGACAAACTTCATTAGAAACTAATGCTGCCAACCCCAAATGATGATTTTGTTAGTTGAATGTAAACGGTTCAAGGGATAAAAAAGATATTTTGAATAAACTGTTGACATTATTTGTATGTGGTTGGAGGTTTTGGCTAAACTTAGATTTAACTGTCAAAACTTCATTATGGGTGTCGGTGTTAGTTTTTCAAATTAGAAGGGAAAATTTACTTACAAACTCTAATTATAATAATCTGCCATGCGGCATAGATGTAACTTGGAATTTGTAACTTTGTTAGGAAAAAAAAGAAAAAAAACTATTCTTTGCTATATCTTTGAAAAGCATTTTGTGTATGTTTTCACCTTTTTAAATAATGCTATCGTTTTGTTTTCTAATATATATATATATATATATATATATAAAGTTCGAAAGTATCATACTTTTGACACAAAAAATAATATAATTCATACACCACTAAATTATTGCATTTCAATGATTTATTAACTTCAAAGCAATTTTTTCAAGTTCTTTAAGACAAATATGATGAAAATAGAAACAAAAGCACATGTTGATGTCAACATATATAAACGAAAATCAACTTAAATTTTCTTTATTTGATACTTGATAACGATGCTTCAGTGACGTGACAAGCTTGCCACGTTATGTGGAGACCAATAAGACCATATTCGGGAATTTTTAATTTGAAAACCAGGAGAAATAAAAATATTAATAATTAATTCTACATAATTTATAAGCACACTGCAGACACCGGTTTTTTAAATATAAATTTATGTTAACTAATATATCTTTAAATTAGAAATTTAAACAGAATAAATAAAAACAGGTGAATCAAAGACAGAGAATTAAATTTGTTTAGTGTGTTAGTAAATTAAAGAATTTTCATGAGAAAAAAAAAAAAATTTGAAACTTGTTAAAAGCAACAAAAACAGAAAGAAGAATTCAATTCATTACACATTCATTTCATTTTCCATGACTTAATTGGAAAAGCTTAAAGCTTCTTTGCTGTAAATTCCAGCAGTTGAAGCTTTATTTTTATCTTTTGCAATTATCCCAGATTTGGAAATCGATTTTAACAATTGTGTATTATAGTCATCGCCAGTCGCCACCACCTAGTATAAAATATATTATCTTCCTATTGTTTAAGAAAGTCAAAGTCTTCTATTAATAATAATTTCTTTAAATAAAAAGATAAGATCTGAAATACATTTTAACGTGATTCATATATTAAATTTAACCATGGACTATAATCCTCTTACATAATGAATTACAACACATCAAAGTAGCTTTGATTTTTAAGTTCAATGGAGTAATTCATGATAGTTTAAAATTTCAGATTTTATTTTTGATCTGAAAATAAATTTTTAAAAACTAAAATACGATTAAATTTTTTACTATGTTTAGTATAATATTCAAAATTTAATTTTAGATTAAAAACTATAGAAAATTTATGAAAATGTCTTTTAATCGTTTTTTTTTTTTTTTGTTTTGTACTACAAAAAAAAAAAACCTATGTTTAAATTATATATCAAATTGTTCATTAATAAAATCTTTGTAAAGAAAAAGTGAAGATGAAATAATTTATTTTTTCTAAAAAAAAATTACAAGAAATATGGGATTAAAAGTGGGGGGACAGGTAATTTTCCTAAAAAAAATTGAAATTGTAAATGGAAATGTTGGTGTAAGAAAGTAAAAAAATAAAAAAATAAAAAATAGAATTATAATATTAAAAGCAGAGACATGGCTTGCCTTTTAGTCTTTATATTACAACATTGTTCAAAGAAGTTGACCTCTTTGTTGGATTTATCACCATTCAATGCTTCATCTTCATCACCACTACCCTCCTCTCTTAATTAAATGATCCATCCCCATTCAGTGAAAAGGAGTTAAATAACTGTTTACCCAATTATGTTCAGAAAAGGAGAGAAAAGAAGAAAAACAATACGAGATTCAATGCAAATGGGGTTTTCTTCTTTATAGTATAATGTGTTAACGCGTACAGTTTTAATGGTGGTTTTTTTTATTATTAAGTGGAAGGAAGAAGTAGGGCCTTTAGTTTACTCCTTCCCACGTGCAATAATGCTTTTCTTCTTTATCAATTCATTTTCATGGCAGAAAACAATTAAACTGAATAGTAGAGTACTCCCTTCTTCTCCCCTCTTCTGTACGGCATTTTCCTTTCCTCCCTTACAGTTTTCTGGGATCAAATGAAATAAAAAATAAACTTAATTCATCATTATTGACAGAGACTTATTCACTAATTCTCCTTTTGCCAGTAATGACATGCACATGCAACCCCTCATTTCTGAGATTTGTATATTCAATATTACTCAATACAGAATATATTTTAAGTGGAAATGGTGAGTTTCAAGCCAACAATCATGCTTACCTCGCACATGCCTCTTTTGTGTTTCAATGTCAATTCTCCATGGAATTTTGTAAGCCACTGATCAAACTCTAACCGACACTAAAAGAAGGGTCATTCCATTGATTGTCACGAGTCCATAACATTGAACTTATAAGTTAAAAGATTGAAAAAACCCTAGTTATATTACGGCCCTCACCAGGGATTTCAGTAAAAAAGGATCCAGATCTTGATCTTTCAATTATCGGGAAACTTTTATTTGAAACTAACTAAAGTTTGTAAAATCCGTAAGTTAAAAATGAGATTAGAAAAATGCCCCCAAACAGTAATATTAAAAATTTTCATAACATTTGATTATCAACTGGATCGAACTTGAACCTCTAGAAAAGATATACAATTTAAAAACCAACTGATTGAGAAGCTATCAAATAAGAGTAATACTACATTACAAACAAATTTTACAAATTTTTTCTTACAATTCTATGCCTATTTGTGATAGATCTTATCTACGAATTTGCTAATTAACCAATTGTAAACTGACATGTGGTTGTAAGAGAAAATTTATAAAATTGGATTATAAACCAATCTTTATCCATCAAATAAATAGATTTTAAAAATGATTGTTGAAGATGTTTTTGTCATTTTAGTTTTAGTTAACGATTTTGACAGTAAAACCAGGATCTTAATAGGTTGAAAGCATGAAACTATAAAATCAGAAAGAATTTCTCAGTATTTGAAACGGTATAGATTGAAACGGGGAGGGAGGTAGAGAAAGAGGAAGAGCGTAGATTTAACATGATCTCCAGGTCCAAGTTTCCAGCTTTTTCAGTAATCATTATTAGTGTCTGCTAAGTACTTGCATTAAATAAAGAACATAAATGCGAACATGAGATGATGGAAGGTACAAAGAAGTTGGCTTTGTGAATGAGAGAGAGAGAGAGAGAGAGAAAAGAGACATAGACAGGCCTCCATGTGAGTCTGATTTGGAGACAAAGGAAAGGAAGGTGGGCTCTTACAACCAGTTCACATGGGGGGAGAGAGCAAGAGGAGGACATGATTCTTACACCTTCACTTTCTTTCACAGCTCATCATCCTTCCTCCCCCTTATATCTTCGATATATAAAAATAATTCTCAATCTTACATAGTATCTCATTCTTCTTGCAAGATTTTGACATCTATCCTCCCCTTCTTTTATCTTGACATCTATACATATCCTAAATAGTATATCAATCAAGAGATTCTCTCTTGTAATTGGTTTATGATAAATTTTTTTACTTGATCAATTGTGAATTGATCAATTATAAACTATTACGTAGAAATCATGAGTTAATCTTTATTATATTCTATAACTAAACTGATTTTGTTATAAAAAAAAAAAAATCATCAAAAGTCAAAGAGTTTGATTTTTCTTATCAATTTGTTCAAAACGCAGTTATAATGGAAATACATCGAAATTTTGGTAGAATTTTAACTAATAATGAAGTGGGTATAGAATAAAAGTTGAGAAAATCCAACAAAAGGGTGTATGGAATATAAATGATTTGTGCGTAGAGAGATGTTGAATATGTATGTGTGGACATGCAATGAAGAAATATAATTCATAAATAAATCTATATTATATATTCCTATGTTTATAAATGAAAAAAGTATAGATTATATATATAATACTATAAATTGATGGGATGGGAAGGAAAGGGGTCACATCGGCACGTGGTGGCTGATTCCTCCAGTTATTAAACTCATACTGCTACTTTCCAGTGAAACCGTTGAGTCCCCAACCCCTTCCCCAGCTGTTGCTAGCTGTCCCTAATCGTCCCCCCCATGTGACCCACAAAACCTCTTGCCCTTAAAATATTTTTACATAATCAAAATCATGTATGAGGATCTACGCTGCTATCATTCAGTCTTATAATTTCATATCATATCAATCTTCCTCCTCCTCCTTCTCCGCTTTATATGCCCTCAGATCTGCTGCTTCAGAGTGTTTTTCGGACTCCAAAGATTTTGTTTTGAGACATTGTTGGGTTGTGTTTGTGTCAACCAGTTTTCTCATTTGTTATTCACCACACATTTACTGGGAAATGGCACAATTGCCTCCTAAACCAAATATGACCCATAATTGGAATTCTTTTCCTCACCAAAGATTGCCTTCAACCACCTCCTTTATTTCTAACAACCATCACTCTAATCATCCTCTCGCTAACTTTGCCACTATGACCTTAAATACTAACCAGAACAACAATCAACCCTCTTGGGTTGATGAGTTTCTGGACTTCTCCTCTGTCCGCCGCGGTGCCCACCGTCGCTCCATTAGCGACTCCGTCGCTTTTCTCGACCCTCCGTTGGTCGAAGAATGCAGAAATTCAAATAATGCCATCAATAACATGCCTGAAACCAACTGCTTTGATCGTCTTGATGATGAGCAACTCATGTCCATGTTCTCTGACGACATATCAAACACTGTTCCTCCCACCGCCTCCTCCTCTAACCCCTCCACGCCCTCCGATCAAAATAGCAACAATGATGAGAAAACAACTCCCATGGATCAACAGCAGCAGCCCAAGAATGAGCCTGGAGAGGTGGAGAGCTCATGCAAAACTGAACAACAAGCAACTCAACCTCCTCCTAGCTCCAATGGTGATACCATCGTTGATCCGAAGCGAGTCAAGAGGTACATACGTAAAACCTTTATATATCATTATGGTAATAATAACCCGCGTAGAAAATTATAAGAGTAAACCGTTGATGGATTTGTTTCAGAATTCTGGCGAATCGTCAATCAGCTCAGAGGTCAAGAGTGAGGAAGTTGCAATATATTTCAGAGCTTGAAAGGAGCGTGACAACGTTGCAGGTAAAAGTTAACAAATATAAGCAATGAATTCTTGTTTTTGTTTTTTTATTTTCTCCTTTTGTTCTTACTCTGAGATTAATTGAATGCAAAATGAAGACTGAAGTATCGGCATTGTCACCAAGAGTGGCGTTTCTGGATCATCAGAGGTTGATTCTGAATGTTGACAACAGTGCTTTGAAGCAACGGATTGCAGCTTTGGCTCAAGACAAGATCTTCAAAGATGGTTAGTAAGATCTATCTATCTCGCTGTTTTTTTTTTATTTTTATTTTCATGATAGTTATCATATATATAAAAAAAGATGAATAATCATTTACAAGACAAAATAATTCTTCCATCTTCATGAACACATTCAGCTTCCATGCTTCATGAATGGTGACTGGTTTGACAAGAAATGATGTAAATGATTAGGTAGATATGATTCTCTTTAAAGTTATTTAATTAATTGTCGAGTTGAAGATCCCAAATACCTGTTATTACGTTTTCTCTATTTCTATTATCATATCTTGTCGGTTATTAAACTAATATATCTTAAATAATTTAAGATTATTTATGTTATATGATCATAATCATCTAAGTTTCATCAACTTTTGTTTAATTTAAGCTTTCCTAAAAGGGTTAAATTAATTTTTTTTGAAACTTTTTTATACAATAAAGTTGGCTTTGTTTATTAAAAGCACGTAGAGTTTAGTGCCTTAATCATATTAAAATTATGATTTATTTATTATTGCATGAATTTCAGCTCATCAAGAGGCATTGAAGAAAGAAATTGAGAGACTAAGGCAAGTTTATCATCAACAAAACCTCAAGAAAATGAACAACGGCAACACCAACAATGCTGCACCACCGCAGCAGCAACAACCACCGTCACAGCAGCCGCAGCCGATGAACACTGACGCCATGGCCTGTACGGACAATTAATGGTCCCAATAAGAAAAAAATAAACGTTATATTAAAAAAAAAAAAAACAAAAAAGAAAAACAAAAAGGCTGTGGTGCATATTCTGCTAACTGGGCGTTCACGTGGTGTGTTTCCACTCGTTTATCTTTTTATTATTATTATTTATTATTAGGTGGGGTCCTTGTCAAGATAAAGATTGAAGAAGGAGACACGTGGAATTCTGAGATAGGGCGGTGACAGTAACTTTGTAACAGTGTTTTGTGTGCTTTTTTTTATTGGGGGAGGGAAAAAAAGTGGGATTTTGTCTTTTTTATTTAAAAAAAAAAATTAATTTACTGATTAATATGAATTAAATTATTTTGGGGAGGGAAGTGAAGTGAAAAGGGTGATTTTTGTTGTACCCATTTTTTGTTGTTTAATGGCATTTTGATATTTGATTCTTTGGAAAAAATTGTAAAAATGCTGGCAAATATTATTGGAATTCATCTCGAATTTGCTCCAAAAACTCCCAATTCATATTTCTTTGATTTTGTCAATATAATTCAAGTAAAAAGGGTATATATATTCAAAAGTGTTTATGAAAAAGACTATTCTCATGAAGCACTGCTTTCTAAATCTTAAATTCCTTTTATCTTTCAAATAAGTAGATTTGATGGCGACACCTAGTTTGTAATTTTAATGTAAAATTTCTTTCGGCCAGCAAGGGCCAATTTGCAAGCCCATTTTCTCTATCCATTACCATTTACACTTTGGGATGCCAAAATGCCCATGGTTTATGTGCTCGTGGTCGTGGGGAACCGGAACTCCCTCTACTGGGTCAAGGTTGAGGGAGATAATTTGGGAAATATGGTGGGTTTGTTTAACCCCAAGAGGTTGACTTGACTGTTAAGAAGATTTAAGTTTTTTGATTCAAATCTTGATGTCACCTATCACAATAACATTGTTATTACCTGATCCTTTGGGTTTATAGGATATTCAATAGATTTCGAGAATTAGTTGATGAAGTTTTCGGGTTCAAACCTTAGAGCCACCTATCATAATAACATTATAATTTACCTGATTATTTGGACTTGTAGCTAGGATGTTCAAAAGACATCGGAGATTGACTTATAAGGTGTTTAATAGATCCTGAAGATTAGTTGAGGTGTGTGCAAGTTAGTCTAAACCACCTGGTTACCAAAAAAAAAAAAAAAAATAAATAAATATGGTGGGTTTCGGGAGCAAATCAATTCACCATGTTGAAATGGATAGGGGATGGATTTAATACTTCTCACCTGGAACCCACTTCATTCCCCATTATAAAGTTAAATGTAAAATATTATTTATTATAGAAGTATATTATTACAATAAATTGAAATTATTGTATATTATTTTATTCCACATTTCTTAGGCATGAAGGCTTTAAAGATTTTTGAGGAAGAAAAATCAATAAGGCAACAGAAAAATAAATGATTCTATAGCACATTGGAAATTATTCCACATTTTAGTATTCTTTTTAATTGTTTTGGTTATAACTTGTTTAAACTTCTTACTTTTAATTAGGCCTGTGCCAAAAAAAAAAAAAAAAGAAAAAAAAGGAAAAAAAAAAAAAAAAAAGAAACCAAAACCGAAGCCGAACCAAACCAAACTGAAAAAACCGGTTTGGTTCAAGTTTAAAATTTGGGCTGAATCGGTTTCCAATTTGGTTACTGGTTCAGCCCAATTTGAAATCTAGTTAATCAGATCCGAACTGGTTAACCTTTTTTTTTTTAAATTCCCAAATTCTCAACTCCAATTTTCTTAAAGGCTTAAATTAAAATTATAACAAGCAGAGCACTGAACCAGTTTGCACTTGTGGCTGGTTGTGGTCCCTCAATTTAGTACAAATTTGGAAAAAGCTACTTCCAGAGTTGCGATGTGCGGTTTTGAACTCCATTAAAAAATTACTGTATTTTTACTGTTCCATTGGGACTTATTTTGTTGTTTCATTATGACTGTTTTTGTTATTTTTCTGTTTGTGTTGATTATGTATCATATTTTCAAGTATGATGTATTGCCTTTAAAAAAATTAAAATGTTTTTTTTTTTTTCCTTTTTAAAACCAGTTCAAAACCGGTTAATCGAATCTGTTCATAATTGGTTAGGCTCTTGAACTGATTTCAAAACTGATTAACCGGATCAGTTCATAACTGGTTAGACTCCTGCACTGATTCGAGATTTTGCTTGAATTGGTTTTCCGTTCGGTTTGAAAAAAATCCGATTCAGACCGATTAACCGGTTTTGCACACCTTTACTTTTAATAATGGTACAATATGTTTATTTAGAACATTAATTCTATACAGTAATAATTTACTTAATTATAATATTATTTATTTTTAATATGATTATTTATATGTTTATATATAAATAAATTGGGGGAATGGAATGGGTTTGGGTTACATACTCCCGATGGGGGATTCCCCGTCCTCATCTTGCTTTAATAGTTTGGGGAACTGGGTGGGTGTAGGGACCAAAATCCTAAGTAGAGGGGGGAATGAAGGAGGCCTCTCCGCCCTGAACTGCCCCATTGCCATTACTATTCATCACAAATATTTAAAGCCTAGCAGTACTCTATTCACAAATACACATCCATTTTTTTGACCCTTCTATGCTACCACGGTTTCAATGCTCAAACTACTTGGAGTCACAGTCACTGCTTCAGCTAAGTTCTGAGAGATTGGAAGACTGTCCGAATGGCAGACTTTTACAGAGAATCGCTGTTTAGAATGCCCCCAGTACTTTAAAACAGTCAGAATCAGCGTCCTAATTGATCTATTTACCAGCAAATTTTGATGAAATTCCCAGTTGCGCCTGTGACCGGCATAAATTACGAGAGCAACTGTTGAAGTGGCTCCTGTTAACACAAATAGTACCCAGAAACTGCTGGGGCTGAGACTTGAAATGTCATCGTCCAAATCCACTTCTATACATTTCTCTGCTGTAATCATGCTCGTCTCTAACTCTCTCAGCTTCCCGCTTTCGGATACTTTCAGAAGCGCTTCTATTACGCTTGGAAGCAATGGAGATCCCTTCGGAAATGCCTGTGCCACATTGATTAAACACATCAAAGTTTAGTTAAATGATTTATGGAGATGAAAATCGAGGGAAAGAAAGAATATTACAAATCCAAAGCCTCCGACTTTGTATGTAGGCCCAGCCGTGGTAAAGCTTTTGCAGTGTCTTGCTAGGAAGATTTTGGCCACGGCAACTTCAAGGAATATTGCTCCAATTTCTCTGCTTTTAAGGTCTTTGACATAATCTTGAAGGGACGTATAACCCCTGAGGTTTCTCTCTTTAAACTTCAGCACATCGATCAAATAACTTGCGACAAAAGATGCATTAGAGTAACCAACGATTGCATTACTATTCTGTAATGATTCGATGTTATCTAGAGTTGGTTCTAGCCCTTGCACAGTGAGCATGCTGGTGAGATTAGCCGTGTACGTCTGGCTTATGATTAGTGCTACAAACAGCCATACCACCATCGTCATCCTCGACAAATTGCTGTGTAGTCTTTCGCCTTTGCTCAGCCGTCACATCAACAGAAGAACGTCAATTAAGTAATGTTAATCAACCACCTAACGATAAATTAAATGATTTGTACTACCATGTAAGGAGAAAAGTGAGCTGAAGGATAACCAGAGAAAGGTTCCCGTTTGCTGAAATGCAGAGCCGGTTAGCTCATGCCCGTGATTTCGCTCTATCAGCCATACTACAAAGCCGTTGTAGATGCTGACGATGACTGTTAAAATCCACATCGCCTTCGTAAAAGGCTTCATAAATAACAAGGCCTTGTTGCTCGATTTCTGAAGTGGGACTATCATCACCAACCCGGATTCTGTGTATGGATGTGTGAAGTCCGCATGCTTGCATCTCTTGGTCACTATTGCTTCATCCCCAACTACTGCATCAAACTTCTGCAAATTTGCAACCAAGTGTGATTAGAACCTCAGTAAGAGAGATGAATTCCATAGAGGGAAGCTGATTTTTTACCTTCAAGTAAATTTGTTTTACTAAATCATCGTATGAGCCATTGAAAGGAAGAAATTCGTATGGCAAATGGAATGGCAAGAGCTCTACTGTTACTTTGAAAAGCTGAATTGAAAATCCATCGAAGTCACTGACATTTCGCAGCTCATCATATGCAACTCTCACATACTCTTTGAATTCGCTTCCCACAGGCACGCCGATTCTCAAAGGCTCTTCACTAGTTGCTGCTTCAGTCCATCCTTTTGGGGTATACAAGGGAGCTCCGGGCCAAACAACTTGCCCCAAATCTTTCAGGGAAAGATTATAAGTGGCCGGATTATCGATTGTCTCGGAAAAGTCTGATCCATTTGTCCAGAATCCTAGTTCTCTGTAACTCCTTCCCACCAGATTAATGATTTGATATATGCGAGCTGGAGCTACCTTCTGGTTGATGAATTGAACCTTTCCGGTTAAACCGAAGAAGTCAGAGAGCAAAATACTCTGTAATAACGTTTGGTTATTTCCCTTCTTGTTGCTTTCTCTCATTGCTGAAGCTACTGATCGCACAGCATCATATGCTTGCACCGCGAAAGCACCAGGCTCATGGTTACTCTCTTCAGGATACTCTGAGCCAAACCGTTTGTGAAATCTCTTGGAGAAATCCTGAAACTGGGGGTTGTCTTCAGGAATGTAGCTCCGAACTCCTATAATTCCTTGCATTAATGAGGAGATGGTGGCGCCATTGACGGAATGCACAAGACTCGTAAAGGAGTCTGTAGTTATCCAAATATAGTCTTTTTGCATCATCTTCATCTTCTTCGCCTTTTCGAATAGATGTTCAGCTAATGGCAAGGGCAAATGAACCACGAACACTCTACACGGGCTGCTTGTAAGCTTCTGAAGCTCTTTGGTGATCAATCTAGACGAATTAATTATAAAAGGTGGAAGAGCAAGAACATGGCTAATTTGTGCTCCTACTTCTCGTAAGGCATCGGAGAGATGAGGTATGATTCCGGTAGCCGAAGAACCTACGTCTTCATAAATTACAGTAACCTGGTGCCATTCCCAGGACTGCACAATTGCAGCTATGGCTTTCATCTGCGCATACTGGTTTGGTGAAGCTTCAAGTAGAAAAGGCCACTTTTCTGCAGCCCAATTCGGAGTTGCGTCGGCGAAAGAAAGAACTGGAATCTGATCGTGGCTAGCTATCTCCGCAACCAATGATGTTTCTTCCCATGTCTGTGGTCCGAGAATCGCTTCAACTTCTTGTGAGTTGATAAGATCCCTTGCTGTAATTAATTTCGTTAATACCATGCATATAAAATTAGACCAATACTGTACTCACAGTTTTGTGTGCATACTTTTAGAAATATAAAAAAAAATTGAATTGGAAATTGAAAAGTTCAGCACTCACATACGACAACATTGGAAATATAAAAAATTTTGGAGTTTAATTATATATATATATATATATATATATATATATATATATAGTGTTTACCTGCAAGAACCGCGTGAACAGGTTCTCTTTTGGAGGTTCTTATGTGCAGAAGGAGACTTTGATTACTGCCGATGTTGAAATCTTCCACTGCCATCTCCATTGCTACAATCTGTTCTTTACCAACACGAGAAGTGTTGTCCACAATGGCACCGATAATGCCCTTAACATGGTTGTTTTCAGCATCAGTAGCAGCTTCATCAGCTCTTAATGTGAATATCAACACCAAGAGCAAGAAAGAGCAGAGAGCGAGACTCATATTCTTTCTATCCGGAGAAGGAGATCAAGTATATAATGGTTGGCATTCAGTTCCTATTTATACAATCAAGAAAGGATTTTAAACGTTTCTTTTGGTCCAAGATTTATTATATGAGTTCTTAATTTTATGTTCATTTTACAATTTCTTCAGTCAAAGTCTCAATTCCACGAACTGATACTAAATTTCGTAGAAAAGTGCTAACATCTCCAGATATCGACGTCTCAAACTCTCATAGCCATCTTACGCATGAATCTTTGAATCTTTATATTAAAATTTAAGGATTTTACTAATGAGAAACTTCCATCTCCACTTCATTGAACTGATATACAAACTTCGTCTTTGTTCAATTAAGCGTGCAATAAACGGCCAATTATGGTGGACTACATTTATATTGAGAAAGCTCCTATTATTATTAATTAGGGTTAATATCAAGAACAAAATTTAACGGTTGGTAAGTGTGGAATTGCCTTGAATTTCCACATAGAATCTATCTAGCTTTTAATATTTACTCGTTCAAACTTAATGACTAGAATGTGACTTTTAACAAGTAAATTTCCGGAATGTTACTTCAGCTGATCAGCACGGCGATGTAATGACTTTTTTTACAAGATCAACGTATGACGGGTTCATTTATTGATCATTACAAGAAATTGTGTTTCCTATATATGTGTTAAAAAATCATTTTATTTTTCTTTTGATGAATGGGGGTTGTTTGAGTCAGTTTACGCATATTTTAACTAATTTTTTAAAATCCTGAAATTATTGACTAGATAAGACTTCTAGTGACTACCTTTATTAACAATCGAGAAGAGACACGAATTCATGATCTATCTAGTAATACCCTTAAGAGTATTTATCGAACCACTCGATCAACTAAAAGTAATTAAAAGTCAAGTTTTTTCGAGAGTTAATTTATGACCTTTTAATTTATCATTTAAAAACCATTTAAAAAAAAATAAGAGTACAAGGGAAATTTTTGAATTGTATTCTTAATATATATATTTAAATTTTGAAAATACATTTGATACAATATTTGAAAAATATTTTCAAACTTAGAAAAAATTTAAAAGGATACATTATATTAAAGCAGTGGAAATTTAGGAGGCGTTAGCGTAGAAACTCTAGGTAAATTTGAGTTACGTTCCTAATAAAATACCAAAAACAATTGCCACTAAACAACATAATAATTTATTATAAGAACAATTAATATCAGATTTTTCTCTAATGTCACATATGATGTTCTGTATACACATTTGGATTTGGGGGTTTGGAATATATTAATTTTAAGTCGAAAATAAACTATAATATATCCATATTTAACAATTAACTTGTGGTCCCTTCTGTATCTTATAATTAATTGGCTCATGGTAAATTAAAGCATATATTCTTCAATCTCCTATGAAATTTTTTTAATTAATATATCAATACGTGTTAGGAGAATATTCTTGCAAAGACGGAATCTTGTCGACTCCAATCAATACTCAAAACTCTATTGAATTTGAATCAATTGTTGTTATATTTTCCCAGTTTGACCTACTTAAGCTAATGGTCAAATGCCTCTAAATTAATCTTAAATGTTTTATGGCTCGACTTCATTGACATGTTCTTCACCCATCTAAATTAACTCAGCAAATAAGAAGACAAACCCTATTCTTTTAATAAGAAGTTCTATATTATATAAATTTTGGATTAAATTTAAAAAAAGCAAGGTTGAGTAGTTAAGCTTACGATATCACTTTGTGTCTTGTTTTAGTAAAAGGTTTACAAGTTCACAATTTGAACAACCATTACAAGTAATTATCAACTGTTGATACATAAATCTGTATTAATTAGAGTGATTTGATCAACCTTGGCGGGATCGGAAATGGTGTGTGCGTGATTATGGGTAACCAACAATGAATGAATAATGAATGCAGTAAAATAAATGACAAAGAGATTTTTAAAGTGGTTTGGCGAGATGAACTCTTGAGCCTACGTCAACTGTTTTTTGTATTTGCTATGAGAGCTTACAATATAAATTCTAGGAATATTTTCCAACCCCTTTCTCATTGTTTGAGGGGGTTTATATATAAAGTTTGTACAAAGGAAAGAGCGAAAATAAAGGGACTATAATTAAATTGAAATGCAACTGCAATATTCTTGTGATTGGGTGCTATGATTATTGTCAATTTGACACTTTCCGAGATATCTAGGATATGAAGTTATCTGAGAATTGGTTGAATGATCGCACAGATTGTTTGCGACTAGCTTGTGCTGGGTCGAGCTATAGCTTGACGAGCTTATGTTGGGTTAGACAATTGGTGTAGTTGAGTTGGCTTTGGATCGGGCTATAACCTTGCGATACTCTGAGCTTGATGGAAAAATCACACACAACATTTGCCCCCTAATGTTCGATGTTCGTTTTGAGCTTCGAAGACTATTGTTCGATTTGATATCAAGCTCGGCATCATTGGTAGGTCATCGGATACAGGTTCAATCGAGCTTCAAGGATCGAACTTATGCCTGGTCGATGTAATCCACACTTGGATCTTCTCTCTTTTGTGACACCTGACGAACTTGGAATATGAATAGGCAGGACAATTACGTAAATTCAACGCGGTCATGTCACATTAAATGCGGCAGCCTTTGGCAATCACATTTCATCGCGCGTGTGCGACTACAGTTGTTCACGTGCGGAGTTGAGTCGAAGTACAATGACAGTTATGATCATAGCAGTCTGACGGTTCGTCGCCCCTCATGGATGGCTGACACGTGGCTACATCCAAGAGCTGAGATTGCTCGACGAATGGAGGGTCGAGATTCATTGTAGATCGATGGCTACGATCAAGCCCCGCCTTTTCGTCTCCCATGCAAAGCACTATAAAAGCGGGTGAACTTGTCAAAAACTTACTCAACTTGCGAAAATTCTTTGACTTCTTTGCTTATTCTGTCACTACTTCATCGTCGTTACGATTCTCTTTCCGACGAGTTCTTCCCGTTCTCTTGTTCTAGTAAGGTTTCTTTTCACTCTCTTTAGTTGCTTTCCTGATTTTTGCTTGTCATGGCCACAATGAGTCTTCTAGGGTTTTTAAGTGTGTTTTCGACGATCTTGGGTTTAAGGAGAGTTTATTGTGGTGGCTGTCAGAATCCTAAGTAGGTCGCATGCGTTCGTTGTCTGGCACGAGCTATCTTGGGTGCTTGAACTAAAAGCAAAGTGTGGATCGGTCGCCAAGTTTTTCGAGCTCTGACACATGTTTGCTTTTGTTTTAGTTAGCCAGAAGCAAGCCATTGATATGTCTTTGTCCAACAACCACACGATTAATCACATGTTCGACTCACCCGTGGGCTCAGTAGTCCTTAAGGGTATAATCCCCGAGGTTTCCAAGGAGATTGTCATGAGGAGCTCGGATCCCGACGTGGCGGGCTCGTCTGATCGCATCTCTGTAGAGTTGGCTCAATCCAAATAGTCTCCAGCTCACAAGTTGCGGAGGGAACTACAATCCTTGATTGACGTCGAGGATCTGAGGCGTATAAGAGAGACTTATGCGCCACAACTTAACTTGAGGGTCCCGGGGAACTTTTCTTGGAAAAATCTCTCAGCCGGATGGGTGGCGACCTTTGAGACCTTCCTAAGATGTGGGGTATCCATTCCCCCTCACCATTTTATTGACAATGTTTTGAGATGGTTTTTCATCGTCCTTTTCCATCTGTTCGCGAACTCTTACGTCATAATTATAGGTCTGTATATAGCATACATGATCATCAAGTTGGACGAGCCATCCGTTGAGTAGCTCGTCCACTTGTATAGATTAAATAAAGGGTAAGACCAGACGTATTACCTCTCCAAGGCGAGGAAGGTAAGTTTCAATCGGCTGGTCAACGTCCCAAAGAAGATCCCTAATTGGGACTCCTAATTTTTCTTTTATGGGGCTTGGGAGATCGGCGTTATTCTTTCAGAAGCAAAATATCTCCCTACTGCGAGCTTACAGAGGCTCCAGTGTTTGACAGACAACGCAACGTTAACGATATCATCTTTCTTCCTCAATTGAGGGCGTATGACTTCTATGAGGTTAACGCCAATTTCTTTACCATTCTCAAGAAAGGTAAGTTATTGCTTGCTCGCGCTTATTCCTCTTGTGTAGGTAGGTTGCTTACTACTTGTTTCTTTTTTTTTCTTTTTGGTAGAAATATGGGCCGAGGAACCAAAGGCCTTAAGAAAAAGGCGACAACTTCTGTGGCTATCAGGAAAACGCCAACTACTTTGGCAACGAAGCAGTTACTGTTATCGTTGGCGCGAAGTGCATCAGGGCTGAACTTAGGAAAGACCTAAGTGCGAAGAAGCCCGCGATTGCCTCGAAGGTAGTTAACCCTTGAGCCCTAAAAGGGGCCTGTTAAAGAAAACACCCGAGCTAATTGGAGGTCGGGGAAATAAAAGGCGCTCAAGCAGTATGATGGCTCGGGCAAGAAGAAGTCGACTAAGCCTCAAAGGGCCTCGTGAAAGCAGAAGATGGCTAAGCAGTTAGTTGGCTCAGGCAAGGAGGTCGCCGTGCAGGTTGGCGGCCCAAAGAAGTCTATGGCTAAGGACTTGGCTAAGAAGAAGTCCGCTCCCATGGGCGAGACTGTCGCTGTTGGGGAAGTAAGTCCAACTTGTCTTGGCAAGGAGGCAAGAAGATGGATGAAACGACTCAAGCTATGGTCGATGCTTTGATCGATCAAATCCCCAACCATATTAGCGTTGGGGTCACAGCAGCCAGGGATGGCATCACCATGCGAACATTTTCGGGTGTTAGGAATTTATCTCCCACCTAGATTCTGGCTTGGGTGTGCAGTTATACGGCAAAGGTACTAGTAGTTCGCCCTCTTTACTCTTTATGCATGCTGTCATTATTTCTTACTGACTTTACATCCTTTATTTCTTTAGGCTACCATGGTGAGCAGACTTTTCTACGATGAGTACTATCCCAAGTTTGAGGGCACTTATTAGGGATGGCGGTTAAGCGAGCAGGTGAAGGAGGATGCCTGGCTAGGGCCTGGGAGGCCTGGTGAGAGAAGGAGAAGAAAGTGAAGCGGGCTGAGCTTGAGCAGCTCAGGGAGAAGATGGTGACTTTTGGGGTCAAGGAAAGGAAGTTCCTTGACAAGATCGAGGTGAGTGAGGCCACGCGAGCTAAGGCTAAAGTCGAAACAATTGAGGCTGAGAAGAGTTTGGCACAACAACAAGGTGCCAATAATAAGCTAAATTCCATGCTTTCCTCTACTCAAAAAACTGCCTCGGATTGGGAGGCAAAGTTCAAAGATGCCTCACTCGACCTTGCCTAGGAAGCGGAAGGTCGACGAAAGGCCGAAGCTGAGGTCGAGCAACTCGAGCTTTAGATTGGGGAATTGAATGATCCCATCACCAATCGAGCTTAGGAGACGTTAGTCTTCCTGGTGCAGAAGTTGTGGGAAGCTCACCCCTCGATCGACTTCTCCTTCTTTTCGCAAGCTTATCAGAGAGAGGTCAACAGGATGAAGACCAAAGCTCAGGGAATGGCCTACGTATACTCAGATGATTCCGAGGATGATGGTGAGGGCCAAGAAGAGGTTGAGGAAGGGGGGAAGGAGATTGGCCTCAAGCAAGAAGTTAAGGATCCGACTCCCATGGCTACACTTCCCCCCAGCGTTGCTGATCTTCCCTTAGGCAAGGCTTGCAACCTTGAAGAGGCTGCTGCCATTCCTATCGTCGAGGAACCATCTTTCCCATTCGACGACAAGCTCCCCAGTCTGGTCGAAAATGATGTCCTTGCTCATCCACCTGCCTGAAAAAATATTATATCTTTTTTTTTTTCTTTTTGTTAAGTTTGTAATCGAACTCCATAATGAATAGAAGATATTTTAGCATATCCCCATCGAGTAATTTTTCTATATTCCTGCAGAGTCATTTCAATCGTCTTAATCAGACTTGTTATAAAAAATCTAAATTTGCTTCAATTTATGCGTAGCTCGCTTCTTGAGGAGCTTTTTGAATATATGTGAGGAAATCTTATGTGATAACTTTGACTTCGAATCCGTTGTCCGTCTCGAGTTTTGGCTGCCAGCCTAGGGTTAATTTCCTTCAACGTGTTTTTCTTAAATTTTTCCAAGTATAACTTTATCGATTTGGTGTATTTCACCCTTATAAAGTTGGATTTGAACGTGGCTTGTTAAGATAAGGTATGCGGAATCTTGACTCACTGCTGTCCCGAGTTTTGGCCGCCACCAGGTTAATTTCCTTCAACGTGTTTTTTCTTAAATTTTTTTCCAAGTATAACTTTATCGATTTGGTGTATTTCACCCTTATAAAGTTGGATTTGAACGTGGCTTGTTAAGATAAGCTGTCTGGAATCTTGACTCCGATTTTTTTTTAGATGCTATTGTATAGGTCGCGATTTTTGAAGCAATGAAAGATAAACGCTAAACAAGTAAATAAAAATGGTGAATAAAGTAAAATTATGAATAACACCTCTTTTATTAATAAAATATTTTGGTCGAAAACGGCCTTACAATGAATGATTAAATAAAACATGAATGGAACCCGAGCTGCTCATTGGTAATACCTTCTCAAATGCTTGGTGTTTCAGGCTCATACTATTGCTTCACCGTTGAGGTATTCCAAGTGGAAGGTTCTTGGCGTGAGCTTTTTGGAGATCTTGAATGGACCTTCCCATTTAGGCCCAAGTGCCCCCAAGTTTGGGTTTTAAGTACCTTGGATAACTTTTCAAGAACTAGATCGCCCACTTCAAATTCTCTGTTTTTTGACCTTGATGTTAAAGTATAGTCGGGCTTGCTGCTGATACGAGATGAGCCTTAACTGAGACTTGGCCCGATGCTCTTCGATTAGGTTTAGCCTTAGGCGAAGAAGGTCTTCATTTGTTTCTTCATTGAACACTCCCCTTTAGAACAAACCGATCCCTACTTCAACCGGGGTCATTGCTTCACACCCGTATCATAGAAAGAACGGGGTTTCTTCTGTGGAGCTCCTGGTTGTTGTTTTGTAAGACCACAAAGCCTCGGGTAATTCTTCAGCCCATCTTCTCTTTAAGGCGTTGAGCTTCTTTTTAATGATATGCTTGATGACTTTGTTTACAACCTCTACTTGACCGCTGGCTTAAGGCCGATAAACAACGATGAAGCTCTTTTTGATACCAAGCTGTTTGCAAAAAGATCTAAAGTCCTCATTGTCAAATTGTTTTTCGTTGTTGGTTATTATAGTGTAAGGGATTCCAAACCTATAAATGAAGTTTTTGTAGACGAAATCCTTAGTTTATTCGATGTGATGGTGGCTAAAGGCTTGGCTTCTGCCTATTTGGTGAAGTGGTCCACAGAAATCACTGCGAACTTAACGTCCCTTTTCCTTGAGGCAAATGGCCGATTAGGTCGATGTCCTAGATTACGAATGGCTAGAGGCTTGTCAGCATAGTTAATTCTTGAGGCAGGGCTTGTGGAACATTTGCTAACCTTTGGCATCTGTCGTATTTGTGCATATAGTCTGCTGCATTATCAAAAACTATGGGCCAGTAATAACCTTGGTGAAGCACTTTGTATGCTAGAGATCTACCTTCTGCATGATTCTTGCAAATGCCCCCATGGATCTCCCTCAGAACGTAGTTCGCATCCTGATGGTCGATAAATCGCAACAGTGGTACATTGGACCCATGCTTATACAAGTTATCATTGATGAGCGTGTATCGAGTTGACTTTGCACAGAGTATTCTGGCTTCATTTCTTCTTTTTGGCAGTTCCATCCCTTAGGTAGGTAATGATTGCATCCATCCAACTGTATCTCTGACTCATTGCTAAGACTGGTTCTTGTTGAGCGGAGATGCTTGGACTTGGGAGGAAATTTAACTAGTAACGAATTAGCTTTCCCTTGGCTCACTGTAGAGGCCAGGCAGGCTAGAGCATCGGCAACCAAATTCTTCTCCCTTGGGATTTGAAGAACTGTGAAGGATCTAAACTGCTCAAGCTCAGATTTCACCAACTGGAGGTTGGTTGCCATTCTATCTTCCTTCACCTGGTACTCCGTGGTAATCTAATGGACTACGAGTTGGGAATCACTGTAAATTTTGATGGACTCGGCCCCTATTTCCTTGGCGAGGTAGATCCGTGTGAGCAACGCCTTGTACTCAGCCTAGTTGTTGGAGGTGGCGACCTCAAACCTTATTGCGGCTCTGATTAGGTTTCCTTCAAAACTTTCGAGAAAGAGCCGCGCACTTGCCCCCTTCTCGTTTGAGGAGCCATCAACATACAAAGTCTATTACCATAGGTCGTTGAACTTCGGCTTCTGTTGCTCGATTTCTCTTGAAGTATTTGCCTTTGGCGGGCTTATTTCCCCTTCTGGTTGATAGTAGAATTCTGATATGAAATCCGCCAAAGCCTGACCTTTGATTGCCATTCTCGGGATGTACTTGATATCATGCTGACTCATTTTTATCGTCCACTAAATCAATCTACCTGATGCCTAAGGCTTTTGCATTATTTTCCTCAACGAAAAGTTTGTCAGCACATGAATGGAATGTGCCTGCAAATAAGGCCGCAGCTTTCTGGTGGCAATGACAAGGGATAGACGAGCTTCTCCATTTCAGGGTATCTCGTCTCCGCGTCGATCAACCTTTTGCTCACATAGTATATCAGCCACTGCACTCTCCCTTCTTCGCTTACCAATACCGCACTAATAGCAGACTTTGATACCGACAAGTACAACAGTAGTGGCTCGCCCTGGATTGGTTTTGATAACAAAAAAGGTTGTCCCAGATGTTTCTTTAGCTTCTAGAAGGCTCTCTCGCACTCCTTCGTCCACTTGAAACTCTTCTTCCCCTTCAAGGTCTTAAAGAATGGTAAGCATCTGTCTGTGGCTCGAAAAACAAACCTGCTGAGTGTGACCACATGCCCTGTCAAGCTCTGTACTTGCCTTATGCTGGTTGGGCTTTCATGTCTAGAAGAGCTTGAATCTTCTTTGGGTTAGCTTTAACACCTCGCTGATTTACAAGGAACCCCAAAAAATTTCCCGAGCTTACTCCGAAAGCACATTTTAGGGGATCGAGCTTCATTCTATATTTTCTAAGAATGTTAAACATTTCTCCTAGATGCTTAATGTGGCTTTTAGCGACATTTGATTTGACGAGCATGTCGTCGATGTACACCTCCATAGTTTTGTCAATTTGGTTGGCGAACATTTGGTTCAGCAAACGCTAGTAGGTCACCCCAACATTCTTCAACCTGTAACAATAAATCCCACGGTCAATAATAAAGGAGGTATGCTCTTCATCAAGTTGATACATCAGGATTTGGTTATATCCTGAGTATGCATCCATGAAGCAGAGTAGTGTGTTTCCAACTGTCGCATCTACTAACTAGTCGATCCGTGGTAGTGAAAAGTTGTCTTTAGGACATGCTTTATTCAAATATGTGAAGTTGACGCAAGTTTGCCACTTGTCATTCGACTTCTTAACTAGGATTAGGTTGGCGAGCCAATTCGGGTACTTCATTTCTCTGATGAAGTTGATGTTCAAGAGTTTATCAACTTCATCTTTGAGCGGTTTAGAATGCTTTGCATCCATAGACCTTCTTTTCTGTCTTATTGGCCGAGCTTTTGGGTCAATGTTCAACCTATGACATATTACCTAGGGGCTGATCCCCACTATATCCGCATGCACCATGCGAACATGTCGAGGTTTTTCTTTAGAATCCCTACCAAATTATCGGCCATTTCTTTGCTCACGCTGTTGTCGACCTTCAGTACGGGAGTTGGATATTCCTTGCTAACACACATTTCTCGCAACTTTTTTGTCGGCCCTCCTGTGGGCTCTTCTCTATGGATGCAAGGATCTATGGTATCCTCGAGACATTCGGGGTGCAGCTCAGATTTTGTAATAACCATTGTCCTCAGGAGCGGTCATTTCAATGTAGCATTTATGGCCCAGTTATAACATTTTCGAGATTCTTTTCTGCAGCTCCTTATCATTGCAACTCCCCCCGGAGTCGGGAATCTCATTGCTTGGCAGCACACTGATGTGACTACGCTCAAATCATCCAAGATCGGTATTTCAAGGATGACATTTTATGTGGTCGGGCGGTCTACCACTAAGAATTCAGCCATTACTATCTTGATTTTGGGTTCTACCCCCAAAGTCATAGGAAGGTTGATCATTCCCTTGGGGACTAGGCTGTCCCCGGTGAATCCATAGAGTGGTGAAGGACACGCTCTTAAGTCCCTCTCTATGAACCTCATATCTTAGAAAGCTCCCAAGAAGATAATGTTCGCTACACTTCTATTATCGACCATCACCCTCAACACTCTAACATTACCAATCCTGGCTGCGATTACGATTGCATCATGATTATGGTGAGGGGATTCTTCGCATTCTTAAACAGTGAATCCTACCAACTCGTTTTCCTGTCTGGGCCGCTTTGGCGGCTTTTATTCGTAGCTCATTATTCGGGGGACTAAATCTGTTCTAGCCTTATGAGTATATTGCTTGCGAGCACGCCTTGAGCTTCCAGCTATGTTGGGCCCCTTCGTAGATCATACCTACCAACACATCATTGTTGGCATTAGCCAGGGCTTGCTAGACCTGGTTATTTTGCTCGCCAGTATTTTTGCGAGCTGGTGCCTACTTAACAAATTCCTTTAGGTGGCCATTTCATATCAAGTCTTCAATGGCATCCTTCAAACCCCAACACTTGTTGGTGTTGTGCCTGATGTCCTGGAGGTATTGATAATATTTTTGTTAGTCTCTTCTGCTTGGAGCCACCTTCATTCTTTTTGGAGCAGGCAGTTTCTTCGCCTCGTGTGAGACTTTATAGATGTGAGCTATGTCTTGCATGAAGGGGAGGGGGGGGGGGGTATATTCTACGTATCCTTGCGGTTATCTGTTTTCCGTCTTTTTGGGACCTATTCCGATTCCTATCATTGCGGTCTTGGCCCCTTCGCTTATTTGATAGGCGATCTCATCACCTGTCCGGGGCTCTTCGTGGCGAGCTTCTGGCTAGGGCTACTAACGAGCTTTCCACTCGTTGGTGCTTTGTAGCCATCTGATAAAACTTTATTAGGCTCACGTGATCTTCACTTTGGAGCTCTTTCCATAGCTTCGTGTTCAGCTTGATGCCTGCAATTAGCAAAGTCTAGATTGATTATTTGGGTGCATCCGAGACCTTTGCTTGCTCGTTTTGGAACCTCGTTAAATAAGAGGTTAGTGTTTCATCTCTCTCCTAACGATATTGCTCAAGTAATAGAACGACATTGCAAACTGTTTCCTCGCTTGAAATTGCTGCAAGTACAACGAGAAGAATTGTTTCAAGAACTGATGGAGTTCGCTTTGATCTTTTGTACCGCCTTTTGGCATCTCCTACCAATGTGACCGCAAAGCAGCAACATTTCACCAAGTCACAGATCTAGTGTTGCTCCATCAGGTCATTGAAATTATCGAGGTGGTCTTTGGGGTCTCCTTTCCCGTCGAACTTACTCTCTGACGCCTTTAATCCTTGTGGAAGTGGGGCTTGGCGAACCTCCTCTGTGAAGGGGGAACTCACTATTTCTTTTGCCACGCCGTTCTGGTGCGCTCTTAGATCGTTAAGCACTTTTTGCACACGATCTATGTCTTCATTGTGATTGCCTTGGCTAGCTCTATTCAACCTTACCTCGAGCAAGTGAGTTCGCAAATCTGTCGCTTGTGAACCCCCTCCATTATCCGCATTGATGCGTGAAGTTGAGTCATGATGGCTTGGTTGATAAGTGATATCATGCTCATCAATGCATTGTTCACGACGTCGGTTATAACCGAAACGTCGGTCATTGCCAGATTAGCGCATGTGACTTGTCCTGTGAGCTTGCAAAGATCGAGTTTTTCTTGGACGTGGGTTAAAACCGGCATGCTGACGCTAGGGATATCGTTGAGTAGGTCGAACGTCTCGTGGGTGACCATTACCTTCACTTTCACCCATTTGGTTGTTTCCTTGGCCGCCTCCCACGGTTAGTTTGTCTGTAAAACTCATGCTCGTGAGCGGAGTGCACTCTGTGACGTCGGGGGTATCGGTCGCCTCTTGTCACCGATGAGCTGGATTGGTCTCTAGCTAAATTCCAACCTGTCGAGGTGGATTAGTGAAGCATGGCTAGTAAAGGTTTTGGGGGGTTGGCTGCTGATTTCTCAGCTCAGCCACGTTCTATTGCACCACCTATGCAACCATGGTTCTAATCATCTCTACTAGTTAGTCGTTTTCGGGGTTTGACGTCCCTACCCCCTAGTTATTCGTGGCATGCTGAGTTGGCGACACTGGTGGTCGACGCTCAACGGCATCCTGTTGCACCTCCTGATGGGTGGTCTCCACATTGTCGTGTTTTTTGGTGGTGGTTTTCAATCTTGTATGCACCATCATGGGCCTGGATTGATTAAATTGCTGTGGCGGTTTGCTGGAATTTCTGAGACGTTGGCGAAGAGCCCTCTTTCTAGTGCCAAAATGTTGATATAGAAATCTACACCAATTAGAGTGATCTGATCGACCTTGGCGGGATCGAAACTGGTGTGTGCATGATTATGAGTAACCAACAATGAATGAATAATGAATGCATTAAAGTAAATGGCAAACATATTTTCAAAGTGGTTCGGCGAGATGAACTTTGAGCCTACGTCCACTGTTTTTTGTATTTGTTATGAGAGCTTACAATAGAAATTTTAGGATTATTTTTCAACCCTTTTCTCATTGTTTGAGGGTGGTTATATACAGAGTTTTTACAAAGGAAAGAGCGAAAATAAAGGGATTACAATTAAATTGAAATGCAACTCTAATATTCTCGCGATTGGGTGCTGTGATTGCTGTCAATCTGACCCCTTCCGAGATATCTGAGATCTAAAGTTATCCGGGAATTGGTTGAATGATCGTACGGATTGTTCGCGACTAGCTTGTGCTAGGTCGAACTATAGCTTAACGAGCTTATGTTGGGTCGAACAATTGATGGAGTTGAGCTGGCTCTGGATCGGGCTATAACCCGCGATACTCTGAGCTTGATGGAAAAATCACCTACAACATCAACAAATTCAAGCACATGACTTAGCAATCAAATATATATATATATTTAACCAAGGAAAAGGGTCATTGTTATTGTATACACAACGAATTTGGTATTAATTATCAGTTCAAATATTATTATCTGTTCCAACTCTTGAAAAAATCTATCTATTGAGGAGCCTTTTCTATATTTCAACAGTGCTTTGCTTGTACTTGGAAGCAATGGTGATCTTTTGGAAAGTTCCTGAACCATATAAGCAACCCTTGAATATTAATTCGGTTATACTAACCTTGATAATACTAATCTACGGGGTTTATTGAATACTCTACAAGCTCAAATGACTAAGTAAGTCATAATGTGGTAGGTAACCCCAAGGTTCGAACTCAAGAACTCAATGAAAGCAGCAAACCTCCTTGCCTGTTACACCAATCCCTTATAGTTACCTTGATAATATACTCATCTATAAGATGGTATAATTAATGCCTTGGTTAATTATATGAATAACCTTAGAGCATTTTCAAATGACTTTTTATATGGCTTAAACTTTTTATTATAAAGAGTTTGTCCATAAAAATAAGAGTCCAATAGACTCTTTATTCTTTAAATATAAATTAAAGAGTGAGTTTAGCTCTCTACATTTAGAGAGTCAAATTTCACTCTCTATCCTAATTTTATTTAATAAATTACCAGTTTCCATGCATTTAATTATTAATTCTCTCTCCTATTTATTAAGTCTAATTTAAATAGTCCATTGGATTTGAATACAAGTTTTTTTCTTTATATTTAGAAATTAATGATAACACTCTTTATTTATGTGAAATATACTCTTTAAAATAAAGAGCACCATTGGAGATGCTCTTATACTTTCATATTATTCTAGAGTTTTTTCATATAACATGACCCATAATAAATAAAAATTATTAGAGTACTATCCAATATATTAATTAGTTTTCATATAACTGGTCTTTGGACAAATTATAACCTTATACCTGCTGTTTAATTACATAAGTCCATCTATATTTCTGAAAGCATATAAAAGTCTTCTTTAAAACATCCTAAAATTTGTCATATGATACCTTTTTTTTTTTTTTTTAAAAATCGAAAACATCCTTCTTTTAACCTTTCGAACTGGAAACTTAGAAGATGTACGAAAGAAAAAGAAAAAAAAGAAAAAAGAAAAAAAGAAAAGAAAGAAAAACCTAAACCAGAACTTCAATGTTGCCCATATTAGATTTTCAACTTCAGTATTTCGATTACTTTCCTCAATGCCAATTCTTGGACGTTGCCCCCAAGAATTCATTACAACAAACACGAGTTTCCAAATAGCTTTGTGTAGAATGGTATGATGAAGTTGGGAGGATTGATGTGTCTTCTTCCATTTGTAATGAGTGACATATATTATCAGAGCAAATGTTGATGTGGCTCCTGTTAATACAAAGAGTACGAAAAAACTTCTGGCACTCAGACTTGAAATTTCATCATTTAAATCCACTTCCATACAATGTTCAGGTCCCAGCATTCTCTTCTCTATCTCCCGTAGCTTCCCACCTTCAGATACATTCAAAAGTGCTTCAGTTATGCTCGGAAGCATCGGAGATCCCCTCGGAAATGCCTGAACCAACAAGTAATTAGCCTCCGAATCATAATTAAATGAAACTGTAAATGTGCCATGAAATCCTTAAAAGCTCTGGAAAACTCATATCAGGAGAGGAAGAATTACTTACAAGTCCATATCCTCCGACTTTGTAAGTCGGTCCAGCAATAGTGAAGCGCTTGCAATATCTTGCAAGGAATAAGTTGGCCACAGGAGATTCAAGAAATATATCTGCTATATCTCCGTTTTTAAGGTCTCTAGCATAAGCATCAGGAGAAGTGTACCCCTGCATGTTTTTGGGGTTTAAGTACAACACATCCACCAAAAATTTCGAAACGAAGGAGGCATTCGAGTGACCAACCATTGCATTGTTTTTCTTCAGTGATTCGAGGTTTGATAACGTTGGTTCAAGCTTCTGTTCGGTGAGTATGCTGGCCAGGTTCGCTGTGTAAGTCCGCGTAATGACCAATGCCACAAACAGCCAAACCAGCATTGTCATGCGCGATAAATTGCTATGCAGTATACTCCCTTTCATCAAGAAATCGAATTGTTAGCAGACAATCAAAATTTGAAACCGGCCAGCTAAAAGGGTTATCAAATTACCTTGAACAGAGACAAGAGTAGTGAAGGAATGACAAAGCAAGGTTCCTGCTTGATTCAGAGGTGAGCGTGGAGGCTCAGAGCAGTGATTTCGCTCAATCAACCATACAACAAAACCATCGTAGATAGTTATGGTAGCTATTAGAATCCACATGGATTTTGTAAATGGCTTTATGAATAACCATTCTTTGTGGAGTGATTTTGTTTGAAGAGGGACTACCATTACTAATCCTGATTCTGTGTCTGGTGGTGTGAATTCTGTATACTTGTATCTCGCAGCAGTAATGGCTATATCGCCTACTGCAGCATCAAAATTCTGCTTCCATTCAAAGCAAATTATAAGAAATTCCAAAATTGGACAAGTAGAAATTGAAAAGAATAAGGAGATCTCACACCTTGAGGTGCATTTGCCTCACTAATTGTGAATACGTGTCATTGAAGGGATATAATTTATATCCCAAATCAAATGGCACCTCATCTACGATTGATCTGAAAAGATCAATTGCAATTCCTGAAAATGAAGTTTCATTTTTCAAGGGATCATCCTCCACGTTCACATACTGTTTGAATAAGGATCTGGTGGGCACGCCAATTCTTAGAGTTGTGGGTAGAGTCCATCCATTTGGAGTATTAAAAGTTCCTCCTGGCCAAAACATTTGGCCTAATCCTTTCATAGAAGAATTATCATGATCAGTACTATGATCAATAGTCTCCTGGTAACCAAATTCATTCGACCAGAATCCAAGTTCTTTATAACTTCCATCCCTCACATTCACGATCTGTAAAATACGAGCAGGAACTGCCGTCTGGTTGGCAAATCGAACATTTCCAGTTAATCCATGAAAATCACTACGCAAAATATTTTCCGGTAACTCGCTCCTATTCTTACTTTCATTCATTGCAGTACACACAGTCCATATAGCATCATAGGCCTGCAGCACGTGAAATCCAGGCACAGGATTTTCTTCTTCAGGATGTTTCAAGGAAAACCTTTTGCCAAATCTCTCGTAGAAGTCCTGGAAATGGGAAACATGAGCAAGGGAGTACCTCTTGACTCCTAAAATTCCTTCCATTGAAGCAAGGGTGAAGGCATCAATGGAATGGAGAAGGCTTGTTAAAGCATCTGTCATGATCCATACGTAGCCTTCTTCCATCATATTCAACTTCTTCGCGGTTTTGAAAAGACTCAGGGCCAAAGGCATAGACGAATGAACCACAAAGACTCTACATTGACCTTCTTGAAGTCTCCTCAGCTCTTTATATAATGTAGAAGAAGCAAAAGGAGGCAAAACAATAAAATCTACAATTTCCGCAACTTTTTCTTTCAAGTTTCAAGGCATCTGATAGATGAGGTTGTTGGAGTTATCGACTACTTCAGCATTAATGGGTAACGGAGACGCACTCGGGGGTCCCGCTGTCCGGTCAACGGGTGGGGGTCGCGGGGCCAGCGCCCCTGAGCCCGTAGGCGGTTTTGGGCTTTTCCATGTATAACCGCTGTAGGATTCCTTTTAAGTTATTAATTCCTTTTTGGGTTGGGCTTAGGAATAGGAATTCTTGTAAAACTAGGTTTAATCTCTTAAACCTAGTATATAAACATTCTTTTCTCTTGTTATGCGTGTGAGAGCAATTCATTCATTGTAAACGAGAGAGGTGAGGCATATTTCAATAATATTGACTCAGCTGGACGTAGCCCACATTGGGTGAACCAGGGTAAATCGCGCGTATAATTTCTTTGTTTATTGTTTGTTTTGTTTTACTATTATTATTTTGTTCCTGTTGCTTCTCTATTTCGTTCAATTGGTATCAGAGCAAGGTTCTGTTAGATCGTGATTTAGAGATGGCGGGATCAAAGGTTGAGATTGAGAAGTTTGACAAGCGCTTGAGCTCGAAAGCTGCGGATGGAGGATCTACTCGTTGATAGGGACCTGTGGGGTGCAATTGTGAATGATAGGCCAACAGTCGGGACTGCCGTTGTTACAACAAGTGAAACGTCTGAACTCGGATTGTCAAGTACACTTGGGTCTAAACTCTTGAAGGAGAATTATCGGCCGATCGTGCCGCACTTGCTGAATGGGACAAGATGGATTGGAAAGCCAGAGGTTTGATTCGCATTTGTCTTGAGGACTCTGTTCTAACGAATGTGATGGATCAGGATACGGCTAAAGGTTTATGGCAGAAGCTGGAAAATATGTATCTGAGTAAGTCTTTGGTGAACGTGCTGTTCCGTCGCAGGAAACTCTATAATCTTCGTATGCATGATGGGGATTCTCTTGCTGCACATCTGGATGAGTTTAATACTCTGGTGAATCAACTGCTGGCTGTGGATGTACAACTCACCGAATCTGAGAAAGTGGTAACATTGTTATGCTCGCTGCCTGATACGTGGGACAATCTGATTGTTGCGATTGGTGGTGGAGGATTGACACAGATGTCATGGGAATCTGTATGTTCTACATTGTTGGCAGAGGATATGCGGTGAAGAGGTTCAGAGGGTTCGTCTAGGGATGCTTTAACTGCTAGGGGACGAAACCTTGATAGGAATTCTAATAAGTCTGGCGACAGGGGAAAGTCGTGAGGTAGATCTAAGAGCAAGGATAAAAGTAAGATTAAATGCTGGAGATGTCAGGAATTTGGGCATTTTAAGAAAGACTGCAGAAACAAACCAGTGAAGGGAAGGAAGCTGAAACTTCGTACAAACAGGAATCAAATGGTGATATGTATGTGGCTGCTGCATGTATGGCTGGATCAGACCAATCGGTTTGGTATGTTGATACTGGTGCGTCATTCCATATGACACCTCACAAGGAATGGTTTTGTGAGTATGAGACATACAATGGAGGAAACGTTCTGTTAGGAGATGATACTGCTGTGAAGATTATTGGCGCGGGAAAATCAGGGTTGAGGTTGCATGATGGTTCAGTGAGGACGCTCCCTGAAGTGATGCACATCCCTGGTATGAGTAGAAATCTGCTCTCTGTTGGAACAATGGCTGACGTAGGTATAGTATTCAATTGTGACAGAACATCCTGTAAGATGACTCGGGGATCTATGGTTATTGCACGAGGAGTTCGACATGGTACATTATACAGGCTACAAGCATCAGTTGTAAGAAATTCCTCTTTGGGTGGTTATGTTTCGGAAAAGGAGCCTGAAAAAGAACTTGATTCTGCAACATTGTGGCATCAGCGAATGGCGCACATTGGAGAGTCGGCTTTGTCTACTTTGGTGACTCAGAATATGGCTGAAGGTATTCCTAACTGTTCCATGAGTTTTGGGTTTTGTGAGGAATGTTTACAAGGCAAGCAGAATCGAGTTAGTTTTCAATCGATAGGCACGAAAGCAACAAAAATACTGGAGTTAATTCATAGTGACGTTTTTGGGCCCACGCCAGTGGAATCTGTTGGTAAATCCAGGTATTATGTATCTTTTATTGATGATTTTTCTAGATACTGTTGGGTTTATTTCATGCGCAGCAAGTCTGAGGCTTTTGAGAACTTTCGGGAATTTAAAGCCTTAGTTGAGAATCAGTTTGACAGGAAGATTAAAGCTTTGCAAACTGATAATGGAGATGAGTTTTGTTCTAGTAAGTTTGAGCAATTTTGTGCGACACATGGAATTGCAAGGCAGAAAACTACACCTTACACGCCTCAACAAAATGGAGTGGCTGAACGTCTCAATCGATCACTGTTAGAGAAGGCTAGATGTATGCTGAACACGATAGATTTGGGGTCTGAATTTTGGGCTGAAGCTATAGCGATGGCTTGTTATTTGAAGAATCGGTCTCCCACTTCTTCTGTTAAAGACATGACGCCATATGAAGCTTTGTATGGTAAGAAACCTAATCTGTCTTTTATTCGAGTTTTTGGTTGTGATGCGTATGTGCATGTACCAAAGGAGAAGAGAAGCAAGCTTGACAGTAAATCTGAGAAGTGCAAGTTTGTGGGGTTCAAGGATGGCATCAAGGGATACAAGTTGTGGAATCCTGTGAGTAGAAGCATTATATACAGCAGAGATGTAATCTTTAGAGAGGTAAAACAACGTGTGGGAACTCCTGAAGATCTTGAGCAGTCAAAGAAATTTCAGTTTGATGTGACTACAGTAGAGCAAGAGGAGGAGATGACTCCAAATGTTGTTGCAGAGACTAAAAATTTAGAGTTTATAGAATCTGACCATGAAGATAAACTTGATAGTGTGGCTGATGAGGGTTCTGTGGATGATTTTGAGGATGATTCTGATGATGAAGTTGTGGTGCCATCAACTTTGAGGAGATCTACAAGAGTTCGAAAGGCACCAGTTCGTTTCTCTCTAAGTGCATTGAGTGGATTACATGCTTTGAATGTGATTGGTGATGAACCTAGGAATGTAAATGAAGCAAGAGCCATGGAAGATGCAAGTCTGTGGGAGGTTGCGATGAATGATGAGATGCAGTCACTGGACAAGAATAATACATGGATCCTATGTAAATTGCCTAAGGATAGAAAGGCAATTGGTTGCAAGTGGGTGTTCAAAAGAAAGTTGCAGGCAGATGGGACAATTGCAAAGTATAAGGCGAGACTCGTTGCAAAGGGATTCTCGCAGATTGAGGGTGTTGATTATGGTGAGATTTTCTCTCCTGTTGCCAAGTTAACATCAATCAGGTATGTTCTATCTATTGCTGCTACGTTTGATCTTGAAATTGAACAACTTGATGTAAAGACGGCATTTCTACATGGAGATTTAGAGGAGGAAATTTACATGAGGCAACCTGAGGGGTTTGTATGTAAAGGGAAGGAAGACTTGGTGTGTAGGTTGAAGAAGTCTCTGTATGGGCTTAAACAATCACCAAGGATGTGGTACCAAAAGTTCGACTCTTATGTTCTTCAGCATGGTTTTAGCCGCAGCAACGTGGATCACTGTGTGTATGTAAAAAGGTTAGAAAATGTCTTTGTTATTTTAACCTTATATGTAGATGATATGTTGCTGATAGGGAATAGCAAGGAGTTGATAAATTCTGTGAAGGGTTTGTTGGCTGCACAATTTGACATGAAGGATCTTGGGGCTGCAAATTTTATTTTGGGTATGCAAATTACTAGAGATCGTTAGAGTTGTAAATTGTGGTTAGGGCAGAGAAAGTACATCGAGGAGGTGTTGAAGAAATTTAACATGGTAGACTGCAAACCTGTGAAGACTCCTATGACTTTGGGAGTGAAATTGTCTACCGATCAGTGTCCTAAGTCTGAGGAAGATGCTGAAGAAATGACACATGTGCCATATGCGAGTGCTGTAGGTAGTTTGATGTATGCCATGGTGTGCACGCGACCCGATATTGCACAAGCAGTGGGAGTTTTGAGTCGCTTTATGTCAAATCCTGGTAAGGAGCATTGGAGTGCTGTAAAGAGGGTTCTTAGATATCTTCGTGGGACCTCGGATTTTCACTATGTTATGGAGGCATGGCGACTGGGGATGAGCTAGATGTGATAGGTTTTGTGGATGCTGATTGGGGAGGTGATCTCGATAGTAGGCGTTCCACAAGTGGGTATGTATTCTCTTTATTTGGTGCTGCTATCTGTTGGATGAGTAAAAGGCAAAGCACTGTGGCTTTGTCATCGCCTGAGGCAGAATACATGGCATTGACACATGCTGGCAAGGAAGCTATGTGGCTTCGAAGATTGAGTTTAGAGCTTGGTTTCAAGCTTGATGCTGTGAAGATTGGATGTGACAATCAAGGGGCTATTTACTTAGCCAAGAATCTTGCCTTTAATTCGCGATCAAAACACATTGACATACAATACCATTTCATCAGGCAAAAGGTGGAGGAAAAATTGGTGCTGTTAGAAAAGGTTGATACACTTGTTAATGCTGCAGATTTTCTTACCAAGGCTGTGAGCTTAGCAAAGTTTACATGGTGTGTTGATGAGGTAGGCCTTCACCAAGTGTGAAGTATTCGCCAAGTGGGAGATTGTTGGAGTTGTCGACTACTTCAGCATTAATGGGTAACGGAGACGCACTCGGGGGTCCCGCTGTCCGATCAGCGGGCGGGGTGGGCGTGGGGCGGGGCGCCCCACGTGCCCGTAGGCGGTTTTGGGCTTTTCCATGTATAACCGCTGTAGGATTCCTTTTAAGTTATTAATTCCTTTTTGGGTTGGGCTTAGGAATAGGAATTCTTGTAAAACTAGGTTTAATCTCTTAAACCTAGTATATAAACATTCTTTTCTCTTGTTATGCGTGTGAGAGCAATTCATTCATTGTAAACGAGAGAGGTGAGGCATATTTCAATAATATTGACTCAGCTGGACGTAGCCCACATTGGGTGAACCAGGGTAAATCGTGCGTATAATTTCTTTGTTTACTGTTTGTTTTGTTTTACTATTATTATTTTGTTCCTGTTGCTTCTCTATTTCATTCAAGGGTATGATTCCTGTAGCTGAAGAATTAATGTCCTCATATATTACTGTGACCTGTGTCCAGTCCCACGACTCCACAATTGCAGCTATGGTGTTCATTTGTGTATACAGATTCGGTGAAGCAGCAACTAGAAAAGGCCACCTCTCCATTGAAAATCCTGGAGTTGAGTCAGCAAGTGAGAACTGGGATGTCTTTTTCATTACCGAATTGAGCTACAACTGAAACCTCCTCCCATGTCTGTGGTCCGACAATGGCTTCTGCATGTTGCGTGCTGATAAGATCCATAGCTGCAATGACATATATATCATAATGTTACTGATTTGTATATCGAATCAAATTTCATCGTAACTCAAGGTTGAGTTTGTCAAATTAATCAAAGTCATTGTCGAGCTTGCATCATTAGTACATTACAGTTTATAATCAACTTGTGTGTATTGTTGGCTGAGTTGGGAATCAACTTCTTTATATAGCAATTTACCCTTTTGGATACATGTTGAGATTGTAGAGTCAAATTCAATCCAAATTAGAGGTGGATTAGGACATGGGGTTTCTTGTGTTTAAGTAAAATTGTTTTCTTTTACGAATACAATTAGGAGAACGATAATAATTGTATTAGGAATTAAAATATAATTCCTATTAGGATATGTGATTTGAGTTCTATTAGGAATAATGTTCCATGTATTACCTATATAAAGAGATTAAGTGCCAGAGTTAGAGATTACAAAAAGAATAGAAGGCTAAACCACAATTAGAGAGCGAGAGCCATCAAATAGGGTTAAGTCAATGAGCCAATTTGTGAGGTTTGTGAGAAATTCTTGTAAATTTTTTTTTTTTCTTTATAATGAAATTCCGCAGTGACAAAGTGGACGTAACTTTCATACGGAGAGTGAACCACTATAAATCTTGTGTTTGTGTGTGTGTGATTATTTTGTATTATTTGTTTGCACTGTTTTTAGGGTTTAGGATTTGCTAGTATTCAATTAAATCTCCCCAACAATCTTGACATCAAGTGGTTAATTAAAATGAACTATACTTATTCGATCTATAATTTCTAAACAAAGTTCTTATTATAATGAATAAATTTCATTTGCTGTCATGGGATCTGTCAATCAATAACATGCCAACAATTGCTACTTCCAAGTTCCAAACGTATGCAATATTTCACACATAGACGAAACTAATTTTGTAGATTTCTTTCAGCAAAGCTTGGAGACTTCGTGTTACCTTCTTCTATGTTGACTAATAACTTAGGAAGATGAAGAGCTATAATCTTAGCTATAATTTAGCTTATTAGCCATTTTCATTCTGTAAAAATATTGCATTTAGTGACAGATATATCACGGAATCGTACACACACACACATATATATATATTACCTGCAAGAGCTGCTGTAACAGGTTCTCCGCGAGAGTTTCTTATGTGGAGAACCAGAGTCTGATTGGTGTAGTTATTGAAGTCCTGCACTGCCATCTCCATAGCTAGTTGCTCTTCATTACCAATACGAGAACTGTTATTAACAATGGCACCCATTACCCCCTCCACGCGCCCGTTTGTTACAGTCAAAGTGTGAGCATTTCTATTAATAGTAGTTGTTCCGTTCGCTGGAAACATGAACGGCAACAGCAAGGACAAGAAAGAGACGACATGAAGAACATTCATTATGTGCAGAAGCACCGGAGAAACCCTTGTTTTCTTACATGCAAATGAAAGCTCCTGTACATATCCTTGATTCAACAGTGTTATGTCTTTCTTTAATCAATATTTAGTCAAAGTCAAGCTAGAAAATCCAACAGTTTGATTAAGAAACTCGTAAACTAGAGTTAATATATACTAACTGCAGCTTGATTAAGATTTAAGAAAGGAAGATGGTATAGATAAAACAAGGTTTGTCCTTTTGAAAGCCATATAATATTGACTATAACGATCAAACTGTATTTAATTAGTTGGTTAAATAATGCCTAAATTTTCTTGCGTGCTTAGACGGTTAGACCGCTAAACGTGTAAGACATGCTGTAGTTGGTTATATAAGATGGAAATTGGCGACAAAATTTCCTCTATATCGCTATATTCTTACAGCTTTCTTTCGAAGTTTTCACATAATTATCAAAACATTAGACTTTGAACTTGAAATTTTCCTTTAGGGGTAAATAAAACCCAGTTGAGTTTTTTTTTTTTTTTTTTTAAACTATAAATTTAAGTACATTTGAATTTGTCTAAAATTTGAATGAATGCTAAGTCTTAGAGTTACTTTGATTTGAAAAGAAATGTTAATCTGTTTGTTCCTATAAATTAGAAAACAACTTAGAATATTCTTATGGTTTGTTAGTTGTTATACAGTTATCTTTAAAAGAAGAAAATTCTACATTTAGAGTTTTGATTGGATCCATAAAAATGTTTATTAATTTTAATTAAAAATTTTCTTTTTGACGTATTCCAACAGGATGAGAGGCCGAAGATCCTGTTTTTCAAGGCCTCATCAGGTCAAGGGATTTGGAAAGTCCCATTGGTGGAGCAACCGACCTCTACCTCTAACTTTCGCTTTGAGTCTCTTCCTTACGTTGAGAAAAGCAAAAGCTTCAGTTAGCTCTTCTCTTCCGGGAACTTACTTTTCCTTTCTTACTATTCGTTCGACGCTCTTCTTTTTCCTTTTAAGACCTTTGCCTTCCGTCCATGCTTGGTCGATCCCCCAAATTCACTATTCACAACATGATCTTGACCTATCATTTGTTCAATTCGGTTGATCTAATACTTAGTTAACTCTTTTATCCTCAGACGTGAGTATACAGAAAAAATCATAAAAGTGATAGAACGTGATAAGAACTGCTCCTAAATCATAGGCTTTCTTTTAGTTTTAGTTTGTTTGTGGTTGAAAATGTGTCTGGGAGAATGTGGTTAGTTTTTTATTTCTTGTTTGTAGAGCTGAAACGGTTTCTTGAGATGTATTTAAAGTTGTAAAATGTGATGCGTGAGTCGGGTGCAGTCGAACCGAGTAGCTCATGAGCTACTTGGATTCGACTCGTGACGAGCTCGGACTCGACTCGTCGGAGAACGAGTAGTTCACGAGTTCGAGCTCAACTTCAAGCTTGTGAAAAATGGCGAGCTTTTCGGGTTCGATTCGTACTATTCGCGAGCTGTTCGAAGAACTCGAGAAGTCATTCGTGCAGGCGAGCTCGTGAGATCAATCGATAAGGAAAAGCTCGTGTATTAATATTTGCCCTAAAATCTGATATCAAGTCATTCATTCGGCTGAAAACAGAGTCATTCAGCTATTCACCTCCGCCAAAACACACCGCAAGATCTGAGACACCACCATTGTCCAGCCTTCATCCAGCTACTACCGACCAGCGACTAGCTTCAGCTACTACCGTTCACCATCGTCTTCCCTTCTTCACTTCCCTGCTGCCGCAAGGTACATTTTCCTGCTTCTTGACACCCGAATTTGTAATTCAACTTAAGCAAGTGTAATTAGACTTTCATTAATTAATTTCCTGCTTCTTGTGTTGCTGAATAGCTTAAAATAGAATATATAAGCTATAGGACAACATGTTATGGGTAAAAGTTGTCTCTTGCCGTGAGTGCCATTAATTTATTTTTTTTCCTCCCTCTTTAGTTGTTTCTTAATTACGAATTCTTTGTGGTTTTTGTTGACTTTGCTAGATATTTGGAAATTGGAAGCTAGGTAATGAGTTGCGTTAATTTTTGGAAGTTTGCAGAGAACTTTTTATGTGTTTGACGAAATGCTTCTTAGAGAAGAGTTTTGATTGTTATGATGGGATTTTGATAACTTTTAACAAGTCAAAGTTAATAATGTACTTTTGTTTAAAACTCCTGAGAGACTTGTTGACTTTTATATATGGAGATTCAAGTAATATATAAATTTTCTTAATGACTAGTTCATGATTGTAGTAGTTCTTGGCGATACAGATGCGAGATTTGTAGATTGTAGTAGTTTCTGTGCTTTTTTTACCCAGCCATATGCAGTGACATTGGTGATGTAATCAGTATATTGTGTACTGTTTTTTAGGTAACATCAAAATTGTTATTCCGAAATGGGTCTTCTGCTCACAGCTTCATTATTACAATCAGTTTATTCATGCATGGGTTGGCATCACCTCATGGATTGTTATTTTGAATGGCACTGTTTTATTTGAGGCTCTTAAGAAATGAGTGATAAAAATGAAAATAGAAACACAGTGGTAATGTTGCTCTCGGTTGATTAGTAATCTTTTTTTGATATTTCCTTGTATTATCTCACGTGTTCCATCTTTGGTTCTGTGCTTGGTGGGTCAATAGTTTGTATTTGACATGTATAAGTTTTGTTTTGTTAATTTAATAGTTTATTGCTCTATGATTGCGAAGGTTTTGTTTGTAGTTTTATCATTACAAACAATTTGTTAGTGCATTAGCCATCACCCCATTAAGTGTTATTTAATTTCAGAGATCAAGCTAATTTGATAATTTCCTAGATTAGTTTTATAAGCTCTATGTTGGGTACTGTGTGTGCTATTTTTGATGACCATGATATTGTGGATTATCATAATTTCCCTTTTGCTTCCTCTTAAGTGTAAAGTATGCAAGCAGCCCTCTTTATTTCTATTATTGAATTTGTATTGGTTGGATTGTTTCATATGAATGTGAAGGGAAAGGGTTTCATTGAATTTTGAGAAAATGGTGGGATAAACTTATTTAATGACCTTGTTATTTTGGGCGCAGTTAGCCACATCTGCTGGGTAGTCTATCCATTTTTAGACACAGGCTTAATTAGTAATGTCCATTATAATTAAAGGATGATTCTTATCTATTTAGTATGATTTTTTTCTGACTCTTGTATCATATATGTCCTACATTGTTATAGGTTTTGATCTTTGATCTCAATAATAATATGAGAGGGTAGAAGAAGTAATGGGACAGCTTGTAGCTGTAAACTTTTATTTAGGGTTAACAACTTGGTTTGGGAACCAGATGATTCCAAACTTTAATGGGGCAGCTTTGAGATTGAAGAATGAAATTCCTTTGATAACTTTTAACAAGTCAAAGTTACTTGATTTCTCATTTTGACTTTATATTCTTTTTGCGGAGGGATTTGTTTATTCCAATGAAGCATCCGTCATTCACCCCCAATCCAACACACCCTTCCACTTCACGAATGCAACCAGTAGAAGATATCTTTGAAACCTGGTCTGATGATGATGTGACACCCACAGGCACACTCGGTGATGGTGTTGATGCTTCTACCCCTCGTACTGACGAGGAGGAAGTTAATCCTTTTCAGAGGAAAAAACGACCAAAGACATCAGCGGTTTGGAATGAATTTAAGGAGGTAGTTCTACCGGATGGTTTTACAAAGGGAGAGTGTATTCATTGTAAGGCAAAGCTTGCAATAACGGAGACCAAGAGCACAACTCAGTTTGCAAGATATTTGAAATCATGTTTGAAGCGAATAGGTAGTCAGATGCAAATACAGTTGTTTTTTCGGCCACCCAGTTCAACGGATGATATCTCAATGCGATATGCACTTGCATTTTCAGATGCCAAGTTTGATATGAATTTGATGCGGGAACTAGCTACAAACTGGGTGCTCATGCACGAGCATCCATTTACAATTGTGGAGGAGGAGGGTTTTAACATAATGCAAAAATATGGTATGCCATAATGGTAGAAGATAACGCGTACTGCTTTGAAACAACATTGTGTGACTGTGTATTAGATACAAAAGAAAAAGTCAGTTAATTTGCTTAAAAGTATTAACAAGATTAGTTTGACAATTGATCTATGAAATTCTTCTAATCAGAAGCTTGAGTACATGGTTGTCACCGGATATTTTATTGATAATGATTGGAAGTTGTAGAAGCGTGTGCTCAATTTCGTTCATATACTGGCTCCTTGACTTGGTGTTGAGATTGCTGTTGCTATTCATAAGTGTTTAATGGAATGGGGAATTGAGAACAAAGTGTTCAGTATCTCAATTGACAATGCTTCAAGTAATGATGCGGCAATCAAGATTTTGAGGGAGAATTTAGGAAGAAACAAGAAGCTAATGTGTGGTGGGAGGTTGTTTCATGTGCGGTGCGCGGCACACATATTGAATCTCATGGTTCAAGATGGGCTTTCCCAAATTAAGCCCATCATTCAAGACGTACGTGACTGTATTTTGTATGTCAAGCAATCAGAGGCCAGAGCAATTATGTTTTTAGAGATTGTTCAGATGTTCCAGTTGCCCAAACCGAAACTCATACTTGATTGCAAAACGAGGTGGAATTCTACTTATCAGATGTTGACACTTGCAATTCAGTACAGAGATCTGTTTCCAATGTTAGTTCAATTGGATAATAACTTTACTTTTGCCTCATTAGATGAAGATTGGGAAAAACTTAAGAAAGTGTGTGAGATTTTGGAAGCCTTCAACTCGGCAACTAATGTCATATCGGGGAGTGAGTACCCCACTTCTAACTTATTTTTGCAAGAAATTGTTGACATAAAAGAGTTGCTAGATGAAAAGTGTTCTGATGATGATGATTTTATTCGGTCAATGGTGGGAAAGATGAAAGAAAAGTTTGACAAGTATTGGGGGGAATGCAATTTCGTTAAGGCAATTGCAGCTGTATTGGATCCGAGGATGAAAATGAGGATGCTGCAATTTGCCTACCCACAAATGTATCCTGCTGAAGAAGCACAAGACAAAATTGATGAAGTGCAAGCTGTCTTGTATGAGATTTATGAGCAATATGCAGCGGAAACTCAACCTGCCAACAATGAACCATCTGTAGAAATCAGTAAACTTCAGTAGGACAATGTACAACGCCCTAAATGTACTAGTTCACGATTCTGCCAGTTTGTTAGGACAACTGAAACGGTGCAACATCAGAAATCTGAGTTAGATCGTTATCTAGAGGAGAAATGTTTGTTATGGGATGAGGATGATACCTCATTTGATGAGTTACAGTGGTGGAAGGTAAATCAAACGAACTATTGCATTCTATCTAAGATGGCTCGTGAAATACTTGCCATTCCAATCACCATGGTCACTTCAGAAGCAACTTTCAGTGCGGGGAGTCGAGTTATTGACACTTATCGATCATCGTTGTCTCCTGATACTGTGTAAATGTTACTCTATGATGGTGATTGGTGTCACAATCTCTATGGAGTCAAGAAAAGTTACAAAGTAAGTTTCATACTTCTATAGTCCATTTTATTAAAATTATGTATTAATTTGATCAGTTATTAACATTATTGAAACTAAAACAATATGTTTTCCGTTTTGTTGTTTAGAAAGAGAAAATAAATGAGGAGTTTCAGCTTCTGATCCTATGAAGTCTTGGTGGAATCTTGATAGGTTAGTGATAGTAAAAGTAACACATATATACTTACATTAGTAGAGGCATTAACAGATATTAAAGAAATATGAACATAGTATTGTAGAAGAAAAAGAACAAGAATTCTGAGGAACTTGTTTTTTCTTGTTGCTATCCTGTTAATCAACATGATATCCATTAGCAATGCATTTGGTAATGTGGATTCAGATATTGAGTTATCCTATGGATTTTGAATTGTGTTATCATAATGTGATGAGCAGGTTCATAAAATAGCCATCGCAAATGTCTGATTATAATAGAACTTGATAGACAGAATGGGGAGAGTCGAACATCTTTCTTTTGGTTCACTTTTGCTCTTTGTGCTAAAATCTTTCTTTATTTATTGTTAAAGCCTTATGCTTAATCAAGGAAAAGCATGTGAGAATATATGTGATTATGGAAATTTCTGGGAGTGGAAAGATGCTGAAGCAAGAGCTCCTCCACAAATAAGGAATCATGACTGAGACATTTAGTGTAGGAATATTTATTGAGATTTAAATTGATTGCTTCCTCTACTTTTCCAAGCTTTTGATCCAGTCAGTATGCTCTGTAACCCATGAATACTATTGATGCATTTTTTGAGCATTCTTGTTTATTACCCAGTTTGTAACTAGCAAATCATAAAATGATAGCAAATCAAGCGAGGAAGCTTGAAACTAGTTAGCATTGATTTAAAAGTTTTTTTTCTCAAATAGCCATTAGATATAAATATTGATCCTTTATCATTTTTGTTGGATTATCTTGCATTTAATATGGATTGCATCAGCTAAATTAGTCCTTTCAGATGGAAGCTCATTATCATTATTCGCTCCTTTGGTTTTGTAGATGGGCCTGCTGAAGATCTTTATGGCATCTTGATCAATCGAATTCGTGGAGAGGGTCTACCAGAGTTACTGGATATCCTTCCCATTCTTTGGCTGTTGGTTTTGTTGTTGATGCAAGAGAAGAGAAGCTTCATGGGTCAGGTGGATGCAAGAGAAGAGAAGCTGCTGGTCGTCTTGTTGATATGATTCGGCAGAAGAGAATAGGATGCTTTTTGTTTCCCATGGACTGAATTCCATATGCTTAATGTTTGCTTTTATTTTGTGCTTTGCTTTGAATGTTGTTTTTGGATTAAGGATTGTTAAATTTATTTGCTTTAGATGTTATTTGAATGAATGTTTGTTGAATTTAGAGCTTATTTTTTAATTTTAATGTTGATTTTGTGATGAAGGTTTCATTTTCCCATGTTTGAATTCTGAGATTTAGGTGAAGTTGATTCCATTGAAGTTGAATTTTGTTTGCTTTTTAGCTTTGAATCATGCGATTTGGGTGAATTCAATTTAATCTGATTAGAGAGCAAAAGGGATACATGACATTCGAAAGCCATTTCATTCCCAGTTCAGATTTTTTTTCTTGGTTTTTCATTAAATTAAACAGCTTCCAAATCATTTATAATTTTTTTTTTTTTTTTTTAATTTATGAAAGTGATTTAACAATAAGTAACAGATATGAAATGAGTTATAAAGTGGATAAGCATGTTGTCATAAAAAGCTACAAACGAGCTTGGCTCGAGCTGAGCCGAAACTTGACGAGTCGAGCTCAAGCCATGCAATTAAATTGGCAAGCCGAGCTCGAGCTCACAAGCTGGAGCTCGAGCTCCCACCTAATCTTACCGAGCCGAGCTCGAGCCAGCCACTACTCGGCTCGGCTCGTATGCACACCTATGAGTGACGAGCGCTACTAAAAATTAAATTACTCTACTCATAACTTGTAATCACAGTAAGTACATGTCGATCCACAGAAATTAGCTAATCAGATTACCCAACTTAATATCACAATGAATTAATGAAATAGAAAGGGAGAAATTTTACTTTGAAAATTAATTGACATAAGAGTAATTACCACTAACAGGAATTAAGTAAAGAGAATTTAATAAAAAAATGATTTCGACTCAAGGAAAATTACACATGGTTGCAAACTGATCACTGACTTCTAATATATATTATTCTTTAATTGAATATTTAACAAAAGATTATTAAGAAACCAAACAATCTTTATCTTCTCTAAGTTCATTTATCTGAGCCCAATACACAAATTAATTTTTATCAATAAACCATTTGGTATTACGCAATCTTTATGAATTTATTGATAGCATTACGAATTAGGAGGTAGTTAAAGATGAATAACAATTGAACAAGCATCAGATTATTTAATTAATTCCACCTTTTTTTTAAACAATCAATAAAAACTTGGATCACAATTGTTTTGCTTAATTACTACTCTAACTGAATATTATAACAATTACGGATTACAAATACAGTTTAGCATTCAATCACACAATCAATCAATTAAAAGATCTCTTTAATTAATTAAATCATGCAATCATAATAAATAAAACAAAGAAACATTGATATATGAATAGAAAAATAACTAAGATTAAAAACAAGTCTCACAATTATGCTAATCGGATTGGAGTTTCCTTGAATCGAATTAAATAATTTAGCCCAACATGATGAGATGAAAGGCACAAAGAAAGGGAAAAATAAAATTGTGTTCTATCTCCAACCTCCAAAACCCTAGCAGCCTAAAAATTCTATTTTATATCTCCAAGAAACATATAAAAGCTTCCCTTTAAAAGCCAACTCCTAAAATTAAACCAAATAACTAAACCCTTTTAGGAAAACACTTCTTTCTCTCTCAACCTGCCCTTAATTTCTGCAAGTGAAATTCCAACTCATACACACGAATTTCCAGCCGTCCAGACTTGTATTGACCTCCCTCTTGAAGTTGGACCAAGTCTTTATACGAATCATACAAAAATAATCAAAATCAGCTAAGGATTAAAGCTTCTGGGCTGAAGCTGTAACTTCCAGGCCAGTTTTGGATAGGACAACAAGCTTTCTGGACTTTGTCCCCTTCATAAGAATTGTAGTTTAGGATGTGTAATTCAATTTAGGCTTTTGAATTGTCTCATCTGAGTTTCAGAATCTCCAGTTATGCCCTTTTAAAATTCCAGTATTCGGACATAAATCCTACTCCAATTAGGATTCGATTTCCGTTTTCAGCTCTGAATTTACACCAACAATTGGAGGCCCAATCGAAGTCGTCTCTGAACGTACCATCCCAACTTAGAAAGCTTAAGATGTCTACTTTAACTTCATAGATGGTCCGAAAACGAAACTGTAACTCCAAGTCCATCAAAAATCTGTAAACAACCCAAAACATCCAAAAGTAAAAATGCTAAAAACTTCTGATTTTAAGTATATTTTTACTAACTCTTAACCACAAATGCCTACATAAAAATCATCACAAATAGGCACATAAGATATTAAACATGCCAAATAAACCAAATGTAAGGATAATAAAAATATAAAATTATAAGTCTATCAAAATGTTATGAATAAAATAAGCCGATTTTATTTTTCTCTTTTTTCAATTATGGTATATATATCAGAGCTATTACTGTCATAGAACAAATTTTTTTCTTCATCTATCTATTCTCTTCAAACAATGTCTACTTCCTCTTCTCCACGATCAAATTCTTCACAGGCAACTTTAGATGCCTCTCTCCTTAATCGAATTCAGAATGATCCTCCTCTCAATCAACCAGTGCCTCCACCAAACGCAGGCACCACTATGTTAGGTAATACTGTTGTCCTTGGAACTAACTTGATTTCTCTAAATGCCTATTCTCATATCCCTTTCAAATTAGCAAAAGGAGTCAAATACTCCTCTTGGAAATCTCAAATGACCAATCTATTATTTGGTTATGATATGCTTGAATTTGTTGATGGTTTGCGCGTCCACCACCAACAGACCCGGAATATCGTTTATGGCTCAGGCAAGATCGTCTTGTGCTTTAAGGCATTCAAGCCACATTCAACAATGCAATTGGTCCTACTATAAACAATTGCTCAACCTTTGCAGATGCTTGGGACAAGCTTCAAGCAAGCTATGCAAATCGATCCAACACAATAGAATAAAGGTGGTTCTACTCACAATAGAAATTTTTTCTCAAACAATAGGTCACCTCAGGGATCTCCCAGTCAACAACAATTCAATTCCAACCAAGGCTACTCTCGTAGTCTCCCTTATCAAAGTACTAGCTGTTGGAAGTGGCTCATCAGCTGTCCACTTATATGAATTTAATTCAAATGTTGGCAGCTACTATTTGTTTTAAATTGTCGGTTACATGTGCAATAATTCTTATCAGTTACATGTGCAAATAAATTTAACTGTTACATGTGGTTATTGAATAATTAATCCTAGCCATTGGATGGATACTTGATGGACATATCAAATTAATTGTTATTCTCTATATATAAACTGGTCCTCCCTCTACCCATGAGAGTTAACGTAGTTTTCCCATCAATTTTAGCGTTATATGTAAAAGGGTTAAGAGAGGAGAAATCAGTTTTTATCTCGAAAGTTTATTATCATGGCTTTAGGATCAGGTACATTTTCTCACAATAATTGTTTTATTATTTTGTTTGTGAAAATCATGAAGTTCTAAGATCTATGTTTATTTGATTGTTTATGTTTACAATCTTTAAGTAATTACTAACATGTGGTATTAGAGCATGGTTTTGAAACTCATGATTTTCCTTTAAGATTATTGTTTCTATGAATTTCTTATGCGCCCCAGAATTTAAAATTGAAGATTTTGATATTTCACTACACTCAACATTGAACATTATAAGTTACGGGATCAAAGAGTTTCTTTCATTAATGGGTATTACCTAAGGTGTTTTGAATTATTTGCTTTGGAAGTTATCTTTGTTTATTTATGAATTATGTTTTGGCTTTATTAGTGGCTTGTTTGTTAAAAGAATTAGCTTCCGCCATTTGTTATTTTTGTTGCACTTGGAAAGTGACGAATTGGGTGCAGATTTTTATTGTGAAATAAAATTTTGTATTTTAATGTGTTGGCTTACATTTGAATTCATGGGTAATTGAGATGTAATATCATAGATTAGTTGTTGTTCTAATCATGTTAAACTTGCTTTGATATTTATTTATTTATTTATATCAATGCATGTTCCTTGTATTATTTTACTTGCAATGAATTCATGAAGTTTGGAACCCCTGACACCTTTAGCCTTTGATGGTTTAATTCAGGTTTTGGCTCTTGATGGTTTAATTTAGGCTTTACATGTTTATTATATCTTTAAGTGAATTCATGTATTATGTTAAATTCAAATGCTCTTTGGTCTAGCGAATTTTACTAAAGAATCCTATATGTATTTGAAGCATAATAGTGCAATTTCATATTGCAATAAAGGACAAATTTAATTTTCCCTGTTTTGGTTCATGGAAGAACAATGATGATTTATTAATAATATTTAACTCTATAGAATATTGTACATAATTTATTCTAATGTTTAATAAATTATTCTAGTAAATATTCTAATTATGAGAGTTGATATATATAAGCTTATGTTTGATATTATGGTAGTTTGTAAGTCACTAAAGTGGCCAAACTAGTACGTTGTTAAATTTGAAATATGAAAATTTTCAAGTTGTCCTTTTGATGCCTAGAATTTTTAAGATTCCTTGTCCATATATAAGAAATTTAGACACACCCAAAGGTAAGTCAGTTTCCATGCATAAGGAATATAAAGAGGTGAGTTGATATTTTTCATTGATTTTATTCACATATCCAAAGATAGTAAATATAATTAATTAAAAATATATGTAACCACTTATAAAGAAAAATAGGCATGTTGAATGATGATATATCCTTGTATCTACCCAAAGGAGAACTTTGATATATCTTACTATTATATTTTCTGGATATGTTTTTATTTAAGCTAATGGTGAGTATTTAATTGCAGTTTCAGATCCTCTTTCTTTACATTCTCAAGCATCATCCGTTGTCATGTTTAATGGATTGAATTTCTCAGAATGGTAGGAGCAAGTTCATTTCAATTTGGGAGTTTTAGATTTGGACATGGCTCTTGATGAATAGAAACCTACTGATATTACTGATACCAGCACTGATGAAGAGAAATTCTACCACAAATCATGGTATAAGGCAAATAAACTTTGCTAATGTTTATGCGAATGACAATAGCTGGCAACATTAAAGACAATCTTCCACAAATTAACAATGCTAAATGTTATGACTGGGGAAATAAGGGCTGACGTGGGAAAGTCACGTGAAGAGTGACCTGCTCCCGTCAGGACAACACGCACAGGTCAAACCTGCTACATGATATGGGGCTCACACGCGTCCCTTTCCCCTGCAATAAATCATGCGAGATCAGCTTGGGAAGAGAGCAATGGGACAGAAAGCCGGATTATATCCTGACAATCACACCAACCCATGGAGTTAATGATAATTACACGCTTAAGCTTGGCATAAAATGGGGGAGACCCCTTCATTAAGGGGATTCGGCCATTTTACAAAAGACTCTCTCTCTCCTGTAAACATATTTACTTTTCATAATTCCTCTGTAAGTCACTCCGCTTGGCGACCTGACCCACACTAATATCAATACAAATCAGTGGACATAGGACTTGCTACCTTAGCATCCGAACCACTTTAAAAGCTTTCTCTGCATTTATTTCGCTTTACATATTCGTCATCACGTATTAATCCACCAATCAGTAATACGCACGTGGCAATTAGTTGGTGTCAAAAACTACCATCAACAGTTTGGCGCTAGAGGAAGGGCTGATTTAGTGTCTACCCTTCATCAGGAGAATCTTTGACCTCTCCCGGGTCTCGCAAGATGCATGGCCCGCCTAACTCCCGAGCTGTGGGGCAAGCTAATCGGGCCGTATTGAAGAAGTTTCGCTTTACAAAGCGCGCGGGGATGTCCCGACAACTCCACAACTTGACCCTGCCATCAGAAATTACCTGGAGAGGTTCGATAATACTCTTCAGACGGTCAACCAAAGGTTGGACCGTTTGGACCAAGGCATGTCATCTAACACAGCTAGGGCGGTGCAACCGCCAAAGGACGCGCAGTCAGCATGAAAGCGGCAAGAGGTCAACACTTTGTGTTCAGAGCACGGCAGCGCAGTAGGCGCAAGGGTGCAAGTGGCTTGGCGAAAAGTAAGCCTACGGGCTCCCAAGGACCAGCAAACGCAAAGGTGCCCCGAGCAGGGTATCGACAAAGCTGAGACTCGGCGAAAGAGTGGATCCCGAGCTGTCCCATGCCACATCGCAGACAAACCCAAGCGAGAATGCTGGGCGCAATGGTCCTTATCACCACCAGCAGAACGACCCCGATCATCATCAGGCGGGTGGCTCCCACACCTCGCGGGGCGGGGCGCGCCCACCGCGAGGGTCGTGAAAATACCTCGCACAATACACCGCCCTCACACGCCTAGTCAGCTGTCGAGTGTTCCGGAAATGCCCTACCGAGGCGAGGAGGAATCCAACCTCCGGACCTTCCTGAACAGCAATCGAGAAGGCCGGACCCGCACGGGTGGAGCAGCCCCTCCATGGTCTCGTTACCACAAATAGAGGAGCTACGGCGAGCTCGGACGAGTTAAGGGAGGAGGCAAAGAAACGAACAGCGCAGTTGCCTCTACATCCCCTTTCTCTCCCGAAGTGCTAGCTGCTCCCTTTCCACCAGGGTTCAGAATGCCAAATATGCGGCCGTTTGACGGGAACTATGATCCGCAGGATCATTAATATGAGTTCAACGACCTGATGGAGCTCCACCAGGTTCCGGACCTTGCGAAATGTCGTTGTTTGGCCGTGACGCTGACTTCTCACGCCAAACGATGGTTGAGGTCGCTCCTGGCGGGATCGATCAGTTCGTGGCCTCAAATGAGCTCGACGTTCCTGCGGCATTTCTAAGCCAATCGGAAATTCTCGATGCCTCTGAGCTACCTCAGCAACATAAGGCAAGAAAGAGACGAATCCCTGCAGTCTTACATTGACCGCTTCCACAGGGAACTCAACAAGGTGGCTCACACCCCAGAAGAGTCCATCCGAACTCTTATAATAGCTGGAGTTCGCCCGCAAACCGATCTGTGGAAGGAGGCAGCCAGGGCAGGTTGAGGGACGATATTTCCCTCACCAGATTCTACAACCTAGCGGAAAAGTATCTCCGAATAGAGAATTCATTGGCGGCACTCCGTCGTCGCGATCACAGCACTTCCAGCAGTATGTCAGGTCGGGGAGACAATAGGCGAGCTGATCGCAAAGGAGACAATGACGATCGGGAAAAGGAAGAAACCCCTCTACGAAAGTGAGAAAAAAGTCCTATGCTCCGTCCCCCGTCCACGGACTACAGAGGACCCAATACACTCCCACCGAATGTGTCCATATCTGCGATCCTCGACAAACCGAGGAAGCCCACCCTCTCTGGTGAGCCGAACTTCCCATGAAAACTCCTCTACGGCCGAAACAAAGAAAAAATACCGCTGCCTTACCTTATTGGGATAACGGGCATCACACCGATGAATGCCGAGCCTAAAGTGCTATCGAAGAGCTCATCAAGAAAGGGCACTTCAAGGAGTACATTGATGACTCCCAAAAGAAAACCAAGGGAGTGAAAGAAAAGCGCGTGATCGCGCGGATACAAAGAATGTGAACCTAATTTTCGGAGGTCCGCACCTCGCTGGAAACACGCGAGGAGCGTAGGAAAGGTATGCTCTCGAGCCGCATCATGACCCAATCAGGGTAATGAGCACTTCGCAGCGACCTCAAAAAGCCAGGAAGGAGGAACGAATCACCTTCTGCGAAAAGGAGGCAGCTCGCTTACACCATCCTCACGAGGATGCTCTGGTGATCACACCCTTGATAGGGTGTCATAATGTCTGCAGAATACTTGTAGACAACGGAAGCGCTGTGAACATCCTGTTCAAGTCAGCTTTCGATAGAATGAACCTGGTCGAGGCCGATCGAAACCACCGATGCCTCTCGTGACGGCTTTACGGGGAGGGATCACCCGATCCCCCAAAGGAACGATCCAAGTACCGACACGCCGGCGATTACAACGAGGTGACTAGGGTTACTGAATTTTTGGTCGTGGACTGCCCGTCGGCCTTTAATGGAATCTTGGGGCGACCTCTGCTGAGAACCTTCAGGGCGGTCACTTCCATTTATCACCTCAAGATGAAGTTCCCCACTCCAACGGGGATCGGAGAAGTGGCCGGGTCGCAAACGCATCTCGCGAATGCTACATAAAAAGCTGCATGATGGCGCACAAGGGTATTTCGCGATGTGTGCCCCGCCAGGCTATGACGATCAGCCGGATTGAGCCACAACCCAGTCTCGCAGAGGATAACTTAGATCCGCGGATCCAAGAAATCCCCCCCAGCGGCCCGGTTGAGGATCTGTCTGAGATCCCGATCGATCCAAAAGAGCCAATCCGATTGTTAAGGATTGGAAGCCGCCTGCCTTCATACTCGCTTCCGAGTTGGTAAGCTTGTTGAGGAGAACATTGACGTGTTTGCCGTCGCAGTCGCAGCATATGGTCGGGGATCACTGGACATTATTTGCCATTCGTTGAATGTCGGCAGCGAAGCTGGCCGCCGCCTGGCAAAGGCAAAGCCGATGGCGATGGATCCGACGTACGCCGCGCTAAAATCAGAAGTGGAGAACCTTCTCCGGAATGGATCCATTCGTGAGGCTCTCTACCCAACCTGGGTTGCCAACGCGGTCCTGGTAAAGAAGCCGAATGGCAAGTGGCGGACTTGCGTAGACTTCAGCGACCTCAACAAAGCTTGCCCAAAGGACAACTTCCCCTTGCCGAGAATCGATCAGCTCGTTGACGCCACCTCGGGGTACGAGCTGTTGAGCTTCATGGACGCGTACTCGGGATACAATCAAATCCCGATGTACAGACTAGATGAGGAACACACGACCTTCATTATGGACCGGGGGCTATACTGTTATAAAGTCATGCCCTTCGGCCTCAAGAATGCGGGTGCGACCTATCAAAGGTTGGTCAATCGGATGTTCTCCGACCAGATCGGGAGGACAATGGAGGTCTATGTGGACGACATGCTGGTCAAATCCCAGGTCGCCTTAGAACATATTGCGCATCTCGCGGAGATGTTTGATATACTCCGACTCTACAGAATGAAGCTGAACCCTCTTAAATGTTCATTCGGGGTATCATCAGGAAAGTTCCTGGGGTATATGGTCAATCAGCGGGGCATAGAAATGAACCCTGAAAAGATTCAAGCTCTGCTCGATATGAAGAGCCCGACCAGCAAAAAGCAGGTCATGAGTGCAGACGGACCCGGATAGCGACACTTAGTCGGCTTCATATCAAACTAACTGACCACCCTTTGTTTACCATTCTTCAATGTTCAAGGCCAATAAGAAATTCGAGTGGACTCCCGAATGTGAGCAGGGCATTCAGTATAAAAAGAACACTCGGGAAGCCACCTCGCTCTAAGCCTCTTCCACAAGAAATCCTCGCTATCTACGTCCGTCTCCCTCCCTGCGGCCTTAGTGCAGCTTTAATACGGGAAGAGGAAAGGGTTTAGTGGCCAATATATTATGCAAGTAAACGTCTATTTGGACGCCGAGGTGCGTATCCGGAAATGGGAGCGATCACTAGTTTTTGCTCGCGTCGCTGCCCGTAAAGCCGCGACCTTACTTCCATGCCCATACAATCACTGTGATGACAAACTACCCCCTCAGGCAGGTCCTTCAGAAACCAGAAGCCTCGGGTAAACTCCTCAAATGGGCCATGGAATTGAGTCAATTCGACCTAAAGTACAAGCCCAGGTCGACCATTAAAGGGCAGGCTGTCGCCGACTTCATCTCGGAATTTTCTTATCTCCCAAGCAAGCAACAGCCTAGCGAAGCCGCGCAAGAAAGTATTCGAGCCACGCCGACTTGGAACCTCTACGCACGTGGGTCATCAAACAGAAAAGAGTCGGCCGGTGGGTCTCCTCTCAGTGAGTTCTGCGGGCACGAGTTCATGGTATTCTCCGGTTCGGGTTTAAAGCGACCAACAATGAGGCCGAGTACGAAGCTCTGCTCGTCGGGTTGCGACTTGCTAGAGAAATGGGTGCAACCACGATCAACATTTACAGCGACTCTATGCTGGTCGTCAACCAAATTCTAGGGGAATACCAAGCCAAGGAAGAGAACATGGTCCGCTACCTGAAAGAGGCTAAGACCGCGTTGGGGACATTTAAGCACTTTGAGATTGCTCAGATCCCCAGAGACAACAATTCTATATCGGACGCCCTGGCAAAGATAGCCTCCTCGGCTGGATTCGAGGAGTCGAACAACATTCCTGCTTCGCCCTTGCTCTGCTTCGACTATCACCGATCGAACAGGTCATAAATGTGGTTCAACCGGACTCCTGGATGACTCCCATTATCCAGTACCTTAAGGATGGGACCTTGTCAAGCGACAAGGTCGAGGCAAGTATCCTGCGAGTAAGGTCTGCTCGCTTCACACTCATCGGGGATCAGTTGTATAGAAGTGGATTCGGTGCCCCTCTCCTCCGATGTGTAACCAGTGAAGAAGCAGATTACATCATGAGGGAAATCCATGAAGGGATCTGCGGTAACCACACAGCTGCTCGATCCCTTGCAAACAAGGTTGTTCGTCAGGGATACTATTGGCCCTGGATCCAAGAAGATGCACACAACTTTGTCAAAAAATGTGACAAGTGCCAGCAGTTTGCGAACATTTCGCGAGCCCCATCTCATGAGCTGATTACTATGTCTAGCCCTTGGCCATTTTCCATGTGGGGGATCGACCTTATCGGCCCCATGCCAGTTGGAAAGGGAGGGGTCAAGTATGCCGTGGTCGCGGTAGACTATTTCACAAAATGGGTTGAAGCCGAGCCGCTAGCCGCGATCACGACCAGAAAGCTAAAAGATTTCATTTTCAAGAACATAGTGTGCCGCTATGGAATTCCTCACACCCTTATCTCGGATAATGGGAAGCAATTCGATAATGAAGAGTTCAAGCAATTCTGCGACGAGCTGGGCATCCATAAAAAGTTTGCCTCGGTCGCCAGACCGCAAGCGAATGGCCAAGTCGAAGCAGTCAACAAGACCATCAAGCACACCCTGAAGGCCAAGCTTGGGGCAGCCAAAGGAAATTGGGCTGACGATCTCCCCGAAGTCTTATGGGCGTATAGGACAACTCCAAGAACCTCCACCTCGGAAACCCCTTTTTCGCTAACCTATGGCTACGAAGCGATGATCCCTGTAGAGGTCGGAACTGGTTCTCTTTGGAGGGACTTGTACAATGAGGTCGAAAACGAAGTTCTTATGAGAGCGAGTTTGGACCTGATCGAAGAGCACCGCAACAAGGCTTCGCAGGGGTGGGTAGCAGCTACCAGCCTGAGCAAAAAGGTTCTTCGACTCAAAGGTCAAGCGAAGAGACTTCCAGATCGGAGATCTTGTGCTAAAGGAAGTTCTCCTCGGGACCAGAGAGCCAAGTGCAGGGGTGTTAGGGCCTAACTGGGAAGGTCCGTACCGGATCGACAAAGTAATCAGGCCGGGGACTTACCACCTCAAAAGGTTAAACGGCTCCAAAGTACCCCGAGCTTGGAATGCCGACCACCTCCGGCCATACTATCAGTAATCCCGAACTCAGCTCCCAGTTTTTGTTAATTTCTTTCAAGTATTACTTTGTTCGAAACAGTTCGCATGTTTCCTATTCGCGTGTAAGAATTTGTAGGCAATTGCTTATGTAAATCACAATTGTAAATTGTACATATATATATGAAAAAGCGAACTACAAATTGTAAAGATAGTCTCCGTTCATGTACAAGCAAAAAAAATCAAAAGACCTGATTACAATGGGGACAACTCATTACGCTAAGGCTGGTCGGGGGGATCCTTTGATCCAGAACCCCCTACCTGGTCGGGTCGTTGGACGGTCGCGGCTTCCTGTTCATCCTCCTCGGCCATGATCCGTAAAGTCGCTTGCCAACTCTCCGGGAGGTCGGACATGTCCGGTATCGGGGTTTTTGCTCGCAGGAGTAATGACCCGATTCCCGCCCTTGCCTCGCAGCCTTTTCTTCTATCTCCTCTGACTGATTCTGCATTTCTTCAGTCAGGGAAGTGATTTTCTCCCGACTCTCCTGGAGTTCGGCCTCAAGAGCTCGCCTTTCTTGTTCGAAGGCCTCACTATCTTGCTCAGCTCGCTGAGCCCGTTCGAAGGTCGCCCGCATCTCCTGGTCCTTTTCTCCGACCTCCTTGGAGAGCCGGGTGGTTGTCCTTTAAAGTTCTTTAATTTCCTCCGCACGTCGGTCGAGTTCCGTCTTTTGAAAATCCACCGTTCGTAAAGCAGCATCCTTTTGGTTCAGATAACTGTTCGCCGCTTCGAACGCTTGTGTTCTTTCCGCTTCGACGGACTCCAAGCTCTGCTTCAGCTTCGCGACCTCCTCCTCTAGGTCGCTTGTCCCCTTTGCGTCCCCCAGCCGCGTCTTTTCCATGGCCATCCTCATCGCAAGTAACATCTGCGAGCAAGATATGAGTTAGAAATAAATCAGAATGAAGTTTCAAGTCCAGCTCGTTTACCTTGCTCGATGCTGGAACGACATGGTCAACAGGTCATCGCCCATGTCAGCGAACTCGTCGTATGATTCTGATAGCTCGCACTCGAGCAGGCCATAGACTATCGGCTGTAGGTGCTCGGGCAGACTCCCTAATGAGTCTAGAACTGGTGCGTCCTTCGCCTTGCCGGCAGCGGCCGCCCCGCTCACGGGCTCCTTGCCCGACCTCCTGGATCCCTGGCGCATCTTCAGAGGCTCCTCCTCGGATTCGGTCTCAAACTCTTCGGCCTGGACCTGTTTCCTCTTCTTGGACCTTTGGACCGGAGCCTTCCACCTTGGGCGAACAGATGGTGGCTGAGCGACCTGCTCCGTCCTGGTCTCTTCTTGCATAGGATCGGCCGCTGCCACGTAGTTCGAGCTGGCGTGTCGGAACCTGGGATGGGCAGCTTCGGCCGCTCTCTCTCTCCTCGATCGAGGAAAGACAAATAGTGCTCGGCGGGGCTGCCCGGACTCCTTTGGGGGCATGGTCTCTGCATTTAAGTTCGTTAGTAAGCAAACTTATTCTACGACCAGAAAGGAACCGATATAACTTACCTTCTGGGGGTTCTAACGATGCCTTGTCGCTGAAAAAACCGTACTTCCGCAAGTTCGCGGTTGTCACAAGCTTCCTCGCGTCACGGCTCTCCTCATCCAGTACTCCAAATGATACAAGCCTATCTGGGTCGACGAGTAGCGCCTGCTCGGTCGTTCTATTAACTGCAAAAGAAAACAAGTCGTTATTATGGATCAGGCGAGCAGATAATGAACCCAGCGAAAGAAAACCTACTTGGATCCTAAAACCGGCAGTAGCCGTTATAAAAAGAAAAAGAAGAACTTTGTCTCGTAGGCCCTCGCATTGCTGGGATAGCTGTGTATCCCCGCGGCAATGGTAGGTCGCCGAGACAAATAGTACGAGTCCTTGTCCCTACTCTTCTTAAGGTAGTAGGCGACGCCGAGCTCCACCGCCGTTGGCTCTCCCAAGCCGCCGCAGCACGCGATGTACATCGCGACAGCGATGACGTACGCGTTTAGCGTCAACTGCATTGGTGCGATCCCGAAATGATCCAGGACTGACCTGATGAAAGGATGAAAGGGAATCCTCCCCCCACCCTTGAAGATCTCTTCAGAGATCGCGGCAAGGCCATCGGCCGGGCACCGTGACGGCCTGGTGTGGTCGAGGAACACCTCCGCGCGGATGTCAAACTGCTTCTTTATTCTATTATATTCCTCGGGGGTGAGAACCAAGTAGACATCGAGGGCTGCGTCCTCGGGAACTTCTTGAGACGAGCTGGCTCCTTCCTGTCGGATGTTGACGGCCTTCCATTCGCTGCAACATCGGATGACCACGGTCATTTAGGCCTTCGTGCTCGTCCAGTGCGACGACAGGGGACAAATTCTTAAAACCTAGCAGTGACTCGAGCCGTCATCCACGGCTCGAATCCAATGACGGCGTCACGTCCTCTGTGAAACACCGGGAGACCTAACGCCATGGTCCATCCAAACCTGTGCAAAATAAAAAAAGGAAAGGAAAACCTTACTCTTTGGGATGCGAAGCTGAGGCCGAAATTCGTTTCGGTTGCCTGAAAAACGCCGATCGGAAGAGAATGGTTCCTGGTTTGCAAAGGTTTATCACTCGAATCGAAAGAAATTTCGGTGACCTCATCTGAAAAATACAAGCTTTTATATGGATTGCGAACCGACGGTTACCACCCCTCGGAACCGAAACGATAGCTCTCTCTCTCCCCACATTAAATGCGCCCACGTCGCATTAAATGCCGTGATAAGAGTCGTCGTTTCGAATGCGTTACATAACCAATGCTATCAAAACAGCGTCGGCTCAACACACAACGCATTTAATGTGTCCGACAAACGCTTTAACGCGTGCAGAGCGCCTGACAGCGCAGAACCAGGTTCATTGAATCTCTAAGGTACGGAAAGGAGCGTCCATTAGATCCAGGTCGCAAAGTTGAAGATTGTCAGGTCGCTTAGGCAAGGAATTGCGCGAGATCGTGTTCGCCAAGAGTCCTGTGTCGAGCTCATCCCATTTAGGTCGGGGCGACCAAAAGCTCCGATGTGACTTAGTTTTCAAGGTTCGATCCTCAAACTTTAGAAACTAGGGGGCTTCTGTTATGACTGGGGAAATAAGGGCTGACGTGGGAAAGTCATGTGAAGAGTGACCTGCTCCCGTCAGGACAACACGCACACGTCAGACCTGCTACATGATATGGGGCTCACACGCGTCCCTTTCCCCTACAATAAATCTTGCGAGATCAGCTTGGGAAGAGAGCAATGGGACAGAAAGCCGGATTATATCGTGACAATCATACCAACCCATGGAGTTAATGATAATTACACGCTTCAGCTTGGCATAAAATGGGGGAGACCCCTTCATTAAGGGGATTTGGCCATTTTACAAAAGACTCTCTCTCTCCTGTAAACATATTTACTTTTCATAATTCCTCGTAAGTCAGTCCGCTTGGCGACCTGACCCACACTAATATCAATACAAATCAGTGGACGTAGGACTTGCTACCTTAGCATCCTAACCACTTTAAAAGCTTTCTCTGCATTTATTTCGCTTTACATATTCATCATCACGTATTAATCCACCAATCAGTAATACGCACGTGGCAATTAGTTGGTGTCAAAAACTACCATCAACACTAAAGAATATCTTAGTTTTGTGGAAGACAAATTTCGTTTTGCAGATAAATCTTTGTCTGCAACGTTGATGTCTTCTTTGACAGCCATGAAGTATGACGACTCTTGAAGTATGCACGATCATCTTATTGAAATGACGAACATAACAAAAAAATCAAGGAGGTTAGGTATGACCATTGATGATGATTTTTTAATTCACTTTATTCTTTACTCATTGTCTCTTGAGTATGGGACATTTCAAGTAAACTACAACACTATTAAAGATAGGTGGAGTTTAAATGAATTGTCCAGTAAGTTAATACAGGAGGAATTAAGGTTGAAGAATCAAAGAGGTCATTCACTTAACCTTGTGAAGCATGAAACTGGTAAAAAGGAGATAAAAAGAATCAAGAAGAAAGGATAAAAAAAGGATGAATTTAAGGATGATTCTAAAAATCAAAAGAAGGAATGCAAGGTCGATAGATGCCATTTTTGCAAGAAACCTGGGCATTGCCATAAACGCAGGGTTTGGTTCGAAAAGAAAGGTAAACCAAGTGCTTTATTATGTTTCGAATCAAATTTGTCTGAAATTCCTTATAATACTTAGTGGCTTGATTCTGGTGTTACCACTCATATTTGTAATACAATACAGGGATTCCTTACAATCCGGACCACAAGTCCAAATGAGAACTTTGTGTTTATGGGGAATCGAATAAAGGCTTTGGTCAAAGGAATAGGGACTTATCGCTTGATCTTGGATACCAGCCATAACCTAGATCTATTAGAAACCCTTTATGTTCCTTTTACTTCCAGTAATTTAGTTTCTCTTTCAAAATTGGACATTTCTGGTTTTATTATTAGGTTTGGAGAACGTTGTTTTAGTTTGTATAAGAATACTATTTTTATTGGATCTGGTATTCTTAGTGATGGTTGATATAAACTAAATCTTGATCGTATTTTTGCTGAATCCCTACTCATAGTACATCGTAATTCTGGAATTAAGCGTGGTAGATTAAATGAAAATTCATCTTTCTTGTGGCATCGACATTTGGGTCACATATCCAAAGAATGAATAGAAAGGTTAGTAAAGAATGAGATTCTTCCAAATTTTATGTAACGGATAGCCTGGTTCGCCCCTTTGCTATCCGGCTACTTCTCTGCTCGCCGGTACAAGCGGCAGGTATTGTCCCCCCCTTAAGGGATTTCTTCGCCTCCCACACCACTTGAACCCATGCCCAAGGGGCTATAGGCAAATGGGAAGTATAGTGTGTACCATTGGGCTACTTTAGAAGGCATTATGTCTTAAAATCTTTCCTTGAGTATTTTTGCTTGAGTTTGTCACCATGTGAAAGAGCTACCTTGCTTGTAGTGTGAAAGTCATAATTGAGTAATCTTCTAGGATGTAGAGACCCCTATGTTCTTGGAAGATCTACCATTTAGAGGGCTATCTCTTTGCAAGTGTGAAAGCTACACTTGGTTACTTTTGAGAGAATATCTGCCCATTGCTTATCTATTCAAAGAGAAAAAAGTAAAAAAGAATCTCAATTATCTGAAAAGAAAAAGAGCATGAGGGATGGGGGAGTTGAATAAAATACGTTTGACCAATGAGTCATGCTCCCCTTTGAGGACACCACACACACGTATGTCAAAGAATCTATGCATTCTTGCTCATTGATTGACAAAAGAATTGGCTGCTAGTGTGTTAAAAGAAACTTCATTAAGGTCAATTCCTCAGCATCCCCAAGATTAATGATCTTTCTTTTTCACATCACTCTTCTTGACTACTTGCTTATATAAGTTTTTGTTTATGAAATTGATCTCAAGGTAATTTTTTTTTTTCGTATATCTAGTCTTTTGTCCTAGATTGTTGTCACCACCTTGAGAGTTCCTGTGTGCATATATTTGCAGCTTTCTATCCTTGTTTTTCTCTCCTAAGTATCTCTCTTTATAATGCCTTGTGTATGGTTTGTTATGTGCACTTTGTACACTCTTGTCATCACATGTCGGACCTTTGTATGTTCTGCGCACATGACTGTTGGATGTGCTCACATTGGCTTTGGTTAATAAAAAAAAATCAGTGTTTTTCTAGGGTTACATTCTTCTTTTCTTTTATAAAGTTGTGTTTTGTTCTTTTCAGCCGTCATATCCAAAGTGCGTTTTTTTTATTCATTCTTTTTCTCCAATCAATCTCTCCTAACTACCTTTTTGTAAAGATCAATGGAACACCAATAGGGATTTGTTGACAACATTAGAAAGGCTGTAGAATCCAAGAAAAGAACGAGAACAGGGCAGTCCTCACATACCCACAAAAGTGCACGCTCTTCTACTTCAAGTGAAAGCACCCCCTCTATCTCAAAATCAATGTCAAAATCTTCTTCATCTAATGATCAGCCTCTCATCAAGAGACTGAAATGCTCAAAAGGGTCCTCTGTTGAATCCCCTGTGAAGAAGAAGAAACAAGTTGAGATTGCCAAGGGCAAAAAGAAAATGAAAGCGGCACCTCAATTTGAGGTTTTAGGTAAACGAAAAATCTTTATTTCTCCTTCTACTGAGTTGAGATTTAAAGATTCTGTTATTTTTAGACCCATTGTCTGTGAGTCAAATATGGAACTCTTTGAGTTCCCTGAAATTGCCAAAATCGTGGCTAATAGAAAATGGGAATCATCTGTGGTGAAACTTGTGCCACCGTGTCAAGGTTTTGTGCAAGAATTTTATGCACATTTTAGGAAAGATATTGACCAAATCTCGTATCACAAAAACTAAGTCTGGGTAAGGGGTATTTGGATGGACTTTAACCCTGAAGTCATTAGGAAACTATTGAAACTCCCTGTTGTGAAGAATGAAGATGATTTGTCTATTCCTGTAAAGGAACATAAGTTTACAGCTAGTGACCTTAGTGGTGGTACTGTTATAGTTTGGCCTGACAGTGGATTCATTCTTGTTAATGTGCTCACTTCCCTATATAGGACTCTCTTTAAAATCACCAATACCAATTGGTCTCCATCTAGGCATAACTCCTCAATAAGACTTGATAAAGCCCAATTGCTGTATGGCATTGTGCAAAGAAAGAAAATCAACCTTACCTCTGTTATTTATAAAATAACCAAGACCACTGGTGAGTTCGAAGGAAAATCTTTCATTCTGCCCTTCCCTTCCCTTCCCTTCCCTGGTCATAGGATTAGTTGACTTTTATGGGGCTCCAAAAAGACCAAATGATAAGTTCCTTAAAATTAGAAGTATCTCTTCTAAAACTTTCAAGTCTGTTGCCCCTGTTGTGGATGTCCCTTCATCCTCCCAAGCCCCTTCTGTAAAATCCAATGCTTGGCAGTCTAAAGTGTTTGAGTTGTTGCAGGCTCTTAATCAAAAAATAGATTCTTTTCACACCACTTTGATGGCTTGAATTGACTCTCTTAAAACTGTCCTTAAAGAAAAAAAAGTTGAACTTCTGAGTAAAGGATCTTCAAGCGGTTCCAAGGATGCCACTGCTAGCTCTACTCTTGCTGAAGAGCCTGATGTACCTGCTGAACCTCAAGCTGATTTGAATACCAACTCTGCCAATGGAAATGCTGTTTTTGAAGGTAAAAAATCAATCCTTTTCAAAGACATTGCAGAAATTGATGAAGAAGGTACTGTAAATGAACTTGAGTCTAGAGTTGCAGCTGAGCAAAGTGCAAAAGGAACGTCTACCTCTGTATCTGCTCCTGAAATTGATCCCTCAAACAGAGAAAAGGAACTTGACAATGTGACTCCTCCTACTAGTTCTCAGACTGTAGAAGATGCCTCTGGTGTGGACACCCCTGCTCCTATGGATCCTCTTTTAGCTCGTACACCTGGTAGAACTCGTGTCAAAACTGTTGGCAGAAAGCCCTCTAAGAGATCCTCTCGTCTCAAAAGTTGATTTCTTATGATCAAAGAGGGGGAGATGATGATGTTGAATGGGCTGATGGACTCATTTTTTTTTTTGCAAAAACTTTTGACATTAACTATTTGTTAGTGTGATCTCTGCTGTCTCTATGTGATCACATTTTTTTTTTTTTTTGGTGTTTGTTATTGTGATCTCTGCTGTCTCTATGTGGTCACATTTTTTAGGGTGTTTGTTCATGTTTTTATTAAGGTTTCTTACTATGTTTTGGTACGCTTAGAATTACCCTCATTATTTATCCTTGTGTGAGATCTTTTGGATGTTGTTTTCCTTGTGATGAGAGCTTGAATGTAAGCTACTGTTGTCTTCATTGTTGATTCTTAAGAGGAGCTCTTATCTAACATGATGTTGTTGTGCATGTGAAGCTTGTTGTGATGGCTTGAAGTTCGATCAAAGAAGATAGAATCCTTGTGTAGAAAACAGGAAAAATCAACTTTTGGTTATCTTGCTTTGTAATTGAACTCATAAGTATTTCATAGTGAATTTGCTTCTCTGGATGGTCCCATGGATGTAGGCTTGATGTTGAACCATGTAAAAATGAGTGTGTTCCTTACTTGTTTTTTTATGTATGTTTTCATTCAGTCTTTCCTAACTCACTTGCACCAAATTGAACAAGCAACACATTTCACATAAGTTTTAATCACTTGGTAATCCCCTTAAACTTACGCCTTGTTTTCTCTTTTGTATAAACTTATGCCTATTTTGTTTCTCTTCCATTCTCTTCTCTCCCTCATCTTCTGTTTCTTGTACTCTCCCTCTGCATTTCTTGTCGACCGATGACTGACCACAATTGGCCGCCACATTTGGACCTTGTGGTAATCAAATTTGGCTGCCACAAGGCTCTCACATGGTAGCCAAAAGCAAATAGGGAGAAAAAAACATGGATGGTATGATTTGAAGAGTTGTTTCATGAACCATTTGGTCTAAATTACTTGAGTAGTTTTCGTGGTTTGTTATGATTTGAAGGCCTAAACACTTGAGATTTGAGAATGACATTTAAAGCTTTGAGAAAAAAAACATGGATGGTATGCAGTTGGTGTTTCTTGAGTCTTCTCCTAGGATGCGGATAATGTTGATGATGATGAATCCTCCATTTTTTTTTTCTATTTCTATTTTGGTGTTGTGGTGGTTTAATGTGGTCGTCCTTTGACTACAGTTACAACATGAATATACCTTTGGTATTGGGTGGTTTAAAATGGATTTGTGTTTTTGTTTGAATTTTTTTTTTTTTTTTGTTACGATTCCGGTTCTGATTCCACTACTTCGAGAACCAGAACAATTGGAACCAAAATCGCATAGTAGCTTTCAGGAATTGGAACAAACCTTGTGGGGTCAGTTTTGGGTAGGAACCAGAATTTACACCCTAGGTACTCGTCGGTTCTGGTTCTATCCGAAAATTCTACACACCCCTATATGAAACCAGAAGAAAGAGAAAGAAAAGAGAATACGAGGGCAAGGCGAGGGCAGAGGCTAGACTTTGTTGGGATGGGATGACTTTATTAACTTCTGGCTTTGGCTTTGTCTTATTTCTCTATACGTCGCTGTCATTTAAATATTGTAATATTACGGAGTTTGCCAATCCCTCTTCGCTTTTTCAGTTTTCTTGAGATTTGTGAGTGTTTAGAAAATTGGATTGGACAGGCTGGTTAGACCGGTCCAATCGTTGACAAGTGCCTTCTCCGGTTTGGTTTACCATTTTTAACTATTCACCAAATCCCTAATCTGATCACTGGCAAATGAGGAGCTATCAAGTGTCGGGGTTAGATGGCTTTTGTAAAGTCGAGGCTGGTGATTCAAGGGGTGGTGTCGGATTGAATTTTGGATGCTAGAATTTGGCTTAAAAAATAGGTCAATTTTGAATCAAGTGGTGATAGAATTTGGCTTAAAAAAATCAACCCAATCGTGAGTCTGGCCCGCAGAATGGGGGGCTATCAAGTGCCGTGGTTAGATGTGTATTGTAGAGTGGAGGTTGGTGGTGGTGTCAAATTGAATTTTGGATGCGGAAATTTGGCAGAAAAAATCAACCTAATTGCGGTGTCGTTCGCGGGTCACGGTTTGTGAACAAGGGGCTATCATGTTTCAAATTTAGAGGGGTTTTGAAGAGTAGATGACGATGTTTCAGTTGGTGGTATCTAATATAATTTTGGCCGTCGGAATCAACCAAAATTTGGTTGGAAAAATCAATTTAGGTTCAGATCATCGGGGTGTACTTGATAGATTTCAAACTTGTAGGGACCCTTTGATTTTTTGGAGGTGTGTTTGCAATATTTCAAACTTTTTGGACCATCGGAATCCTCCAATTTAACTGGTCCAACCAGACAAACCAGGACCTAGCCCTTTGTCCGAGTGACACCCCGAGTTAGGTTTCAAAACCTTGAGATTTGGAACTGGGTTCAGCCTTTTTAATAGGGTTTCTTATGTGGTCACTTGGATAACTGCCACTCCCATCCATTGCGTCATCCGACGGTTCTTTATTCTTTATTTTTAAATCATTATGTTTTCAAAAATTTGTGTATTAAAAAAAATCTAAATAATAGCATATGTGTATTATATAAATTTATTGATAATACATTAAGAAGTATTAATTTAAGAACATTAATCATATATTAATAATTGGTGTAAAACTTTGAATAATACAATTTAAATGTTGTATTAATGAATAATCTTAATAATAAACAAGATAATAAGTATTAAATAAAATAAAAGGCATTACAAATACATATTTTTTCAAATACAATCAGAAATTAGAAGTTATTATGATGTAATAAATGTATAGCATCATTAATGTCGAAATTAAATATCATCATTGGTGCTTTTCTAAGCGAAAGAGATAAGGTTGGTGGCCCTACTTACCCATAAAATAAATAAATAAGTTCATGTGATTCATGATTATAGCCACACACGTAGCTGATGGCTCCACTTAATTTGACTTGAGGAGGTGTTTCGCTTTCTTGCATCCCCACTTATTAATTTGGCTGCTTCAATTTAGAGACATTCGTAAACTTATCAAGACCTATTGACTTCGAGGACTTTCTCTATGAATCTTCCTCTTTGTTACGGGATGGATGGAGTGGCGGTCATCCAACCCACAGAGCCCAGTTCCAAATCTCGACACAACCGGAAAAGCGAGGAAGGAATGGCAAACTCCGCAATATTTACAATATTTAAATGACAGCGACGCATAGAGAAAGAAGAGAAAGCTAAAGCCAGCGGCCGATAAAGCCATCCCATCCAAACAAAGTCCAGCCTTCTTGCCTTGCCTTCTTATTCTCCTCTTTCTCTCTCACTGTGGTTTCATCTTCTTCTCTCTCTATCCTTCTCTTTTACACACACAATTATTTCTTATTTTTCTCAGATTTGCTCTTCTTTTCGATCCCCCAACTGTAAGTCTATCTAGCCCTTTTGATTAATGCATTTACATCAAGCAAAAGGTTTGGTATATAAATATTAACAATACTTAGTTGCAGATTTAGCACGTTGAATCTGAACGGTCACCAGTGATCTACGTATCCGCAATCAGAATTCATCACATACACCTAGCACCCTCATCCATGTGACTATGCACCAAATTCTATCAGACCAATTAACACAACAACACTGAACACCCCTCCCACGAATTTGGAAAATTCTTAAAATTATTCCCTTATATTTGAACTTTCATCACTTTGCATCTTTCCCTTATATTCCAGCAGCGTTTACTTGAAAAAAAAAAAAAAAAAATACATGTGCCAAAAAATACGATATTAAATGTTTGTCCTTTTATGTCATAATAAGTCAAACACTCAACACCATGGCTAACAAGCTTCTCTGCATCTTGCTTTTCTTCCTCTCACTCTCTTTTCTCTCCATCACCACCGTCCTTTTCCGATCCCTTTCTAATTCTATGCCGTTTGGTGTACTCTCCGGCGGGGTCAGACCTCACCGTAACCCCCAGCACATTGTTCTTAATCCTTTATCAGTAGTAGTTGATACAGAGCTTCCTCCGTGTAAACAGACGTACGGTTTCATGCCCTGCTCCACTACTGCGTTGGGGAATTTGTTTTTGATCATCGTTTATGGATTCCTCATTTTCAAGGCGGCCAAGTATTTGACAAATGGGAGTGAGCTGTTGGAGCTTCTCGGCTCCGGTATTCTTGGAAATATTGTTCTTCCGAAGCTGGGCGGGCTTCCCAGCGCAATGCTTATTCTTGGTAAGAACTTCTGTTTGGGAAAAGGGTGTTTGGATTTTGAGATTGGGAGTTAGATTTGTGAAATGGTATCCTTTTTTCTAATAAGTTTTATGGTGCCAAGAAAGCCGTGGTCAGCCTCCGGAGGGAGACTTTAACCGGGCTTTTTTTCTAAGAATGTTCTTGTTTAAATTAATAAATAATTAACATTATAATATATAACTTAACAGAAATAAGATTATAAATATATATTTTCATCGTAACATTAGCTTAATCTTTTATACTTATTTCGCTTTTTGTCATTAGGAAAAATATCACAACATGCACATTAAACATTAATTATTATGAAAAAATGTTTTAAGTTGAGTTGAGTTGGGTTAAATTGAATAGGATCAGATTCTGAAAAAATGTTTGGTAAAATATCTGAAAATTATATAAGAGTTAGATAAAATTCTATAATAGTTGTTTGGTATATTTTTTTTTAAAAGTTTTTAAGACAGAATAATTGTTTGGTATATTTTTTAAAAATATTTATTATGATTTTTTGACCTCCTACATTTGTTAAGTTAGCTAAACACCCCTACAATAAAAGTTTAAAAATTAACTAAAGCACCTGAGCCACCCAAGATAAAACAGTCGGCTATCGCCCACCACTGTTGGACGACAACCAGTAGTAGCCAAAATGGCGCACGACTGGTTGGATCTGATCGATTTTGAGCCGATATGGCTGTTCTCGACCAGATCTACAGTTAGAGATCTAACCGTTGATAGCCAAGTAGCCGAATAGATATGGTTGGCTTTGGCCAGATTAACACAGGATTAGCCGGCAATGGTTGTTGGCAAGCGGTGGGGGTCTTGGGTGGATTAATTTTCAGATTAGAAGGAGAGAAAAGTGAGAAGAAGAGAAAGAAAAAAATATTTTGAGTTGAATAGAGTTGGATAGAAAAATGTTTTGAGTTTAATAGAGTTGGATAATCTGAAAACAAGTCCCCCAATCTTTTCATTTTTAGACAAAAAAAAAAAAAAAAATGTTATTGGATTTGGATTTGGATTAATTTTCAGAATAAAGATTTCAGTAAGTAAACAAATAGAGATCCTATTTTTTAATCCAAATATGATAACAAAATATTGTAACAAATAAGGCCAATTATCTTTGATGTGCTTCTATTAACATTATTATTATTATTATTTGCAATATTCGACATTACTATACATAAAGGTTTACGTTATTTAACTTCAATGACAATAAATTACAACATATAAAATTAAAAAAATTAATTTTAATAATAATAGTAATGAAATTTTAATTTAAAGATTTTATAAGATAATTTAAAGCCAAAGATTTTTTTTTTTCTGAATATTCTATAGTAATTCCATTACATTAATAATTTCGTGTTATTTCAAATATTCTATAGTAATCATCATTTTATTTTAAATATTGCGATTCGTGATCATCATTCTGCTCCCTTATTTTTTATTCCATTTGCATTTCATATTTCCAGCCCGTTCCAAAAACAAAACGGCTATATGGTTTTAATATTTCTTTATGGTTTTTTTTTCTTTATATATATATATACAGTGTCAGGACTTTCTGCAAGAAAGGAAGCTGCTCAACGTCAGATCTCAGTAGGAATGGGATTACTTGCTGGCACAAGTATCTTGCTTACTACTCTAGTATGGGGATCCTGTGTTGTCATTGGCAAGTGTGACATTGATCAGGGTTCAAAAACTAGAAATGGTTGTCAAAACAAGAAAGGATTTAGTTTAACCGGTATGTCATTTTGACATTCTTACAATTCTTTGAATATATATTCCATGGATTGATGATTTTTCTAATTCAAAAGGTTCTTTTAAATCGCAGAAATTGGTGTTGGTACTCATATCTGGACTTGCTATGCTGCAAGGATTATGGTTATATCAGTCATCCCATTCATTATTGTTCAAATGACCTGGATTCTCAATTCAACTTCAGGAAAACACTTGACAGTCTTGATTGCACTGATTGCATCTGTCTTGATATTCATTGCTTATTCCATTTATGAGGTAAATCATACATTGCTCAGTAATAGTATGCGTATTCCATTACTTTATCTAAATTAACCACTACTGAATATGTGACGACTCTTTTGTTGAAATACTGGAAATGTTTTTATAATATTTTATTTGGTTATCTTAATTATAGACCATTAGAAAAGGCTAAACTAAACCTGTGATTTGAATCTTAGAAGCCCAAATGAATAAACTTCTTGTGATTTATATAAACAATATTTAGATTTGAATCTTAGAAGCCCAAATGAATAAACTTCTTGTGATTTATATAAACAATAAATATTGACTGACAAACCTTTCTAACTTTCTCTCATAAATGTGATATAGTATTTTACAATTGGTTAGACGAGATCTATTGTTAGGTAGGTGGGACCTGTTACAAGCTGCCACGTTGCATCTGTGAGAGAATATTATTGAGAAAGGTTTGTAAGCGTAATATTACTCTTACGGTATCTTTGGTTGGAGATAATAGGAGATTATTGAGGTAATGTCATCTTATATTACTTGATTACTATGTTTGGTAGTCAAGTAATATAAGATTCTAATAATCTTTCAAAATCAATAGTAATTACTGTTAGTAATATAGAAGGCAATCTGATTATTTCTATTTTCTTAGGAATTTTAAAATTACATGATAATATTTTTTTTTTGTTACAATTTTAGGTCCCTTATTAATAAAATTTTCAAATAATAATGCCTTTATTTTAAAAACAATTTATAAAAATATTAATTATCTATTTTATTCCTATATACAAAGTTTTTAGGACATGAATACCTTGGAATTTTAAAGGAAAAAGAAAAAAGAAAAAAGAAAAAAGGTTGAACCAAACTATTGCACGGATGAGCCACCGACTGGTTCTGCCATTGCTTTAATTTTATTCTTTTTTCTGTTTTACTAGTAACAGTTTTAGGAAATCTTTTATGTATATGGCGATACTTGACTTCAATTTCCATTCATCATCTCGTGTAGGTCTTTCACCCTTGGATTAAGGAGAAGTGGCTTGCTTATGCAAAGCAAAAGCTTCTGATGTCAGGAATTTTGAAACATCTGGGAAAGCATGCTTTAGGAAGGCTCCTGAATGATAGAGGAGAACCTGACAAAGATGTTATAAAAAAGTCAGTTTTTATTTATTCAATGCTGTGCCTCTCACCCATTTCCCCTTCTCCCCTCAAATTAGAATAAGATCATGTTTTTTCAATTAATAAATTCCTGCCACTCATAAGATATTAGCACTGACTTCTTATGACAGATTGTTTGACTGGATTGACGAGAATAGAGATGGACAACTTTCACACGGTGAATTAAATGCACTGATCATAGGAATTAAGTTTGAAGGGGTAAACTTGGATTTGGATGATGCTGCAGAAAAATTATTGAAAGAATTTGATTATTCTCATGATAATCAAATTGATTTTGATGAATTCTTTGATGGTATATCAAAATGGCTCAATGAAGTAAATCGAGGAAATAGATCTGGTGATCCTGGTTCTCAGACAGCAAAACTTCTAAGTGACTTTCACGAGGTAAGTTGCACAATGGTGACTCGCATCTTTATGTAGGATTGCTATTGCTATGAGGTTGTGACATCTTGCAAACAATGAGCAGCAAACAAAGAGTGAGCATGACTTGTTGGGAGCCGACGAACAAATTGACGAGGTTGTTGAGGCTGTTGAAAACCCCAAGTGGACCTCCTTCAAAGCATATTCGATGCTGGTGATTGGAACCATTATTTCTACTGCATTCGCTAATCCTCTTAAAGATACTGTTATTAACTTTTCAAATGCAACAACTATTCCTTCATTCTTCATCTCATTTGTTGCACTGCCTTTGGCCACTATGTTAAGTGATGTGATACCAATACTCATTTATGCCAGCCGTAAAAGTAAGAAGAGCGCTTCATTAACATTTAACGAGGTTTGTTTAATTATAACATTTGTCTATTAATTTCCATATGCAATTTTCCTTTAAGAAAATTCTAGTGCATGCTTAGGTGATTTGAGTTGACAGGTCTAATTTAATTAACAGTGTTGCACTGTTGTATAAGGCAGTTATATTAATACTCAATTCTGATGTTTCTCTGCTTCAGTTATACAGGACCGTATCGGTGAATAATGTCATTCAGCTATCAGTTTTCTTAGCGGTCGTCTACATCAGAGGATTAAGATGGGAGTTATCATCGGAAGTTCTGGTTATTCTGATTGTTTGCGTTGTGATGGGTGGTTTTGCCAGTTTCCGTACCACCTTCCCCATCTGGACATCCTTAGTTGCTTATATCCTTTATCCCTTCTCCTTAGCACTGATTTATGTTCTTGATTATGTCTTTGGTTGGCCATAGATCATGAATTGTTGAGCCAGGATTTTGTTCATGTAGAAACAACTTGAAACAATAAAAAATAATTATAGGTTCAAACATTAACCTTTATATGATGATTCCTGTTTGATATCTCACGGATGACAGAGACCTTTATATGATGAATCACATGTGACTTTGAACTTGGAATTTTCCAATAGAAGTTAAAAGGGTCATACTACCTTTTTCGTTGTTCGCAAGGTACATTGAGAATTTTCAGCCATTGGATTTGCTTTGAAAAATAAATGGCTGATGTTAAGCTTAAGATAAAAGTAAACAAAAACTTGCTACCTACTGAAGAAGTTATTACTAATTAAAAACAAAATGCATTAACAATAGATATGAGTTAAAAATTATAATTTTATAAAATAAATAATATTTTTTTATCAACCAAAATTTTAAATATAATTGAATCAGTTTAAAATTTTATTGTTTTTTTAAACATAAAATAATAGTTGTAGGTGCAAAAATCTACTGTTGCGGAAAGAGGGGCTGATCATGTGAGGTTGAGGCCACAAGCGATCTGATGCACCTGCACACGTGAGAAAACAAGCGTGAAGCAGATGAAAAATACCGGGGTGGTGTTTGCCGTAAACACTCCGACGCTCAAGTCAACAAGGTTGAGGGAGACTAATTTAATGAGGGCTAGGGAGAAGAAATGTTACTAGAAGTCTAGTCGGGGACTGTGACTATAGCTGTAATGCGAAGTTCTAAAGCTTGAACTCCAAGGTCTGAAGGTGTAATGTAATGTCTCCTTTGTGAGAGGGCTGACATCTGTTTAAATAGTGACTGTATGGTTTCCCAATCCTGGTGGGATTGGGAGTTCTCGTAGTGATCGTTTCCCCAAAGGGTGTAACCTTTGGGAGTTCCCCACCCCATTCTCGTAGTAATCGTTTCCCCAAAGGGTGTAACCTTTGGCCCCCTTATCCTGGCGTGAAAGGGAGTTTGAGCATGACTCGGATATAGACCTTGGAGGAAATGGGATAGTAGTCGACTTCCTTGTCAGAGTTCAAGTAGGAGTATAATCCGTAGGTGACCGTAGGCTCTAAATTGACAGTAAACGCAAAAGGTGTGCTAGGATCAGGAGGCCCGGATCCAAATGGTATGGACCGACTGCAATCCATACCGGATAGGCCTTATCTGTGGAATTCTGGCTTGGGCCGCATTGGGACTATGCCTAGGCTTTCCTCTTTGTTGGAAGTGTTACCCTATTTGGGTCAAAGACATTTTTTGGCTCTAACAATACTAATGATAGTAAAACTATTATTGAATAGAATTTGTCATCAACGAATGTTTATGATAATAAAGTCGTGATTTTTTCAAATTTTTAACAAAATACTCTTCGAGTTTACTTAATACAATTATATATTATAAAATCATATATCATAGTCCATTTACAAAAATAGATACAACATAACTTTAAAATGTTTAAATTATCAAATACATGTTGTTTTTTAAATTAAGTATAACAACTTAATAGATAAAATTCATAAAAAACTCCACAATATTTTTCTTTTCGGTCTGATTATGTCATAAAATATAATAACAAATCAAGCCGAGGATGTTTCTATCACAAAAATACACGAATATTTTGCTTTCCTATTTTTCTCGGTTTTCTCTGAACAATCAATAGTAAATTGATCATAATTTGCTCAATAAAAATCTAACCGATGAATAGATTAAAGCATTGAAAACTAGACAGACATGACTTTAATTTGATATATCATATGCTACCTTTGATATGGAATCTACTTTGCTGCTGAACCATTTATCTGAATAAGTTAATAATAATTGAGGTTATGGTGTTGTGCTATCGCCGATAAAACAAAACTGCACAGTATCACATAAACCATAGTTTAAGAATAAATTCCACAAACAAACAACTGAAACGGTTAGAAAAAAACTAAACAAAAGATGCGAAAGGCTACAAACAAACACTGCAAGCATCATCGAAAGAATGAACAACATCACCAGAAGACAAAGTGGAAAGGTTCTTATTCTCACATGGAACAATGAGAATGAGAGTGATAGTGACAGTGAAGGAAGAAGGAAGAGAAGAGAAAATGCGTGAAGTGGAGAAGGAGGAGATAAATTTGTATAGGAAAGGAGAAATGAAATAAGGGAAAAGAATGGAACCTTAGAAGAGGGGGTTTAACCCGATTTTTGCACTAAATCCAGTTGGACCGGTGGTTTGGCACACTGACACCAGCCCAACCGCTGGTCAAAACGGGTTGATGAATTAAAAATATTTTTAATGTCATTCCATTCTGATTTTTATACTTATTTAAAAGTGGCAAATAATTAATATTATTTATTTGGATTAAATTGGTATCCATTGAATCCATTATTTAAATATATTTCACACATGTAATATTTCTATCAAATTACTATTTTTAATTTTTTAACAACAATACTTGAAATATAAACAATAAACATACCGCGCGGACTCTATAACTAATTATTAAATAATCTTAATAATAAACAAGATAATTAGTACTAAACAAAAATAAAAGACATTACAAATACATATTTTTCCAATACAATCATAAGTTAGAAGTTATTATGATGCAATAGGTATGATGTAATAAATGTATAACATCATTCATGTAGAAATAACAGATTGTCGTTTGGTGCTTTTCTATGTGAATGATATAAGGCTGATGCCTCCACTTATCCATAAAATACATAAATAAGTTCATGTGATTCATGATTATAGCCCCACACTTTGGCTTATGGCTCCACTTAATTTGACTTGAGGAGGTGTTTCGCTTTCTTGCATCCACACTTTTTAATTTGGCTGCCGCTATTCAGAGACATTTGTAAACTTATCAATAGCTATTGACTTCGAGGTCTTTCTTTGTTAAACCCACAGAGCCCAGTTCCAAATCTCGACAAAACAAGAAAAGCGAAGAGGGAATGGCGAACTCCATGATATTTAAATGACACATGTATAGAGAAAGAAGAGAAAACTAGGGGAGAGTACGGGCAATGGGTAGAACCAGAACCTGCAAGTAGAATTGGAACCAAAACCTACTGGAAACCAACATTGTGTGGATAGGTTCCGATTCTATTTTTTTGGAACTGACTCTATGTGGTTCCGATTCCAATTTTTTGGAATTAACATTGTGCGGCTTCGATTCCGATTCTGGTTCCTATATGTGATGAAACCAAAACCTAGGAAAAGAACCTGAAGCGGGTACCCGGTTTAGAACCTGCTTGGAACCGAGGGAGGGTACCCGGATTGGAACCTGTTTTGGAACCTGGGTTGAAACAAAATATCTATGAAAAATAGGGATTTTACATATAAAAAATTTTTAATTTTTTTTACAGTAACCTAATTAAATATATATACAATTATACATATAAACTACACCATATAAAAAACTTTAATATATTATAATATTAAAATTTTGATTAATTAAGTGTATGATTGGAATTATGATCTAATTAAAAGTGTTTTAATGTTATTAAAAAAATTATTTTTAAATAAAATAGTATATTTGTTTGAATAATAATATAATATTTAATTATTTACTTCAATTATCAAGTTCTAAGTATATTTATAATACATTAGTAATTAATTAATTATATATGATAAATTGATAAACATTAGTATATTATTAGTTAAATGATTACTTAATTAATTATAACATTACATTATAGTTAAATGATTACTTAACTAATTATAAGTTTGTAACATTGCATTATAAACATTAGTAATCTACTACATTAGTAATTCGGTACATTAATTAAATAATTAGAAATTTAAGTAATTATAACATGCATTACATTATAGATTTATAGTATGATTACTTAATTAATTATAACATTCAATTATAAACATTAGTATAATATTTAATTAAATGATTAGAAATTTAATTAATTATAATATTACATTATAAATTTATAGTATGACAAGCTAAAAGACCCGCACGTTGTGCAAGGTGCCTATGCAAGTAGTTTTGACACAAAACAAAAAATAATTTAATTAATTAATTAAAAAACGAAATAATAACAGAATATTTTAGTGATAGGAATATATTCCCTTTTCAAAGCAAAAGAAGAGGAGTTGGAGCACTTTTATGAGGACAATACCAATGTTGTTGACTACAAGTCTAAAACACAAACTTGCAACAAACTCTTCCCACACTTTCCAAATGCTTCCCCCATAAGACCACCATAAGAAACTGATTTCCCTGCCCTACTGAACCTAAGCAACAACTCAATTGAAGCATCAGTCAATACAACCATAAAGATGATCAAATCAATACCAAGACCAAGATTGAGCACTTACATGTAGAAGTGTTCAGTTCTAGGTACCCTGCATGTTTTAAAGGAACCAAAATCAGAATTGGAATCAACTATTCCTCGAAATTTGGACATGTTTCTGTAATCGCCACAACCAACCCATATGTATAAAGACCAAGAAAAATGTGCCATGGCAATACACTAATTCTTGATGCACGCACCTCCCCTCAATGCCAAAAGCTCAAGAAGCCCATTATTCACTACAATTTCAATCAAAGTAACTACAACATTGTTATAGTATTCTCTCCAGTTTTATGTAATACCAAAACTAATCTTAATATCCGTATACACAAAATTTGTTATACAATAAAACTTTGTTTGCTCCTCTTGGATTTCTTCTCTTTCGGTAAGTTATTTGCAATTGTCATTTTCAACAACCAAATTTCACAAAATCTCAGACTTCAATTTTTCAGTACACTCCAGCAATATCTATGCACACCAAAAACATAATTAGCTTCCAATTATCTAGTAACTTTAAAGACCAAATTTAAGTTAGATGTGATTTTAACACTCCCTAACCTATGATATTTGCAAGACCTGGAACTAATTTTGATGAGTCTATGGCCTGAGAATCAGGCCTTTCTAGCTCAAATTAATATAATTCTGAAATTTAAAACCACAAAAGGTAAAAATTTGAGAAATCTAGTTCTCTGTAGCTGTAAAAACGGTAGATCTCTTATTTACATTCACCAATTAACAATAAATAAATGAAATAGAACAATTAAGATTGAAACTAACAAAAGTCACAGAGAAAGATGATATCCAGATATAATAGAGTCACAATTTTTCAATTTAAGAAACAACACAAAAGCGTAGCACAGGTTAGTCACATGGGTGGTTTCAAGATTCATGGTAAAGATTGCTTCTTGCAAATTACCAAGAAAGGAATCCATGATTAGAGCACCCGATACCATTATAACACCAATCATACTAAAATTTGGTGAAGTTTGTGCATCTGCTAAGGTAAAAAGGATCAACTCCACCACTAAAAGTATTGCAGATACATATGAACTGGGTATTTTCGTCTGAGGCCCGATATGAATGTGCCCATGACCGTTACAAGCAAAACCTAAGATGACAAAATAAATTTCCAATTATAGCCAAATTGATCCCATTTACTTGATTCACATAGAAAGAGTAAATGAGCTAATTTGAGTCATTTACACCTTTACAAATTAAGAGACCCAATTTGACTATCAAACAGAAATTGATTTTTCAACATGAAATTAAAAAAAGTAATGGAGTTGAATATTTACCTTTGTGGATTTGAACATGAGCTGTGTTGGATAGTTAAGAAAAGCCAAAGACCCTCTGGTAAGTCCATGAGAACATAGTAAAACTATAGAGAGCTTCACATAAGTCTTCCATGGTTTCACCATCTATTTAGTGGTGAAACCTTGAACATAAATGAGAACGATATAGATGAATCCTTGAACAAATGTGAAGTACCAACTATAACTAGGAAAATAAAAGGTGTCTATTGATCAAAATTTACAAACTAATCCTTGAAATTCCATATCACAAATTGAAAAATACTCAAAGAAAATCATTAAAATGCTACCAAATACAATAGTACTTATATGTAAATTATACTTGAATTGGAGCCTGTTGTATACATATTCCTGCAAATTACGTAATAATTAGTTTACAATCATGCAGATCAAATAATTGATTACTGAAAAAGTTAATTCTCAACTCTATTTGGCGGTTGAGAAACTTGAGAAAAAAAATATATATGTATTTTCAGTACATATCTTTTCCCTGAGATGTATTCCTCAAATTTCTCTGCAAGAAAAACATATTTCGCAAAACTAAAAATGCATATCTTTCAACCGCCGTATCGACATTACTTAAAAATAGAATGAAAAATAACATAAAACTCCAAGTTCCATTTTTCTTTCCTTGGTAGTCAATTTTTTGTAAGATCAAACAAAATCTAATAAAACTAAAAATGAATTATTCACTTACAGCTTCATCAGTTTCTCTAGGGAATGTAACCTTTTTTCCACTTTGCATACTCTTCTCAACTACTAATTCCAACACCTTCTTCTCTTGAAGAACCTTCTCATCCTTACACACTGTGCAACGATCCTTGTCGCTAATAGTTTCTTCAACCCAATTGATCCATCCTTCTTCACTAACCTCTTCCTAGGTTCCAATACCTTCAAATAAAGCAATCACACATAAATTAACAAATCATAAAGACAATGCCAAGTTGAATAAAGCTACTATCTTTACATTGTAACTGACCCAGTAAGGGTACCAAGTCCCCGCCAGTGGCCTCAAAAGTGATAAATCCATGCCTTTACCAAAATTAAAGACAACCCATCAAATACCAAATATAAAATCAATAGCAAAAACTAAAGATAAACCTATCAGGACCATACAAATCATTATACAAAAAACCTCAACACAACCATAAAAAAGAAAGAACTTCTTGGCATGATTCTCGGCACAAATTAAAAGATGAAAACCCTAAGAGAAAATTGATCAACAAAACCAATCTAAAAACCAAAATTGGAAAAAGATTAAAACTTTCTATCAAATTAAACGGACCTGGTGGCTACTATGAATTGGAATCCATGGGCGATTGAATGAATTATTGAGGTGTGTGTGTTAGGAAATGATCTAACTCTTGGCAGCAGAAAACAAAACTTTTAAAGCATAGATCATTTCCATTAAACCAAGATCAGGGTACAGATAATACAGATAATATGTTAAATAAAAAATATGCAGTAATATGAACGATCAAAGTAAAGATTAGAGTTCATACGCACGTTTAGAGGCTTCTTCAAACTTGTCTCTGAATCTTTTCGCTACTGATCCAAGAACAGGATCGAACTAGCGGTAATCCACACAAGGATAACCCGACGAACTAAAGAGGGATTTGCTAGATCCTCTTTAGCTTCAACAATCAAAGAAACTCATGAGACTTAGGAGAGGGCTGTGTTTTTTTCTTTCAATGAAGAATGATTGAATACTTGTTATATTTCTCTCTATTTAAAATCACAAAAACCATGCACTTATATAATGCACATGAAACCCTATTCCAATAAGGAATAGATTTGGGCTCCAACCCAAACAACCCCTATATCCAAACACTCCCAATGATGATATTTTATTTTAATTATTATTATTTCCCATTAAACTCAATTATTATATTTATAGAAATATATTAACATTTAATAATAATAATAATCCATTTAAATATATGTGTACATATATTTAAATATAATCTCACTTATTTAATTTTAATATTAAATTAAATATAGGCAACAACCTCAGCAAATTTAATTGCACTGTGAGATTACCAAAATACCATTTTGCCTTAAAAGACGAAAACGCCCCTTACTCAAACTGATTCTTAAATTATCTTCTATGTGTGTGACCCATAAGCTCCTCATCATACCGGCAGTGTGTAGTATCGTGATTAACACCAATTAATCATCTTACTACACACAGACCAAGATTGGCCCCCAACAAGGCATCATGGCCACCTGATAGATTCGGATTCATCGAAGAAGCTACTGTCAATGATATGGTTACTGTGTAATAAGATCATTTCCTCATCTGTTATCTTTTCGAGACAGAGGCACATAAATAGTGTCAACCTCAGTTACTCTCGATATATATGTATTCAAATACTGGACCAATGACTGGAATAATAAATTAGATTGAGCAACAACTCAATCTCACTGTGGCCACAGTTTTAGTGTCATTGTCATTTACTGAATTGCGCCGTGAGATAATTTCTCCTGTACCCAAGAGTGATGAATCCTCTATTGATCCACCATAGTCTTGATACACTCCTTGATGCAGCCAATCACCATTGTATTGACAGCTCTGAATAAAATTGCATTAGGTTAGTGTCAAACTACACCAATAGGTACACAAGGCACTCCGGTGATCTCAAGTCTAAGGATCACATGCACCACCATTCGTTAGAGAATTTATTCCATAGACACTAGGGTTACCATCTATATGAAATCCTCTGGTGGGTCAGTCTAGTGAACTTGCCTATAGCAAGCACACATGTGTTGCACCAGGTTGTTAGCAAACAACCTTTACAAGTGAGATCAATCACTACCTTTTGACAGGTTCGTTCAACACTATGATAGCCTTATCGTATTATCTATGCCGTTGGTTAGAATAATACTAGGGCTACAGACGTTTTTAGAATGGCCACCATATGTGCTCATAGGGTTCTCACTATCAAGATTTGAAACACGTGATACCCTCGTCATGATTCTATCATTCTAAAGACATATATCAATACATATAGATATGATTTACGCAATAAGAATAAAATGTCTTTTATTAATCAATGAACATTATTACAAAGAGTTAATTATATAATAATTGATTGGCTCTAGGGCACCTATGTTGTGGATTTTCGTAAATGTACAAAATCGTGCAAGTAATAAAGTGTATAAATACGGATATCGAACCCAAGGGAATTACTATTATCAATTACTAATTAAACTATCATATTAATATTTGATCAATCCAAATTGTATCAAGGAAAACCTAAATTAAATAAAATTAACAATTGAAATTAAAAAGAAACTGAAAAAAAGAACAATTAAAACAAATCTTTGGGTTAAAACAAGATGACTAGACCTAGGGCATAGATTTCACACCAACTCTTATTCATATGTATCGATCACTTATGCTAATTTTATTAAGCTTTTCCTACAGGTTAAACTCCCTAAATTTCCAATAAATTTCTCTCAAACAATTATCAAATTAACTCCTAATTACTAACCCAAATTATCTCTAATCAGATTTAAGCAATTGAAGATCATTACGCTCTATAGAGTTTACGAGAACTTCACAAGTTGCGGTAACCTATCTCTAGCGTTCACTCAACCTATGGTTTTACTACCGTAGACCAACTAAGTATCATCTCTCGATCTCAACCTAGTCCATTAGTTTATTCAATTCAAGGACCCTTAAGAATCAAAAGCTTTAGGTATAATAGTAAAACTTAGGAAAAATTCTTAATAAAAATTAACAAGCATAAATCAACACATAATCAAGAGATTGGGCTACATCTTAGCCCTAGAGAGTAAATTTAGTTCATAATAAACATGAAAGAAACAATCATCTTTATTAAAACAATCATCATGAGTTTATAAGAAAGGAACAAAAAAAATTTTTCTATATTGTGAATCAAAGCTCTAGAACTTCTGTCACTTTTCTTCTCTACAGGGTTTCCTTCCCTTATTCTCCCCAAAGAATCCCTAAAATAATGCTAAAAGACTTCTATTTATATCCCACAAGGGTTAGGGTTTTATTTTTCTTAATTCTATTTGGCTTAGGACTCTTAACCCTATCTTCTTAAACAAAAACGAATGACAATTTCTTAACTACGTGACTGTGCCCTGGCACTGTGCTGCGGCATGGTAGCTACTGGAAAAAATGTGTCGTGGTACTGTGCTACAGCATGGTAGCTACTAGACAAAGTGTGCCGCGGCACAGTAATAACTCTTCTTCTTCTCGCATCATTCCACTATTCTTCAAAGATTGTGATTTTTGAGCTCGATAACGATGAAATTTGGAGAAGTGATGAACATATGAAATGTACCCCTTTGAATTAGATTTCCAACAATCAAAGGATTATCTTAATCCGAGTTTTACAGCTCAAGATATTTTCAAAAGACCGAGGTATGCTCAAGCTAGAGCGTAATCTAGAATCTTCTCTTTAATTCAAACCTCTATAACTTCTTCAATTCAACTCCGATTCTTAATCTGTTTGTTTTTACTCGTCACTCATTCCATTGCCAATGTGATTCTTCATCTGAACATAACATTTAAGCACTAGTAGCCTGAAAAACACTCAAACACACATGTGATCCCGTAAAAGATAATTATGAAAATATTAAGTAACTTTACCAAATTAAGCTTAATTTCCCACAAATAATCCCCATAAACCACTAACTAAATGTGTATTTTCAAGCTCTTATAAACCTACTCTAACAGTGTGTTATCTCTGGCCTCGCCTCATGCCCACCTATGAAACTTGATATGCTTAGAGAACTTTGGAAAAAGAATTATCATAATAATCATTATAATTATCACAAAACAACAATTGAATCAATTTCCACAAAAAAAACCCATGAAGCAAAGATCAATGTAGAAACAAATCACGAAGCAAGTAGGTACCTTCTTTTCAATGGTGATGGCGGCGTTTTGAGAGGCATCGAGAAATGGCTGAGACTGAAGCAAGAGATCTTCACATCTCTTCTTTAACAAATTATTTTCTCTTATCTTCTTTCTAATCTCCATCAGATTGTCCTCTCTCTGCATCGGTGCCACTTTTTGTACCCCTTCTTTCTCACCTCCGTCTAAGTGCTAGGCCTCAACGACATGTCTTTGTTTGGGAAAGATTGCAAATGACAGAGAAAGTAGCAATCACACATAAAAACCAAGAAAAATAATTAAAAAAGCAAAGAGAAATTGAAAAAACTTAAGTATCTCTAATTCAGTTTAGATGCGGAGAAGCAAAAACAATGACGACTCTCTTTTAGCCTATTTGGAGTGCTTGTATTTGAATATGAATGTTAAGCGTCTGTGTTTATGCGAAATTAATGTGAATGTGAAGAGTTGGTGTTTATATAAAGAGAATAACTCTAATCTTTATATCTTTTCACGTAGACCTTTGGAATGCCAATTCTAGTGAATGTGAAGGGATTAATAAATTTGAAATGTTATATGTGAATGTGAATGTGAATGTGAGTAGTCTGTGTTTATGTGAAAATTAATCTAAGTTTTAATTAGACATCCAATGTCCCAATTACATGATGCCATGTGTCCAACAATATTTCACCATGTCAAAATAAAGGATGTGAATGTGAATGGTATGTATTTATGTGAAGATTAATTAAGATTTAGTTAGACCTTTCAATGCCCCAATTACATAATGCCACATGTTCAACAATATTCCATCAAATCCAACTCATCAATCTATTCCACATCATGACCAATAACATCCAGCCAACTTTTAAGAATCCAATTCAGCCCCAATCAAATGCAGCCATCTGTACTACAATCTTCCTACATGGCAAAATGAATGAATTCTACCTCCTCAAAATGACAATCATATAGCCTATGCCTCAAGATTTTATATATATATATTGATTACTCAATTAATTATAACATTAGTTTATAGTATGATTATTTAATTAATTATAACATTACATAATTAAATGATTACTTAATTAATTATGACATTATATTATAAACATTAGTAACATACAACATTAGTCTAATACTTAATTAAATTATTAGAAATTTAATTAATTATAGCATTACATTATAAATTTATAGTATGATTATTTAATTAATTATAACATTACATTATAGTATATTACTTAATTAATTATAACATTACATAATTAAATCATAAATGATTACTTAACTAATTATAAATTTATAACATTATATTATAAACATTAGTAATTTACTACATTAATTAATTATAATGTTACATTATAGAATGATCACTTAATTAATTATAGCATTACATAGTTAAATGATTACTTAATTAATTATAAATTTATAACATTACATTATAAACATTAATAATTTACTACAATAGTACATGACTTAATTAAATGATTAAAAATTTGATTAATTATAACATTACGTTATAGATTTATAATATGATTACTTAATTAATTATAATATTACATTATAAACATTAGTATAATACTTAATTAAATTATTAGAAATTTAGTACAATATTTATGAGTCACACTGGACACAAATTAATAAGTAATCAAAGTTGAAAACTACTAAATGCAGGTTTTCGTAATTTGTTATGGGTGTGATTGTAAACTTTTAAGGTATTTTTGTTATTTTTTAAACTAATAAGGGGTAATTGATTTTTTATTGGATACCTGGTAAGGAACTGGAACTTGCATTTCAGGTTCTGGTTCCTTGAATTTAAGAATTGAAACTGACAGGTTTTGGTTCCAATTCCTTTTTCTGGGAATATGTACTATGTGGTTCCAATTCCCGTTCCCGTTCCTCCAAAAATTGCAAGATACCAGGAACGGCTCACCCGTAGAGAAAGCTAAAGCCAACAGCCAATAAAGCCATCCCATCCAAACAAAGTCCAGCCCCTGCCCTTGCCTTGCTTTTGTATTCTCTTGTCTCTCTCTCACTGTGGTTTCATCTTCTTCTCTCAGTTTATGGTTTTCTTTTCTTTATCTCTCCCTCTATCCTTCTCTTTCACACAATTATTTCTTATTTTTCTCAAATTTGCTCTTCTTCTCGATCCCCCAACTGTAAGTTTAGCTTACCCTTTTAATTAATGCATTTACATCAGCAAAAGGTTTGGTATATAAATATTAACGGGTGCGTTTAGTTTATTATATTGGATAGGATTTTGGGGATAGTATTGGGTTGTTGGATAGGGGAGTATTACGAGGTAAATTTTAAAAATTTATGAAAAAGCCCTTAGGTTTACTAATTTAATTAAAGACCCTAATATGTAAAATGACAAAAACACCCCTAGAATTTTTCATGCTAGATTCCGGCCACCACCGCTGGAATTTGGCCGAAAAAAGGCCTGCACGCATACGCATCGGTTGGATCTGTGTCGTACCACGCGCTTATGGTTTTTCCTTTTCCGGCCGGATCCACCACTTGACCGGGCAGAAAAGGCCGCAGACTACGATGTTATGTCCGCGACATAAAAGGCCAACGACGACCTCCATCTTTGGTCAGCTAACGACGGCCTTAAAGATGTGGCCTTCAGTTGACCTGCAACGATGGCCTGTTTTCAAAGATCTCGGCCTTTTCCGGCCAGATCCAGGTATCGGCCTAAAAGGCCAGGATCGGTGAACTTCCGGCCATTTACGGCGGAAGTTAGGCCAGTTGTCTGATTTCGGCTATCACCGACGGTGGTTACCGGAATCTGACAAGTTGGGTTGATGGGGGTGTTTTTGTTCATTTTTAAACTTTTTTTCAGGGGGTATTTAGTGAAATTAATAACCTTATGGGGTCTAAAAGTAATTAAAAAAATAGGGTAATATTTCTGGAATAATGTGCCAAACATTATTTGGAGAATAGGATCCAGAATATGGATAAAAATACTAAGCCAAACATAGCCAACAATATCTTAGTTGCAGATTTAGCACGTTGAATCTGAACAGTCGCCTGTGATCTATGTATCCGCCATCAGAATTTATCACATGGTCCTAGTACCCTTGTCCATGAGACTATGCACGAAATTCCATCAGACCATTTAACCCAACAACACTGAACACCCCTCCCACAAATTTGGAAAATTCTTAAAATTATTCCCTTATATTTGAACTTTCATCACTTTTGTCCCCTAATAGGCCTTTACTTGAAAAAAAAGGAAAAAAAAAAAACATGTGCCAAAAGATACGATGTTAAATGTTTGTCCTTTCATGTCATAATTAGTTAAACACTCAACACCATGGCTAACAAGCTCCTCTGCATCTTGCTTTTCTTCCTCTCACTCTCTTTTCTCTGCATCACCACCGTCCTTTCCCGATCCCTTTCTAAATCTATGCCTTTTGGTGTACTCTCGGAGCAACCCCCAGCACGTACATTGTTCTTAATCCTTTATCAGTAGTAGTTGATGCAGAGCTTCCTCCGTGTAAACAGACGTACGGTTTCATGCCCTGCTCCACTACTGCGTTGGGGGACTTGTTTTTTATCATCGTTTATGGGTACCTCATTTTCATGGCCGCGAAGTATTTGACAAATGGAAGTGAGCTGTTGGAGCTTCTTGATCCCGGTAATGTATTCTTCGAAATATTGATCTTCCGAAGCTGGGCGGGCTTCCCAGCGCAATGCTTATTCTTGGTAAGAACTTTTGTTTGGTTACCGAGAAAGTTTGGGAAAAGGGTGTTTGGATTTTGAGATTGGGAGTTAGATTTGTGAAACAGTATCCTCTGTTCGAATAAGTTTTATGGTGCCGGGAAAGCCGTGGTCAGTCTCCGGAGGGAGACTTTGACCGAGCCCCTTTTCTAAAAATGTTCTTGTTTGAATTAATAAATAATTGACATTATAATATATAACTTAACAGAAATAAGATTATAAATATATATTTTCATTGTAACATTAGCTTAATCTTTTATACTTATTTCGCTTTTTGTCATTAGGAAAAATATCACAACAGACACATTAAACATTAATGTTATTTTGAAAAAGTCTTTTAAGTTGAGTTGAGTTGGATTAAATCGAATACGATCAGATTCTGAAAATATGTTTGATAAAATATTTGAAAATTATATTAGAGTTTGATAAAATTCTGGAAGAGTAATGCTATGTGCACTAACCAAATTATACTAATCAAAGTACTAACAATTGAAATTTTGAATTTTTTTTTTTTCTAAGTTTTTGGGGGGAATTAACATGGCAATAAGAGAGGTCTGCCACGTCAGTTAATACTTGGGTCAGTATGGTTTTGGTTAGTGTACATAGTATTATTTAATTCTGGAATAATTGTTTGGTATATTTTCAGAAAATATTTATTATGATTTTTTTAACTCCACATATTTGTTAATTTAGCAGAACACCCCCATAATAAAAGTTTAAAAATTAATTAAAGCACCCAAGCCAGCATCGTCCCCATTCGACCGTGGGGAGGCCGGTGGCGCAACCACTCTACGTGACTCACTAGGTACTGTCCCGTAGTCACGTAGAGTGGTAGCGCCCAGCCGGGCCCCACGGTCAGAATGGGGACATGACAGCCACCCAAGACAAAACAGTCGGTTATCGACCACCACCATCAAACGGCAGTCGGTAGTTGTCAGAATGTCACACGACAAGTTCGATTTGGCCGGTTTTGCGCCAATATGGCTGTTTCCGACCAGATCTACAACTAGAGTTCTAGTTGTTGACGGCCAAGTAGCCAAATGGATCGGGCCGTTTTTGGGCAGATCGGCACACGACTCGCCAGGTCAGGCTAATTGTGCACCGTTCTAGCCACATCAGCTGGCTGTGGTTGCTGGCAAGCGATGCTAGTCTTGGGTGGATTAATTTTCAAATTAAAAGAAGAGAGAAATGAGAAGAAGAGAAAGAAAAATAAATGTTTACAGTTGAATAGAGTTGGATATATATATATATATATAGTGTTAGGACTTGTTGAAAGAAAGGAAATTGCTCAACGTCAGATCTCAGTAGGAATGTGATTACTTTCTAGCTCAAGCATCTTGCTTACTACTCTAGTATGGGGATCCTGTGTTGTGATTGGCAAGTGTGACATTGATAAGGGTTCAAAAACTAGAAATGGTTGTCAAAACAAGAAAGGATTTAGTTTGACCGGTATGTTATTTTGACATTCTTAAAATTCTTTGAACATATATTCCATGGATGGACGATTTTTCTAATCCAAAAGGTTCTTTTAAATTGCAGAAATTGGTGTTAGTACTCCTATTTGGACTTGCTATGCTGCAAGGGTTATGGTTATATCAGTCATCCCATTTTTTATTGTTCAGCTAACGCGGATTCTCAATTCAACTTCAGAAGAACACTTGGCAATCTTGTTTGCACTAATTGCATCTGTCTTGATATTTTTGCTTATTTTATTTAAAGCAATGCTAGTTTTACAAAGACACATACAAAGGGGGCATACAAAGACAATCCCCACCCCTGATTTTCATGATTTCTCTCTCTCTCTGTGTCTCTCTCTGTTTTTTCTTTGTTTTTTTCTTCTGGATGATGTCACTTTATAGTCCTCTTTGTATGAGTCTTTGTAAGGATAGCATTTTTCTTTTATTTATCAGGTAAATCATACACTATTCAGTAATAATACGCGTATTCCATTACTTTATCTAAATTAACCACTATTGAATATGTGACGACTCTTTTGTTTTTATTTGGTTATCTTAATACTAGACCATTAGAAAAGGCTAAACTAAACCTGTGATTTGAATCTTAGAAGCTCAAATAAATAAACCTGCTGTGATTTATATAAACAATAAAGATTGTCTGACAAACCCTTCTTACTAACTTTCTCTCACAAACGTGACGTGATAGCTTACAATTGATCAAACATGATCCATTGTTGGGCAAGAGAGACCTATTGCGAGCTGTCATGTCGCATTTGTGGGGGAATTAATGTTAGTGGGAAAGGTTTGTCAGCGTAATATTACTCTTAGGGTGTGTTTGGTTGGGGTAATAGGAGATTACTGAGGTATTGTCGTCTTATATTTACTTGATTACCACGTTTAATTGTCGAGCAATATAAAATTATGATAATCTTCCAAAATAAATAGTAGTTACTGTTGGTAATAAAGAAGGTAATCTGATTACCACCATTTTCTTAGGCATTTTAAGATTACTTCATAATCTTATTTTTGTTCAATTTTACTCCTTATTAATAAAAATTTAGGACAATAATGCCCTTGTTTTAAAAACAATGTACAAAAATACTAATTGACTATTTTATTCTTATATACAAAGTTTTAAGGACATAAATACCCCTATATTTTTAAAAAATTGTCTAAGGGTAGTGGTCGAATCTAGCCACCATTGCCAATTGCCGCCGGCGTCGACGGAATGGTCATGCGTCGTTAAGGCCGTTTCCGGCCTTTCATGGCCAAAGATGTGGTCATGAAAGGCTAGATATTTGGTTATGAAATTATGGTCGTTTCATGACCAAAGATTTGGACTTTCACAACCAGATTTGTGGCCTTTTCACAGTCGCATCTTTGGTCGAGAAATGACTAATGTTTCACGACCAGATCTCCATTGTCAATGTCGTCGGCAGTGATGGTAGGCTGCTAACAATGGCTTAGGGTGGGTAGGGGTGTTTTTGTTAAGTTTTAAACTTTTTTTGTTGCTGGGTGTTAGTAAACTGTCCCATAAACGCAGCGGAGACAACGAAAAATATAATATAAGGATCGTTTAAATGAACCAAGATCAAGGGTATAATTTTACAATTTATATTAAAGTAAATCTGCACAAAAGGTTATTCATGAGTTTAGAACCATACGCACGTTGGAGGCTCCACCAATATTGTCTCTGAACGTGTTTGCTACCGATCCAAGTGTAGGATCGAACCCAAGAAGTCCACACGAAGACAATCACAAGGAACCAAGGAGGGATTTGCTAGATCCTCCTTGGCCTTAAGAAATCAAGAAGAAGAAAAGAGAAATATTTGATTTTTCAATCAAACGGTGAAAGTGGCGTGGGAGAGAGTGTATAGGCTGCTGTGTGTTTTCCTTTTAAATTAAAAGAATTCACACAATCACACACACACTTTTCTTTTATAGGCAAACTAAGTTGCCCTATTCCCATATGGAATAGGCTTGGGCTCTAACCCAAACACTCCCAATTAGATATTTTATTTATTTCATCATTATCTCAATTAAAATCAATTAATATTTAATTAACATGTAACAATAATGATAATATATTTAAATATGTGCAAACACATATTTAAACGTAATTTCACTTATTTAATTTTTCTAACAAATTAAATAAAGAAAGGCTACGACCTCAGCAAATTTAATTGCACTGTGAAATTACCAAAATACCTTTTTGCCTAAAAAGACGAAAACGCCCTTCTTTCTTCTTGGCTCTTAAATTATCTTCTATATGTGTGACCCATAGGCTCCTCATCATACCGGCAATGTATAGTATCGCGATTAACACCAATTAATCGTCTCACTAATACACAGACCAAGATTTGCCCCTAGCAAGGCATCATGGCCACCCGATAGATTCGAATTCAGCAAAATAGCTACCTGTCAATGATATGGTTACCGTACAATTCAATCCTTTCATCATTCGTTATCTCGACGAGACGAAGGCATAGAAATAGTGTCAACCTTGGTTACTATACCACCACATGTCACCACGTACACACAATATGTGTACTGCTCTATTATGCCTATGACGTGTTTATCAACCTTCGCTTTGGCGAACAAGCAAAACTGTCATTTTAAGTCGACCCATCACCATTAAGGAAAACTCCAATGCATTTTAACCTCCCACTGGTAGAAGTGTACCCTTCGCTTTGGCGAACAAGGTTTTGACGAACAGTGGTTTTATTAAAACCATGGTGATGGAAGGCTTACGTGACTTAATAATATACTTCAGTTGAAGGGTTTGTTATTTAATCTCTCATCAGATTATTATCTTTGTTAGAATGACATTGTTTGACATGTTATTGAACATTCAACCTTAGCATGCATTCTAAGCAAAAATTAAACGTGTCGGTACATGGCCCAACTAAAACCAATTTCCTCAAGCCTAGAGGAATCGGTGGGTCACATAGGGGTCCTGTAATGAACATCTCGAGTCTTCAAGTATGGTTGCCTTGTTCTTTGCTCCATCTTCAAATACATTACAAAACTTTTAAATTTACAAAAGAATAATAATACAAAATTCTTTACATCAATAAATTTAGAAACCTCGATTTACATTCGAGGGGAATTAGATGAGAAGAGAATGTACATTGAGAAAAGGAGAAAGGCAGGATACGCAAGCCCTATTTAATAAGTTATACAACCATACATACCCAAAATTATTTTAAAACATTCACCCTTAGGTCTAAGGATCATGTACCGGGCACCATGCAATAGACAAACAAGTACAAAACATACATTTCAAAAACAATCAATTTTTGAAATTAGTGGGTGAATTATAATTTACCCCCTAACAAATTTGCAGATCTACGTTTGGTCTAAAATTTTTGAAACCTTATATTTTAGCCCCTACGCACTCGGAAGTGCGCTCGCTGCGGCGATGAGTTATATCGTCGCGGCATGCATTGGTTATGCTGACGTCCACGCTCTACGTACGTTCGCCGCGATGATTTGGTACAGCGCATGTCCTAAGGACGATCTCCGCGACGATGGGTTATATCGCTGCGGCGAGCGCTGGTTTCGTCACCAGCGCCAGTTTGGACAACGCTCGTTACAGCGATGGGTTATATCATCGCAGCGAGCATACACATATCTGTAGCTCCAGATCTGTTCATACAGTAACTAAAAACACTCTACACGGATTTTGCAATCAACCAAACACATTGATCTCAATAAAAATCCAGCAACCATTATTCCAAACATGCAGATCATCAACAAATTAAAAATTAATCGATTAATAATTTCTTAAAACATGTTTTAAGGCAGATCTTATGCAGATTCAATATGACAACATATTATCATCAAATACATGTTATCAACCATACACATAAAAACTGTAAAATTTAGTACCCTAGGCTCTGATACCACTGTTAGTAAACGGTCACATATACACAGCAGAGGCAACGAAAAATATAATATAAGGATCGTTTACATGAGCCAAGATCAAGGGTATAATTTTACAATTTATATTAAAGTAAAATCTGCACAAAAGGTTATTCATGAGTTTAGAACCATACGCACGTTGGAGGCTCCACCAATATTGTCTCTGAACGTGTTTGCTACCGATCCAAGTGTAGGATCGAACCCACGAAGTCCACACGAAGACAATCACAAGGAACCAAGGAGGGATTTGCTAGATCCTCCTTGGCCTTAAGAAATCAAGAAGAAGAAAAGAGAAATATTTGATTTTTCAATCAAACAGTGAAAGTGGCGTGGGAGAGTGTATAGGCTACTGTGTGTTTTCCTTTTAAATTAAAAGAATTCACACAATCACACACACACACTTTTCTTTTATAGGTAAACTAAGTTGCCCTATTCCCATATGGGATAGGCTTGGGCTCCAACCCAAACACTCCCAATTAGATATTTTATTTATTTCATCATTATCTCAATTAAAATCAATTAATATTTAATTAACATTTAACAATAATGATAATATATTTAAATATGTGCGAACACATATTTAAACGTAATTTCACTTATTTAATTTTTCTAACAAATTAAATAAAGGCTACGACCTCAGCAAATTTAATTACACTGTGAAATTACCAAAATACCCTTTCACCTAAAAAGACGAAAACGCCATTCTTTCTTCTTGGCTCTTAAATTATCTTCTATGTGTGTGACCCATAGGCTCCTCATCATACCGGCAATGTATAGTATCGCGATTAACACCAATTAATCATCTCACTAATACACAGACCAAGATTGGCCCCTAGCAAGGCATCATGGCCACCCGATAGATTCGGATTCAGCAAAATAGCTACCTGTCAACGATATGGCTATCGTACAATTCGATCCTTTCATCATTCGTTATCTCGACGAGATGAAGGCATAGAAATAGTGTCAACCTTCGGTTAGTCTTGATATTATGTATTCAGTTTCTGGACCAATGACCTGTATTATAATCCGGATAGAGCAACAACTCAATCCCACTGTGGCCACAGTTTTAGTGTCATTGCCATATACTGAATTGCGCCGTGAGATAACTTCTCCTGTACCCGAGAGTGATGAATCCTCTGTCAATCCACCATAGTCTTGATATACTCCTTGATGCAGCCAATCACCACCTTATTGACAGCTCTGAAAAGAACTACATTAGGCTAGTGTCAAATTACATCAATCGGTGCACAAGGCGCTCCAGTGATCTCAAGTCTAAGGATCACATGCACCACCATTCGTTAGAGGATTTGTTCCATAGACACTGTGGTTACCATACATATGGAATCCTCTGGTGGATCAGTCCAGTGAACTTGCTGTGGTGTAATCGCCTATAGCAAGCACCCATGTGTTCCACTAGGTTGTCACCAAACAACCTTGACAAGTGAGATCAGTCACTACCTTTCGACAAGGTCATTCAATATTATGATAGTCTTACCGTATTATCTGTGCCCTTACTTCAGAATAATACTGGGGCTACGGACGTTTCTAGAATGGTCACCATATGTGCTCATAGGGTTCTCACTATCGAGATTTGAAACACTTGATACCCTCGTCACGGTTCTACCATTCTAAGGACATATATCAATACATATTGCAATAATAATGATTTAACCGATATAGAATAAAATGCCTTTTATTGATTAATGAACATTATTACAAAGAGTCAATTCTACAATAATTGATTGGATCTAGGGCATCTACTCTAACACTAGGGTGTTTTAGCCAAATCTAAAATGTAGGGGGTTAACAAAATTATTCAAAAAATATTATTATATTAATATTTAAAAAGGAAGGCAATTTAGAAATTTATATAACGTACCCACCAATTTATTCCGACCAACCAAACACATTTCCCTAAACATTCCCGGTAATCTTCATTTATTTTGCAAGATTTCTATGTTTGGTTTGCAAGTAATAAAATATTACGGTAATCTTTTATTGCAAATAGTGTTCACTATTGGTAATGTGGGGGGTAATCTTATTACCTTGTTATGGGGTGTTATTAAAACATTACCGGGGTAATATGATTTTTCTTTCCATTTTGCCCTTAATTAAAAACCATTTCGGACACAATTGCCCTCAAATGTCTCCCAAATAACAATTATCAACCCCTCTACATTTGAAAAATTAGCTAAAACACCCCAGCCGCAAAAAAATTTAAAAGTTAACAAAATACCCCTAGCCACTCAAGACCACCACCGACCGTTGGCGTTAGTCACCGTAATGGCGCACGATCGACGGGATCTGGCTAATCGTGCTCAAGTTTGGCCTTTTCTGCCCAGTTCTAGCATTTCTATGGCCATTTCACAGTCACATCTTTGGTCGTGAAATGATCATAGATCTAGCCATGAAAAGGCCATGGATTTGTGATCCATGGCCATTTTTGGCTTTTTTGGTGCACAACTGGCCATATACGACTAGTCATGCGCCATTCCGTTGACTGCTGGTGGCGGCCAGCGGTGGTGGTTGGCTATCGGCAGTGACTTGGGGTGGGTGGGGGTGATTTTGTGATAAATTAAAGTTTTATATGGTTGGGGTGTTTGAGCAAAATTTTTAATGTAAGGGGTTAAAAGAAATGATTCAAAAAATAATAATAAAAAATACTATTATATTAATATTTAAAAATGAGGGCAATTTAGTAATCTATATAACATACCCACCCATTTATCCTCTCAACCAAACATATTATTCACAAATTTATTCGAACCAATCAAATACATGTTCTAAATATTCCCAATAATTTTTAAGGTGATCTTTCTTTCCGTTAATATAATATACCCTCATGATAAAACATTATATGATCCAAACACTCCCTTAAGGTAATCTATCTTTCCATTAATATAATATTCCCAGTAATGCAACATTCCTTAAACCAAACACACCCTTATATAAATTGGAGCTATTATATTGTGATTGTGCATATGTAACTACATGTAACCGTCATAATATCAATTTGCTAGGAATAAAGCAATAAAGTAAATAATATATATAGTTACCTCTCACTCTTGATCAAGGAAAAACGAGTTCCAAGGACAAACCAGTTATTTGGGCTAATTTGTAGGGGCTGCTTGGAGTGGGTGGTCTTGAGAAGGGGTAAGGTGTTGGAGTCTCACATCGACTAGGCACGCTCAAGCCTACTAGGTTATAAGAAGGGGTAATCCTCTCATTCAAGAATGTCTTATTTGATGAGGAGTCAAGTCTACCTCAAATTCTGTCATGGTATTAGAGCCAAGTTCAATTGAGCTGAGTGCTTGACCAGTGGGTGAGGAGTTTGAGTTAGCAACTACCTCCATCAATAGGCATAACTCAACATACGGGCTTGACCACGAGGGGGAGTATTGGAGTCTCACACTGACTAAGCACGCTTAAACCTATTGGGTTATAAAAGGGGTAATCCTCCCATTCAACAAGGTCTTATTGGATGAGGAGTCAGGCCCAACTCAAATTCTATCACAAGGATAGTTTAGGAGATGGGGTGGGGCGGCCACAGTATGCTAGGTGCGGGGCTGGTCCAAGAGGTAGGCAGGTGAGGCACCTGTGTAAGGCCCCAAAAAATAGGGCCGAAAAGGGCCCAAATTTTTTATAATTTTTTTTGAATATATTATAAAAATAAAAATAGTATAGAATTTCTTATCTAGGTCGGCCCAAGGGGCCTAAAAAAAAGCCAAAAAGGCCCAAATTTATTATAAAACTTTTTACATTATTCCCATGCAAAGTTTGATGAAATAGTAAGTTTGTACCTCTAGTTTCATATATTCCAATTTACACCCTTAAATTAACACCTTGAATTTCTTTGAACAATGAAAGGCTAAAATAGTCACTTATATTTCTCAAATTACTCACCTTCAATTCAATCACACAGGTTGAATCTTTTTGAACAATGAAAGGCTAAAGTGTTAAAGTAATAAAATTTCAAACTCCACAAATAAGAGATGTTTTATATCAATTAGCAGAAAATAGTGAAGATCTTAAAACAAAAAGTGAAGCTATTTCTTTAGTAACATATAAGATTGAAAATTTTGAATTTCTATTAGGCACAATTATTTAGTATGAAATGTTATTTGCTATTAATACGGTTAGTAAATATTTACAATCTAAAAGTATGGAAATTGTTGTTGCAATAGATTGGTTGAAAGGTCTTGTTTCATTTTTTGAAAAATTTAGAGAAAATGGGTTTACATCTTCTATGATTTCTGCTAAAGAGATTGCAGAGTAAATCAATATATAACCAAAATTTCATGAAAAACATATAATAAAGAGAAAAAAAAAAAAAAAATTTGATGAGAATGAAAACGAAGAGATGAAGTTGTCTGCTGAAGAATCTTTTAGAATAAATTATTTCATATATTTAGTTGATCATGTCATTTCGTCACTTCAAAGTAGATTTGGACAATTTGAAATATATAGTGATAATTTTGGTTTCCTTTATAATATAGAAAAGTTAAAATTGCTTGATGATGATAATTTGAAGAAAAACTATTTAAATCTTGAAAACTTTTTAAAACATGACATGCTCTCTAATATTGATGGTTTAGATTTATATTCAGAATTAAAAGTTTTAAAAGAAATTATAAACGTGGAAATTAAAACACCACTTGAGATACTAGATTTTATAAAAAATGTGAATTCTTTTCCAAATGCATGGATAGCTTATAAAATACTATTAACTATTCATGTTATTGTAGCTTTAGCAGAAAGAAGTTTTTCAAAATTAAAGTTAATAAATACTTATTTGCACTCAACAATGTCACAAAAAAGATTAGGTAATTTGGCTATATTATCAATTGAAAAAGATTTGGTTTATACACTTGAATACAAGAATTTAATTAGTCATTTTGTATCTCAAAAGGCAAGAAAAATAAATTTAAAATAATTTTTTTAATATATGTTTATGTTATTAGAAAGCCCCCAAAATAACTCTTGCCTAAGGTCATAAATGTTCTTGAGACGTCACTGGCTAGGTGGTGGGTAGAAGATGTGATTTTGTCATTGAATTAATTAGTAATTAAAAAGGTAAAGACAAAGAAGTTAAGTGACAGGTTAACCAGGAATATTTTTGAAAAAAAAAAAACCCTGTATGTGGGTAAATAACGTAAAATTTCTTTGAGGTTAATATTTTTTTAGTTTTTTATTTTATTTTAATTAATAATTTTTGCGGTAATTTTACTTTTATGCCCTTCAATTGTTTAGTTTAACAGAAATTATGTAATGGCAATCTAAAGGTAGAAAATTAACTTGCTCAGCCCAACCTGTGGCAGGTTAAGCCAATTCCTAACCTAGTTAGGCCTAACTCTTTGGCCAGAAGGGTTGGCCCAGCCCGACACACAAACCCTGACCTGACGGGTTTTTGTGCTGACCGGCCCGTTTTTTCTTTATTTTGTGTAATTTTTTTTAGCTAACTTTTCAAATATCAATAATTCAATTAAATTAAATTTTTTTTTGTTAACATTTCAAATATTAATACAATTAAATTGTAATATAAGAAAAATTAGATTTATTCATTTATCAAAAAATAAAATAAAAAAATAAAAAATTACAACAATTGTTGCCTTGTTAAAAGCCTTTCCAAGAAAAATCCAATTGGGACAAACTTGTTAAGAAAAAAAGAGTACAATAATTGACAGTTGATTTACAAATTACAAAGTTACAATTTATAAAACAACTAATTTAAGGATTGACTAGGACCTCCCTTATTTGTATCATCTGAATTACAAAATTGAAATGATTCTATTAAAGTATCATCAACAATCTCGTATTGATCCCAATGGCATGACCGTTCCCAATCTCGAACACATGTGAGAACTTCAATCAATTTTGGTAAAAGTTTAGTGCTCCTATCATTTAAAATTCTTCCACTTGCAATAAATGTTTGTTTGGATGAGACAGTCGAGACAAGAACAGAGAAAACATCAAGAGCAAGTCTTGATAATACAAAAAAAAAAATATTTTCTTGTTTTCCAATATTCTATGACATTAAAGTACTGGCTTTTTGTTGTGGATCTGCTGGTAGTACCTCAGGGGTTTCCAAATATTGGTGAAGCTCATTACTCTGCAGCTGCATGGATGACAATATATTCATTGTTGATGCTTCTGAAGAGGAGGCTATGCTTCGGGTTTAGGTCCTCTTCGGCCTATTAAGTGCACTCCAGGAGTCGAAGTCTTCGTTTGTGTCTTCTGATGCTACTTCCTTGGGTATTTTGCCTCTTCATTGGTTCTCATACCTATTTTCATATTGCAAATATACATTTGCAAGACACAGTCTTATCTCTTCTAGTTGATTGGCATATGCTTCGTCTCGTAAATTTTCACTTAACGTGTCTAAACCATTTTCTAAACCGCTAATTTAATTCTAGGATCAGATATGGTAGCTAAACAAAAAAGAAAATGAATGGGTTTCCAATATTTTAAAATTTTAATTCAATTGTCTCTATTGGTCCCGCTAAAATTTCATTGTTTCTGTTTTTTTTTTTTTTTAAATAAATCTGAATTTTATAATTGTATGTATTACCAATAGATTAGTAGGATAATATACACCAGAAAGTTTTAAAGTGGATTGATAAAAAATTTTAAGAAAAGAATAAAATTTTGAGTCATATGTTAATCACTGTCTACCAAATAATGAGAACCCATATTATTTGCTACAAAATAACTAATTAAATTTGCATAATGTAAACATGAATAAAACATTAAATAAGTATTATTCCATCTAACAGGCATGTCTGATGCAAAAATTCTAGGAGAAATATTTGATTTTATACAAGCATCTTGAAATTCAACATTTCTTCTATTACCAGTAGTAATTAATCCAAGCTAAAGAATTCTTAATTCTATCAATATAATTTCTAATTTTTTTCATACCAGTTTTCACAATTAAATTAATAGTGTGACATACACAACGTTGGTGAAAGTACTTCAAATTATCATAAAAATGAAAATTACTTTTAAAAAAATCTATAGCTTTACTGTTAACACTTGCTTTATTAAAAGTTAAACTTATTACTTTGTGAACAATATCATAATCTTCTAAAACTTCAACAATTTTATTATAAATTTGTTGACCACTATGATCCATATCTATTAATCTAAATCCCAATAAAGATTCATTTAATTTATATTTATTATTAAAATAATGACTAGTTATACAAATATAATCTTATTTAGCTCTACCACTCTAAATATCGGCGATTAGAGTCACACTAACATGACAACTATGTATTTTATTTCTTAATTCTAATTTCATTTTCCCAAACAATTTTATTAAATTATTTTTAGTTGCAGTTTTAGAATAACTTTTAAATCCTGGAAAAAATAAATTTTTAATAAATCTTTCAAAATATTTATCTTCAGCCATATTATTAGGTTGATCAGTTGCAGCAATATATGAAGCTAATTGTTCCATATATACATCAAAATTATAACGCCAAGTAGTACCCATAGTAGTTATTTGAGTTTGATTGGTTTCTCTATTTCTATGTTGATTCATATGTTACTAGCATGTTTTTTTAAAGTACTAGCACCATTACCTGCATCAACTTTATAAATATTTTCACAATACTTGCATCTTGTTTTCTTCCCTTGAATTCCATTTTCTGTCTCATAAAACTTTTAGAAATGCACCCAAACGTCTAATGTGTGTCTGTCGTAGGTTCCAACTACAGTTGATGAACCCGATTCTACTTGAGATGGAGTTAGACGAGGATAATCATTACGAGAACAACTTCTAGAACCACTGGGAGCTGTGGCAGTATGGGGAGGAAGGGGGGAATATTATAAGGTGTATCAGATTCTAAGAATGGGAAAGCGAGACTGTTTGAATCTACTGCATTTACGTTAGTAATTTCAGGAGAACTAGGATAATTTTCTTCATCATCAAAATTGATGGGATGGAAATATCTATCTATTCTAATTAAAAAAAAAAAATAGATATAAAAGAAATAAAGAATTAAAGACGGAGAATTGAAGTTTGGAAATATGACTTGAAAATTGCAAAAATAATCAAAATTAAAATGAGAGCAAATTCACAACAAAGAGATTGAGAGATTTCAATAGAGAAAAATGAAAGAATGAGAGAATTTAGGATGTGAGGAAATATGAGAGTTTAGGCCCTATTTATAGAAAAAAAAAAAGGGGAAAAAGAAAATGACTAAAAAGACCCCTCCAACTGTTATAAAACGGCTATATTTCAAGGGTAAAATGGGTTTTGAAAAAAAAATCAAAATGACACGCCGGGTCGCCTGGTTGGCCTACAAAGACGCAACTGATCATAGGAATTAAGTTTGAAGCTAGGGGTAAACTTGGATTTGGATGATGCTGCAGAAAAATTACTGAAAGAATTTGATTATTCTCATGATAATCAAATTGATTTTGATAAATTCTTTGATGGTATATCAAAATAGCTATAAAACAGCTATATTTCAAGGTAAAATGGGTTTTGAAAAAATAATAATAATAACACGCAGGTCGCCTGGTTGGCCTACAAAGGCGCAACTGATCATAGGAGTTAAGTTTGAGGGGGTAAACTTGGATTTGGATGATGCTGCAGAAAAATTACTGACAGAATTTGATTATTCTCATGATAATCAAATTGATTTTGATAAATTCTTTGATGGTATATCAAAATGGCTCAATGAAGTAAATCGAGGAAATAGATCTGGTGATCCTGGTTCTCAGACAGCAAAACTTCTAAGTGAATTTCACGAGGTAAGTTGCACAATGATGACTCGCATCTTTATCTAGGATTGCTTATTGCTATGAGGTTCTGACATCTTGCAAATAATGAGCAGCAAACAAAGAGTGAGCATGACTTGTTGGGAGCTGACGAAAAAATTGACGAGGTTGTTGGGCTGTTGAAAACCCCAAGTGGACCTCCTTCAAAGCATATTCGATGCTGGTGATTGGAACCATTATTTCTACTGCATTCGCTAATCCTCTTAAAGGTACTGTTATTAACTTTTCAAATGCAACAACTATTCCTTCATTCTTCATCTCATTTGTTGCACTGCCTTTGGCCACTAAGTTAAGTGATGTGATACCAATACTCATTTATGCCAGCCGTAAAAGTAAGAAGAGCGCTTCATTAACATTTAACGAGGTTTGTTTAATTATAACATTTATCTATTAATTTCCATATGCAATTTTCCTTGAAGCAAATGCTGGTGATTTGAGTTGACAGGTCTAATTTAATTAACAGCGTCGCACTATTGTATATAAGGCAGTTATATTAACACTCAATTCTGATGTTTCTCTGCTTCAGTTATACAGTACTGTATCGGTGAATAATGTCATTCATCTATCAGTTTTCTTAGCTGTCGCCTGCATAGAGGATTAAGATGGGAGTTCTTATCGGAAATGCTGGTTATTCTGATTGTTTGCGTTGTGATGGGTGGTTTTGCCAGTTTCCGTACCACCTTTCCCCTCTGGACATCCTTAGTTGCTTACATTTTTTATCCCTTCTCCTTGGCACTGATTTATGTTCTTGATTATGACTTTGGTTGTCCATAGATCATGTATTGTTGAGCCAGGATTTTGTTTATGTAGAGACTATTGGATAACTATATACGTGTGTAATGTATGTTTTAGTGTTCGACTTGTATGTAAACTCTTCTAGGGTTCTCTTTGGTGCAACTTATAAGGTTAATGAATTGGCTGGCTGGGTTAAGCCGCATATTATTCTCCAAACTCTTGCTGTACTCTCTCTCAGTTGTGTAATTCTTCATGGTATCAAAGCAGTAAAATCCTGCCCTGATTTTCTGTTTTCTTTTCTTCTCCTCTGCAACAATACCATGGCAAACAAGGATCCTGCAAACAAGGGGTCTTCTACCTTGACAGCATCTCTCCCGCTTACCTTCAACATTGCCAATCACTTCCCGGTTCCGATGGAGCGCCCTCATTACCGTGCCTGGCGATCACAATTTTTGAATATTCTCACTATCCATGATTTGAGTCATATGGTGGATGCCTCGGCTACCGCTCCTCCTCCACCTTTGGAAGATGGCATTGTGAATCCTGCTCATGGTATGTGGCTGAAAACTGATTGTCTTGTACTTAGTTGGATAAGAGCCACGGTTTCTCCCTCAATTCAGAATATGCTGTTGTCGTGTAATTCTGCTGCTGAAGCTTGGTCACTTCTTGACAAGCGCGCATAGCTCCTTTTTCGAAGATATATCTTCGTGGTCTGCAGGATCAACTTCGTTCTCTTTAGAAGCAATCTGATACTCAGATGATCGACTATCTACTTTCAGAAAATCCATCTCTGACTCTTTGGCTGCTGCAGGTTCTCCTCTTCCCGGTTCTGAATTTGTTGACTACGTGGTGGACGGTTTAGGGCCTGAATATAAGGAGTTTATTACTTCACTAAATTTTCGTCCTACCACCACTTTTGAGGATTTGTATGACTTGTTGCTTCAGGAGGAATTGTTGATCAAGAAGCATTCTGCTACTTCTGCTCCAGCCATGTCTATGGCCGCGTCCCAGAATCAACAACAGCCTTCAGGTTCGTTCACCCGACGCAATCGCAGTGGTTCCCATGGCCACAACAGATGTGGTCGCGGCCGCGGTGGACAGTCTTCTTCACGCCCACCGCCACCACCCTCTTTCCAACCACCATTACTTCTTGCTCTAACTGGTGTCCTCCCGCAAGGAGCCTGCCAAATTTGTGACCGCCTTGGTCACTCTGCCCGAGTCTATCCACAACGCAGAAATTTCGCATGTTCTGCTGCCTCTGCTACCGAGCCTCTTGCTGCCTTGTCCATTTATGACTCTTCTGAGTCTAACTGGTGTCTTAACTCTGGAGCCACTCATCACATGACGTGACACCTTTCCTCCATGATCGATGCTCAGCCCCACACCGGTTCTTCGTCTGTCGTTGTTGGCAATGGTGAGTCCCTTCCCCTAACTCATATAGGTTCTGTTTCTCTGTCTGGGTCGTTGTCTTCATCTCCTTTACCTTTGTCTAATGTCTTGTGTGTCCCGAGTCTTCATAAAAATTTGTTGTCCATCCACAAATTTACCTCCCATACTAACTCTGATATTGTTCTTGATGGTGCTGGTTTTGTTATTAAGGACAAGCGGTCGGGCCAAGTCCTCCAATCTGGTCACAGCAATAATGGCCTCTATCACCTTTCTTCATCTGACGTTGCAGCTTTTTCATCAGTTCGTGCATCTCCGTTAGTCTGGCATCGTCATCTTGGTCATCCATCTGTTGCTATTCTCAAATCTGTTCTCTTATCTCTAAAGTTTCCTATCCGTGGGTCTTAGCCCCCCGTATCTGCGTGTGTTGTCTGTCCTCTTGGCAAAGGCTATCGTCAGCCCTTTTCCAAGCAAAACTTACACTGCTCGCTCCCCTCTAGAGTTGCTTCACCTTGATGTCTGGGGTCCTGCACCGGAGCCCTCGTTGTCATCTTTTAAATTTTATTTATCCATTGTCGATGATTTTAGTAGATACACTTGGTTATATCCCATGAATCACAAGTCCGATGTTACAGCGGTTTTCCGCAATTTTAAATTATTAATAGAAAATCTTCTTTCCTGTTCCATTAAAATTGTGCATTCTGATGGTGGTGGTGAGTTTTATAATAAACAGTTTCAGTCGTTACTTCATGATTTTGGAATTACCCATAAACTCTCATGTCCTTACACCCCTGCCCAAAATAGTGTGGTTGAGCGAAAGCATCTGGATATTGTGGAAAAGAGTCGTTGTCTGTTACTGCAAGCTAACCTGCCACCACCCTTTTAGGTGGAGGCTTTTTCTATTGCTGTGTGTTTTGATTAACAGGTTGCCAACGCTACTTCTCCAGGGCCGCTCTCCTTATGAGTTTCTTTTTCGCCGCCCACCAAATTATCATGTCTTACGTACTTTCGGTTGTGCTTGCTTTCCGCTGCTTACTCCATATGTTACTCACAAGATGGCTTTGCGATCTCTTCTGTGCATTTTCCTTGGTTACGACTCTTCTCACCGTGGTTACCGTTGCCTTTATGTGCCTACTGGTCGAGTGTACATCTCTTACCATGTGGTTTTCCACAAGACAACTTTTCCTACAGTCCTTGCCTCTGTCGCCCAGCCAACGACCCTTAGTCAACATTCTGGTTTCCATCCCCTACCTGTGCACTCCATCTCTTAGCAACTCTCCAGCATTCTTGGTCCAACACCTACTGCTCCTTCTAGCCCATCTTCTCCGCCAGACACACCACAAACCTCCAATCCGCCTCCCGATGCCACTCATCCCTCACCAGTGTTGTCCCCTGTCTCCCCATGGTCTTCACCTCCTCTTAGGCAGAAGTTTCGCAGCATCAATTCCATCATGGCATCTTCTCCTCATCAGCTACCATCTGCTCTAGCTGCTGCCACATCTGATCCACAGCTGAGTGAGCCTACATCCTTCTCACAAGCTCAATCCATTTCCTATTGGAGACAAGCCATGTTAGATGAGTATAGTGCCCTCCTTCGGAACAACATATGGGTCTTTGTTCCTTCCTCTCCTTATTAAAATGTCGTTGGGTTTTGGTAAAGTCAAGCATCATGCCGATCGCTCCATTGACCAGTATAAGGCTCACCTCGTTGTCAAGGGTTTTCATCAACAACTGGGTGGTGATTTTGGTGACATTTTCAGCCCGGTGGTCAAGCTTGCGACCATTCGCGCTATCCTTGCACTGGCCACTATGCTTCGATGGCCTTTTCGTCAGCTCGATGTTAAGAATGCTTTCCTTCAGGGTTATCTCTCTAAAGACGTGTACATGGCTCAGCCCCCTGGCCTCATACAACCGGACAGTCCTAATCATGTATGTTGTCTTACGAAAGCTATCTGTGGCCTCAAACAAGCACCTCGAGTGTGGTTTCATCGCTTGCACTCCTTCTTGGTTGATCAGGGTTTTGTAAATAGTCACTCTGACTCGTCGTTGTTCATTCGTCGCTCCTCCTCCTCGATCTTGATATTGCTCATCTATGTGGATGATCTCATTCATACTGGCTCATCTTCATCAGATATCGCTAGTTTTGTCACCACTGTGTTCCACATTTGCTTGTCGTGACTTGGGTGACCTTGGTTTTTTTCCTTAGGATGGAGGTCACTCAGCATCCTCGTGAGTTATACCTTACTCAGCGTCATTATATGGTGGATCTTCTCCAAAGGTTTCAGATGGACTCATGTGCTTCCTGCGCCACTCCCATTGGTGCATCTAAGTCCATGACGTTTGATGATGAGGCTCCATTTCCTGATGCTACACTATACCGTAGCATGGTTGGTGGCCTTCAATATCTCGCTCTCACCCGGCTGGACATCGCCTTTGTTGTAAATCAAGTCGCTTAGCGGGTGCAATCTCCTACCAACAAGGATATACGTTCCATTAAACGTATTCTTCGGTATGTCAAAGGTTCTTTTACCTATGGCCTTACGTTCCACCATAACTCTAGGCTTCACTTGGTTGCATACTCGGATGCAGATTGGGCTTCTGATGTTTCTACCCTCTGATTGGTCACGGGTGGCTGTGTGTTTCTTGGTAACAATCTCCTTTCCTGGACTGCTAAAAAACAGTGTGTCGTCTCTCGTTCTAGTGCTGAATCTGAGTATCATGCTCTCGCACATGTGGCTATTGATATCCGCTGGTTCTGTTATCTTCTTCGCGAGCTTGGTGTTCCATTGTTCCCTTCTCCACTTTTGCTCTACGAAAATCAGTCTGCCTTGCACAATTAGAGCAATCCAACATTAGTCCATCTCATGCAAATGCAGCAGCTCGTGGCATCCTCAAAGACGTTGATATGCAGCCACATTCTATATCAGATGGACACACCTCATATGATAATTGTTTAGGAAAATTACCAAATGGTCTTATTCATAGGGAGGTGTCCTTGTACCATTATGTAAATTTTCAGTTTGTTACGATTTGTTCGCATTTGTATAGCATTCTTTGGTTTGTTACACTTTGTTTCCTTGTATAAAGCAGTGGCATCATGTACATTTTAATTCATTCAATACAATCAATGCAATAGCATTTTCGGCAGCACTGCTCTGTCCTTTTATTCACTGCTCTGTTTTTTTCTTTTTTCTTGTTACTCTTACATGGTATCAGAGCAAGGTACAAAGTAAAATTTTTTTTTCTTTCAATGGTTGATGTTGCTTCCAAAAGCGATGATGCTGCTTCCAAAAAACGATGCTGCTTCCAAAAACCTTTTTCTGGATTTTTCCAACCCCATCAATCCTTACAGACTTGATCATGGAGATAATCCATCGCTTCCCTTAGTCCATGACCTACTCACTTCCGAAAACTATACTTCCTGGTCCAGAGCCATGTGTAGGGCCCTTCGTGCCAAAAACAAACTTGGTTTTGTTAATGGCAACTTCTCCAAACCGGAATCAACCTCTGATCCTCTTTTTGATGCTTGGGAGCGTTGTAATGATTTGGTAGTTTCCTGGTTACATAACTCCATTAATCCTCTCTCAAATCCAGCATTGCTTTGGTCGCGATGCTTCTCAGGTCTGGAAGGAACTTAAAGAACGATTCACTCAATCAAATGGTCACCGGATTTTTCAACTTAAAAAGGCATTGACAGGTTTGACTCAAGACAACGATTCAGTTTCTGTTTATTTTGGTAAACTTAAGACTCTATGGGATGAGCTTCTTATGTATGATCCGTTACCTGTCTGTTCTTGTGGCAAGTTGGTTGTTCTTCTTGACCGATATCAAAGGGATTGTGTAATCCAATTTCTTATGGGTCTTAATGATTCATTCAATGCCACTCGTGATCAGATTATGATCTTGGACCCCTTACCACCCATAAACAAAATTTTTTCCATGGTTCAACAGCAAGAAATGCAACATCTCATGGTGCCTACTCTCCCTTCTACTGAGTCTATGGCGCTTGCTGCTAACCGACCTTACTTACCATATAGATCCTCACCTCAATCTTCCCAATCATCTAAACGTGACAGACCATTTTGCACCCATTGCAAGATTCAAGGCCACACTCTTGATGCTTGTTTCAAAGCTGGCAATGCTCAACCACCAACCTGCACCCACTGTCATCTAACAGGACATATAGCTGCAAAGTGCTATAAACTACACGGGTATCCACCAGGCCACAAGCTTCATGGCAAGACCAAGCAGTACAACCCATATGCCAACATGTCCTCTCTCGACCCTAAAGAAGAAATTTCTGATATCAAGATGACTTTTACTAAGGATCAATACCAGAAATTGTTGGCTCTAGTGCAACCAACGGAGGCCTCCATTGCTACGCATGCAGTCAATAATGTCCAGGCAAATTGTTCATTCTCACCCACCATGAATGGTATCTCCTCCTCACACAAACATACTAATTGGTTAATTGACACAGGCGCTACAGATCATATGATTTGTAGTACCTCATTCTTTTCTTCAATAACATCTTCGGTTTCTTTTGTTGTTAAGTTACCCAATGGCCAAACAGCGCCTGTTTCCCATATTGGCACAGTCCATATCAACCCGAAATTAATTTTGCACAATGTTTTATGTGTGCCTTCCTTTCACTTCAATTTGATTTCTGTCAAACAACTAATCAACTCTTTCTCTTGTTGTGTTATTTTTCTTTCACAATTTTGTTTTATTCAGGACCTTTGTCGTGGACCACGATTGGCATGGGTGAGATGAAAGCTGGACTTTACAATCTGATTCCTGCTCAAGTTCCTCATACAGCACTTTTGGACCACTTTTCCTTTTCATTACACAAAAATATTTCTGTTTCAGCCATTTTCAAGGATGTGAATCTCATTTCCGATCTCTGGCATTGTAGGTTGGGTCACACTCCCACTTCCAAAATCCATGTAATCAAAGACCCTTATATTCAAAATCATGTTTCTAATGTTTCTGATAAAAATCCATGTCTTGTTTGCCCTCTTGCAAAGCATCATCGTCTACCTTTTCCTGATAGTACTCATCACAGTAACGCCATTTTTGAACTCATACACTGTGATATATGGGGACCCCATTCCCTCACAGCATATGATGGCACAAAATATTTTTTGACAATCATTGATGACTATTCTCGAACTACTTGGATATATTTGCTTAAAGCTAAATCGGATACCAGAAAATGCATCGAGGCTTTTTGTAATCTGGTAAACACTCAATTTCATACCAGTGTTCAAATCCTTCGTAGTGATAATGGTCTTGAATTTCAAATGACTGAATTCTTCAACAACCGCGGCATTATTCATCAACGAACGTGTGTGGAAACTCCACAGCAAAATGGCAAGGTAGAGCGTAAACACCAGCATTTATTAAATATTGCCCGAGCCTTACAAATTCAGTCCAACATTCCTCTACTGTATTGGACAGATTGCATACTTACATCTGCTTACATTATTAATCGCATTCCTAGTCTATTACTTTCAAATAAAACACCATTTGAGCTCTTGTTTAATAAGCCTCCTACATACTCTCACATGAGAATATTGGGATGTCTTTGCTTTGCTTCCACCCTCTCCCACAACCGCCAGAAATTTGATCCAAGAGGTCGACATTGTGTTTTTCTTGGCTATCCTTTTGGTGTAAAAGGCTACAAATTGCTTGATCTCCATACCAAGGCTGTTTTCCTCTCTCGAGATGTAACATTCCATGAACACATTTTTCCATTCCATCAACAAACCACCACTACATCTCCTTCCCTTCCCCAACCTTTACCATCTCCTTATCCCATGCAATCTGTCACTTCACGAACTTCTTCCTCTCCTCATACACTTTCTCCAAACCTCACCTCAGATATATCCTCTCCTATTTCCCCATCCCCTTCACCCATATCCTCTCCTCTCTCTTCTCCCCATCCTAGCTTTACCGCTACAACACCATTGCTTGCACATACACCTACAATAGATTCCTCTTCCTTATCTTATCCTGCCATATCATTTCCACCTACTCTTCGAAGATCAACCCGTGCAAGAACAGCGCCTCACTACTTACAGGATTTTCATTGTCAACAAGTCAGCTTAATCTCATCTCACCAATCCGTGGACAAGGCATCAGCTCCTTCAGGTATTTCTTTTCCTCTGTCCTCTTCTATTTCTTATACACGTTTATCACCTTCATTTGCTTTATTTTCTTCTACCATTTCTTCGCAACAAGACCCCCAAACTTTTAAACAAGCTGCCAAGGACCTTGATTGGTGCAAAGCAATGGAAGCCGAACTTGATGCTCTAGAACTAAACAAGACATGGATCCTTACAGATTTACCTCCTGGAAAATCTCCAATTGATTGCAAATATGTGTATAAAACCAAATACCATTCTAATGGTACAGTTGAAAGGAAGAAAGCACGTTTAGTTGCTCGTGGTTTTACTCAGCAAGAGGGAGTCGATTATCATGAAACATTTTCCCCTGTTGCCAAGATTGTTACAGTCCGAACTCTGCTTGCCTTGGCTGCCATTAAAGGATGGCATTTATAACAGTTTGACGTTAATAATGCATTTCTCCATGGAGATTTGCATGAAGATATCTATATGAAAAAGCCCCCGGGATATACTAAAGGTCAACCTGGACAAGTCTGTAAATTGTTCAAAAGTCTATATGGCCTCAAACAGGCCTCACGGCAGTGGTATGATAAGTTCTCTCAATCTTTGATCAGTTTTGGTTTCAAGCAATCCAAGGCTGATTACAGCCTTTTCACATATACCACTGCCACTGATTTTACAGCACTACTTGTTTATGTTGATGACATAGTAGTTGCTAGCAGCTCTCTTACCTCCATCTCTGTTCTTCGAAATTTTTTGAACACCCATTTTCGCATTAAAGATCTTGGTTCACTAAGGTATTTCCTAGGCATTGAAGTGGCTCGTTCTCCAACAGGAATTCATCTATGCCAGCGAAAATACACACTAGATATCTTGGCTGATACTGGTAATCTTACTTCCAAACCACTCAAAATCCCCATTGGATCAGAACCACAAATTATCTAAGACATCTGGAACCCCCTTATCTGATCCCACCCCTTACCGCCAGATAATTGGTAGACTACTTTATCTTACTCTTACTAGACCCGACATAAGCTATCCTATTCAAGTCTTGAGTCAATACATGGGCTGCCCTACGACTACTCATCTTGCTGCAGCTCATAAAGTGCTACGTTATCTCAAGAATGCTCCTGGCCAAGGCATCCTCTTGTCTGTTGCTTCTTTATTACAACTTATTGGATACTCTGATTCGGACTGGGCATCCTGCCCTAATACTCGCAGGTCTTTAACTGGTTTTTGTGTCTTCTTAGGACACTCTCTCATTTCTTGGAGGTCCAAGAAACGGACTGTGGTATCTCGGTCCTCTGAGGCCGAATACCGAGCCATGGCTTCTATATCTACTGAAATCACTTGGCTGAGGCAATTGTTGACCGATCTTGCCATTCCTCATCCTCAGTCAGCTGAGCTTTTTTGTGACAATCAATCTGCCTTGCATATCGCATCTAATCCGGTGTTTCATGAAAGGACAAAACACATTGAAGTGGATTGTCATCTTATAAGGGATAAGATACAAGAAGGCACACTTCGGACTGCTCATGTCACTACACAACTGCAGCTTGCTGATATGTTTACCAAGTCCTTGCCCTCTCATTTTCTCTACTCACATTTGTCCAAGATGGGAGTAGTTAATATCTACTCTCCATCTTGTCGGGGGGTATTAGAGCAATCCAACATTAGTCCATCTCATGCAAATGCAGCAGCTCGTGGCATCCTCAAAGACGTTGATATGCAGCCACATTCTATATCAGATGGACACACCTCATATGATAATTGTTTAGGAAAATTACCAAATGGTCTTATTCATAGCTGAGGTGTCCTTGTACCATTATGTAAATTTTCAGTTTGTTACAGGTTGTTACGCTAGCTGTATAGCATTCTTTGGTTTGTTACACTTTGTTTCCTTGTATAAAGCAGTGGCATCATGTACAGTTTTAATTCATTCAATACAATCAATGCAATAGCATTTTCGGCAAAGACTGCTCGTCTCTTTTATTCAACGTCTCGTTTTTTTCTTTTTTTCTTCATTACACACATGGCTACCAATTCTCTGTTTCATGCGAGGACTCGCCATATTGACATTAATCTTCATTTCATTTGGGAATTGGTAGCCCGCAACGCTCTTCGTCTTCGGCATGTTCCTACCGCTGCTTAGCTTGCTAATCTCTTTACTAAGAGTCTCTCTCGGGAGCATTTTCAGTCTCTCTATTTTCAATTGCAGCTCTGTGACTTGCCGTTTCAATTGCGGGGGAGTATTGGATAACTATATACTTATGTAATATATGTTTTAGTGTTCGACTTGTATGTAAACTCATCTAGGGTTCTTTTTGGTGTAACTTATATATAAGGCTAATGAATTGGCTGGATGGGTTAAGCCGCATATTATTCTCCAAACTCTTGCTATACTTTCTCTCTCAGTTGTGTAATTCTCCAGAGACAATTTGAAACAAAAAAAAATAATTTATAGGTTCAAAACATTAACCTTTATATGATTATTCCTGTTTGATATCTCATGGATGACTGAGACCTTTACATAATTGAAGGAGACCAACTACTTTGAATTATTCTCAAAAGCCTTGACAATTACCTCCTTAAAATCATTTTAGCTTTGAAGACGGGAATTACAACAACTGATTATTTAGTTGTTTACATCATTTATCCGTTCTCCTTGCCACTGGTTATTGAGAATACCTTTTTCCACCAACACAAGATTCACACACAAATCAGAATGATAAAGAAACAAGACAAGCAATTTTGTCGTGGTTTCGATGTTAACAAACCATAGGCTCCACTCAAAACCAGTGCTTTAATAACCAACCCAGGATGAAACGCGACAAAGTGGTCGGGTCCCGGGTTGACCAATTTAACCGGTTTGACTGACAGGTTAAACCGGTGTCCAAAACTTGAAATCCAACAAAAACACCCTTAAAAATTATATAAGTCCCCATTGGTTTGAAATCTTGCAAAAAAAAAACCCAAAACATGCCGCCGGCGTGACAAACTAGGGAAGATAAGGCTTGTTTCTGGCAACGAAAACATTCTCTATCACCACGAAAACACTCCCCTCAGCCTCTTGACCAAAACTCATATCACCTCTCCCCTGATTGCCTCGCCAATTGTTGCCACTGATTTATTTTTGCGATTTCCGATCGATTCACTCACCAGAAATCACCTTTGTCACCAATATTACACTCACCAACCTTTCCTCTTCAAACCTGCCAATACCCCAACCTTCAATTGTTAACCAACTGTCATCCTAATTTTTAGGGTTTTTGGTAAATAGAAAAATTAGTAACCAGACCTAGTGAAGGCCCTGGGTCCCGGTTGAATCGATTCAACCAACCAGGCCGAGTCGGGTTTTAAAACACTGCTCGAAACTCTCAATGCACCACTAAACAAGAAGATACAATTGCTCTCTATTAAAAAAGAGAATACAATCATTCAAGATTTACACAACTCGAAGAGAATACAACAACTTACTATTAAAGAAGAGAATACACAACTCACTCACAAGTACTCGGCCCACTTTACAACGACTTCTCTTACACGGTTTCTCTACACTTCAAGTCACCAATGACACCCTAATCCTTGACTAGCTTGTGGAGATACACTTTCCAACTAGGAAACAGATTCCTAATCACATCCAATTCTCTTTAATATTGCATTCCTATTGTACCTAGAATTAATAGGAAAAACAATCCTAAGGAGATATGAAATCTTCGTAGGAAAAAAAAAAAAAAAAAAGGCGCCAAATTCCTTAATATCTCATGATTAATTGAGAGCTCGGGATTTAATTTTGCGGCAAAGATGACCATCTTCAATTTTATCAGGTAAATATTGGAGACCAAATATTTTTAATTATAGTTTTATCATTTATGTATTTGTGAGAGAGCTAATCAGCAATCCATTCATGTTAAATGTTTTGCTTTGGTGAGAGTGGCTATATATCGCTATGTTCTAGTATAATTTTTTATGAATTTTATCATTAAGTATCTAAAAATGTGACTTTGAACTTGGAATTTTCCAATAGAGGTCAAAAGGATCATACTACTTTTTCAGCCATTGGATTTGCTTTAAAAAATCCGATGGCTGATGTTAACCTTAAAATAAAAATAGGCAAAAACTTACTACCTGCTGAAGAAGTTGTTACTAATCAAAAACAAAATGCATTTACATTAGATATGAGTTGAAAATTATCATTTTATGAAATAAATAATATTTTTTTATCAGCTAAAATAAACATTATAGAAATTTTTTAAATATAATTGAATTAGTTTAAAATTTAATTATTTTATGAAACATAAAATAATAGTTATAGTGGTAAAACTATTATTGAATAGACTCTGTCATCAACGAATATTCATGACAATATAGTCATGATTTTTTTCAATTTTTTAACAAAATACTCTTCTAGCTAATTTATACATTTTAAAGTTATGTTGTATCCATTTACAAAACAGATACAACATAACTTTAAAATGTATAAATTATCACACACATGTTGTTTTTAAAATTAAGTATAACAACTTAAAGAGTAAACGACTTTTTCCCACCCAAATAATGGTTCAATGATATTTTTTTACTCACAGACTTTTAAAATACCACTTTACTATCCAAATTTATATTATGTTTCGGATTCCAACACTGTTGTGACCCCACACCACCACCATTCTCTTTTCCGGTCATCACTTACCAAAACCCCTCAAACCCTACTCTTGCCGACCTCGTCAATTACTGACAATCGAGCGATTAGGGTTTGCCCAACCGTCCCTCTCAAGTAAAATTCTGATCAATCCCAACCACCAAAATCTAACCTTCTACCACCAAAAGACTCATCAACCTCCCCTCTTCAAAAACCTCAACAGTCTGGACAAAGTTTGCTCTTTGTTTGCCATCAGAATATAAATTTAGGTAGTAAAGTAGTATTTTAAAAGTTTGTGGGTGAAAAAGTGTCATTAAGCCATTATTTGGATGGGAAAAAGTCGTTAACTCCAACTTAAAAGATAAAATTCATAAAAATCTCCACAATAGTTTTCTTTTGGTCTGATTATGTCATAAAATATAACAATAAATTTAGCTTTAATTGGTCTATTATTTTAGCTTTAATTGTTTTCTAACTATTATTGTATAATGCATGATTTATTAATAATTGCAATCAAATCCAAATCCTACAATTAAAAAACTTAGTACAAACTTAAATACATTATGGTACATCTATTAAAGCTTTAATCAATATTAGTACTAACCATAATTCTAAGTAATTAGGTATATGGATCGATGATACATTCGATTAACAAAAGTAGCATATCATGATTGTAATTATTAGAATTACCACTACTAGGAGTAATATTAACACGTTAAATACATTTATATTGATATTTACAATAATACCGATGATATTCTATCAGCCAGAAGCACTTGTATTGAATTGTTAACTAGCTGTTTAATTCTTATACAAAAAAATTAAATACAGAAAATTGTTAGTATGAGTAACTAACTTAATGGTAATAAAACCCTTTAATTCTTTAAATAATGAATGAATATATTATTTAAAGGTCTTTCCTTTTACTGCAAAAATGGTCTTCAGATCAAGTCAGTTGTTGCCAACTGAAAGTCTAAACGTCACAAACTTGAATCGATAATACTATTCGTTCATCTACAATCATATTCTAGTTTTAGTTGTTTATCTTAACAAATATAATATGATGAAATTATTTAATTTATAAAGCATCATAGTTTTGTTCATATAAGTTATTTGTCAACTTATGACTCTAGTGTGGTAACACTCGTCATAGTATGAACACCTTACTTTGTCTTTAGTACAATCATTTTGTTTAAATTTCCAGTGTGACCATCTTCTCTTAAAGTGATCACCTTCAATTAAGTTGTTTGTCTATTATATCGTGTAAGCACCTTTGAGTCAGAGTGATCACAATGCATCTGGCAGATATTTTGATTAACATTTATTGTATTTCAATATTCCAATGAGCTGTCGTTATTCTCTTATGAGATATTTGTGTGATCCATAACACTTGTCATTTTGTTATACAATGTGCTAGAAAGTTTATTCTTTTTTATCGATGGTCCCAAGATGAATGGAATAAAATTTTTATAAAATTCAATCCATAAAGTTCTTGTTAGCCACATGTCCTTTGCATTGGCCGGTTTTTCCTTATATAAACTCTTCTCCAATGCAACTGAATTTTAAGCCTGATATTATCCTTGAATGTACTCTGAATTTCTCTAAAGTTTTTTTTTGTTTTTATTAGGCTTCTATGCTTAGGTAAGCTTAAAAATACCTTCTTCAAGTTCATAGAATTTGTCCTTGCTCTCTACATTTGGTTACGTAGTTGATGTATGAAGCTTGGTGAGCTTCCTCAACCGAAGTGTATCTTCGTTGTTGTATCTTGAGAGGAGCTCAAGGTTGACCAGGTGGTTTCATGTACTTGGAGCTAGCTGTGGTAGTACATTGTTTGACCAAAGGGTAGAGATTGAAGCGTTGTAAAATAGGGGGTGTTCTTGCACTGAGGCTTAATCTTTGGCTTTGTAATTAAACTGAAAAGTATAACTTAGTAGATTAGCTTCATTCTAGACTTGGTCCCATGGATGTAGGCATTTTGCTGAACCATGTAAAAACCTGCAGGTGTTCTTTATATTGGTTCATTTTGATTGATTTATGTTTATGTTAAAAGGACTCTTAAAATCAACTTAGCAACCCTCTCCGCTTAAGTTTAATTCACTTGGTAAAGTAATTAAAACTTTCAGTTCAGATTGATAAAGAAGGAGATGAGTTGCTTACGAGTTTGTATATTAGCAATTGTTAACACAGCGAGTCAATATCTGTTAATTATGATATTAGTAACATATGAGTGTGATCATGCACTAAACACCATTTGCCACTTAACCCATCTCTCACCGCCCTCGAGGTTTCAATTTCATTTCATCAACAACCTTACGCATTTTCCAAAAACATGCGAAAAAAATATGAATACTTAAAAAGAAATTCAAATCAATGTCAAAAATGACTATGGCTAACATCAACAAGCTTCACTTGTAGCTTTTCTTCTTCTCACTCTCTCTTCTCTCCGGGGTGTCAGCCCTCGCCACAGTCCTCTAACAAGTACTTAAGGTGGAGTTTACTTGTGAACAGATGTATGGTTTCATGCCCTGCTCCATAATTGCATTGGGGAACTTATTAGAATAGAGGATACAGTTTCACAAATGTAATTCCCAATCCCAAAATCCAAACACCCTTTTTACACACTTGCTCGTTAACTAAACAAGAGTTCTTACCAAGAATAAAAAATGAATTAATTTTGTTTATAATAGAGTATGATTATAATTTAGTGTATCATATTCCATGGTGATTCCATTAAATTAGAAATTTGATGTTGCAAAGTGTTAATTGTTGAATGTTTATTATATATTTATATATATAATAAGCACAAAGAATTACTTAAAATACTAGTATTTTGAAACAAGGACCAAAACTCTAGTATTTCAAACCATTAGGGGTCGTTCGGATCGGGGGTAAATAAGATAACGGGGGTAATCTTCGTTTATTTTGCAAGATTCTTGTGTTTGGTTTGCAAGTAATAAAATATTACAGTAATCTTTTATTGCAAATAGTGTTTACTATTGGTAATGTGAGGGGTAATCTTATTATCTTGCTAGGGGGTGTTATTATAACATTACCAAGGTAATTTGATTTTTCTACTCATTTTACCCTTAATTAAAAACCATTTCGAACACAATTGCCCTTAAATGTCTACCAAATAAAAATTACCCAGCTCCTCTACATTTGAGAAATTAGCTAAAACACGCCAACCACAAAAAAGTTTAAAAGTTAACAAAATACCCCAGTCATCCAAGACCACCACTGGCCATCACTCACCAACACCAACCACTGGTGTTAGTCGCCATAATGGTGCACGACCAGCAGAATCTAGTCGATAAGGTCTTTTTTGGCCATGGATCTATGCCAAAAAAGGTCAGATCTAGTGTTTCTATGGCTGTTTCAGGGCCGCCGTGAAATGGCCATAGATCTGGCCATTTTTCGGCCACGGATTTGTGACCCATGGCCATTTTCGGCTTTGCCGGTGCATAGCAGGCCATATACGGCCAGTCGTGCGCCATTCCATCGATTGTCGGCCGCTGCCAACAGTGGTGGTTGGCTATCGACAGTGGCTTAGGGTGGGTGGGGTTGATTTTGCTATAAATTAAAGTTTTATATGGCTACGGTGTTTTAGGAAAATTTCAAATGTAGGAGGTTAAAAAATTAATTCAAAAAATAATAATAAAAAATACTATTATATTAATACTTAAAAGGAGGGCAATTTAGGAATCTATATAACATATCCACTCATTTATCCTCCTAACCAAACATATTATTCACCAATTTATTCGAACCAACCAAACATATTTTCTAAACATTCCCAATAACCTTCAAGATAATCTAAACACTCCCTTATTGTTAAACAAGTAAACTAAAATCACAGGAATTAAAAAGGAATTAACTCAAATTTTTCCTATTTTTAGACTGTTAATTCATAGAGATGGGATCCCCAGGATGACGGGGAATCCCCATCCCCACCCTGATTACGTTCCCTCTGTACGAGAAAAAATCCCTCGCAAAATCTTCGTCCCAAACAATCAACACGACCCATCTGAAAAATAAACAAAAAATCAACAACCACAATCTCACATCAACATTTACATTCTAAACAAAACAAAAATCGAAACTTTGAAGTTCAAAGATCCAAGTCATCCAAAACAAAACTAACACTGAAACAAATGAGATAAAAAAGAAACAAAAGAACAACCTAGGTATGTTTCAAATAGCAGGACACAGAAGTCATGCACAGTGAAGTAGTTCCTGTAGCAGAAGCCACTGAAAATGGAAAAAGAAAGAGAAAAGATTTGAGAGAAAAAGAAAGAGAATAGCGGAGAGCATGAAGAGAAAGAAAAATCGTATAATGGAACGGTAAATAAAGATAAGATCGAGGGGCATAATCGAAAGAAACTAGGGTAGATAAACTTACAATTGGGGGCTCGAGAAGAAGAGCAAATCTGAGAAAAATAAGAAATAATTGTGTGTGTAAAAGAAAAGGATAGAGAGATAGATAAAGAAAAGAAAGCCACAAGGTGATAGAACTGGGGGTGAGCGAGTGGGTACTTGCCCAAAATCAAAAGAACCGGAACTGACCAACTCTTTAGATTTGGAATTGGAACTAACCAATTCCGATTCTTAGAAACTTGGAACCGAAATCTAGAACAGAGGTTTCGATTCCGGGTACCCAATACTGTTCACAAAATAATATAAATTTGTATTTTATTAATTTATTTCCTTCCTTTCTCTTTTCTTTCATTTCTCATTCTTTTTGAAACTTTCTTCTCTCTTTCTTCTGGAAGTTTCTTCTCTTCTTTCTCTTTGTTTTCTCCACCTTCTCTTCATTTCCTTGTTTTCTCTTTTGTATAAAATTATGCCTATTTTGTTTCTCTTCTCTTCTCTTCTCTCCCTCATCTTCCATTTCTTCTACTCTCCCTCAGCATTTCTTGTTGACCAGTGACTGACCACAGTTGGCCGCCACGTTTGGACCTTGTGATAACCAAATCTGGCTACCACAAGGCCCTCATATGGTAGCCAAGAGCAAATAGGGAGAAAAAAAACATGGATGGTATGATTTGAAGAGTTGTTTCATGAACCTTTTGATCTAAATTAAGATTTGAGAATGGCGCCTAAGGCTTTGAGAAAAAAAATATGGATGGTATTCAGTTGGTGCTTTTTGAGTCTTCTCCTAGGATGAAGATGATGTTGATGATGATGAATCCCCTTTTTTTTTTTCTATTTTTTATTGGTGTTGTGGTGGTTTAATGTGGTCGTCCTTTGACTACAACTACAGCATGAATATACCTTTGGTATTGGGTGGTTTAATGGATTTGCTTTTTTTTTTTTTTTTTTTTTTTTTGGTTTCGAATCCACTGCTTCAAGAACTGGAACCGTACAGTACCAATTCCATCACTTCAGGAATCGGAACCGACCTTGTGAGGGTTAGTTTGGGGTAAGAATCAGAACCGACACCCTAGGTACCTTTCAGTTCCCATTCTACGTGGAAATTCTACACACCTGTAGATGAAACCTCAAGAGAGAAAGAGAAGAGAATACAAGGGCAAGGCGAAGGCAGGGGCTAGACTTTGTTGGGACGAGATGGCTTTATTGGCTATAGGTTTTAGCTTTCTTTTCTTTCTCTATACGTTGAAATTTGCCATTCCCTCTTCACTTTTCCAGTTTTGTCAAGATTTGGCAGTGTTCTGAAAACTGGACTTGGCTGGACGGTTGGTCGGACCGATCCAACTGGTGATCGGCGCCCTCTGCGGTCCAGTTTACCATTTTTAACTGTTCACCAAATCCCTAATTTGATCACAGGCAAACGATAGGCAACCAAATGCCAGTCACGACCGACGAATGGGGGGTTACCAAGTGCTAGGTTAGATGGGTCTTGTAGAGTGGAGGTCGGTGGTGGTGTCAGATTGAATTTTAGATGCCGCTATCATGGAGTTGTTCACGTGTCACAGCTAGTGAATAGGGGGCTACCATATTTCAAATTCATAAGGGTTTTGTAGAGTGGAGGATGGTAGTTCAGATGGTGGTGTCCGATTGAATTTTGGCCGTCGAATTCAGTCAGAATTCAGCCAGAAAGATCAATTTAGGTTCATATCGCAAGGCTGTATTTGATAGATTTCAAACCTACAGGGACTACTTATACATTCAGGGGTGTGTTTGCAAGATTTCAAACTTTATGGACTGCCGATGAGACCGTCAGTTTAACTAGTCGGACCGAGCAAACCAGAACCTGGCCCTTTGGCTGGGTGACACCCCAGGTTGGGTTTCAAAACCTTGAGATTTGGGACTGGGTTTTGTGGGTTTAAATATGGTATCTTATGTGTCACTTGGATGACTGCCACTCCATCCATTGTCTCATCCGACAGTTATTTATTCTTTATTTTTAAATCATTGTGTTTTCAAAATTTGTATATTAAAAAAAATCCAAATAAAACCATATTTGTATTGTATAAATTTATTGATAATACATTAAGAAGTATTAATTTAAGAACATTTATCATATAATTGGGTGTAAAACTTTGAATAATACAATTCAAATATTGTATTAACGAATAATTTTAATAATAAACAAGATAATAAGTACTAAAAAAAAATGAAAGACATTACAAATACCTATTTTTCAAATACAATCATAAGTTAGAAGTTATTATGATGTAATAGGTATGATGTAATAATGTAGAGCATCATTCATGTAGAAATAAAATATTGCCATTTGCTGCTTTTCTATGTGAATGAGATAAGGTTGATGCCTCCACTTACCATAAAATACATAAATAAGTTCATGTGATTCATGATTATAGCCCCACACTTTGGCTTATGGCTCCACTTAATTTGACTTGAGGAGGCGTTTCGCTTTCTTGCATCCACACTTTTTAATTTGGCTGCTGCTATTCAGAGACATTTGTAAACTTATCAATAGCTATTGACTTCGAGGTCGTTCTTTATTAAATCCACAGAGCCCAGTTCCAAATCTCGACAAAACCGGAAAAGCGAAGAGGGAATGGGGAACTCCTTAATACTTACATTATTTAAATGGCAGGCGCACAGAGAAAGAAGAGAAAGCTAAAGCCAACAGCCGCTAAAGCCAACCCAGCCAAACAAAGTCCAGCCTCTACCCTTGCCTTGCCTTTGTATTCTCCTCTCTCTCTCACTGTGGTTTCATCTTCTTCTCTCACCTTGTGGTTTTCTTTTCTTTATCTCTCTCTCTATCCTTCTCTTTTGCACAAACAATTATTTCTTATTTTTCTCAGATTTGCTCTTCTTCTCGATCCCCCAACTGTAAGTCTATCTAACCCTTTCAATTAATGCATTTACATCAAGCAAAAGGTTTGGTATATAAATATTAACAACATCTTAGTTGCAGATTTAGCACGTTGTATCTGAACGGTCACCTGTGATCTACGTATCCGCCATCAGAATTTATCACATGCACCTAGCACCCTTATCCATGTGACTATGCACCAAATTCCATCAGACATTTAACACAACAACACTGAACACCCCTCCCACAAATTTAGAAAATTCTTAAAATTATTCTTTTATATTTGAACTTTCATCACTTTTGTCCCCTAATAGGCGTTTAGTTCAAAAAAAAAAAAAAAACATGTGCCAAAAAATACGATGTTAAATGTTTGTCCTTTTATGTCATAATAAGTCGAACACTCAACACCATGGCTAACAAGCTCCCCTGCATCTTGCTTTTCTTCCTCTCACTCTTGTTTCTCTCCATCACCACCGTCCTTTCCCGATCCCTTTCTAAATGTATGCCGTTTGGTATACTCTCCGACGGGGTCAGACCTCACCGCAACCCCCAGCACATTGTTCTTAATCCTTTATCACTAGTAGTTGATGCAGAGCTTCCTCCGTGTAAACAGACGTACGGTTTCATGCCCTGCTCCACTACTGCGTTGGGGAACTTGTTTTTGATCGTTGTTTATGGGTACCTCATTTTCATGGCCGCCAAGTATTTGACAAATGGGAGTGAGCTGTTGGAGCTTCTTGGCCCCGGTATTCTTGGAAATGTTGTTCTTCCGAAGCTGGGCGGGCTTCCCAGCGCAATGCTTATTCTTGGTAAGAACTTTTGTTTGGTTATAGAGAAAGCTTGGGAAAAGGGTGTTTGGATTTTGAGATTGGGAGTCAGATTTGTGAAACGGTATCCTCTGTTCTAGTGACTTTTATGGTGCTGGGAAAGCCGTGGTCAGCCTCCGGAGGGAGACTTTGACCGGGCTTTTTTTCTAAAAATGTTTTTGTTTAAATTAATAAATAATTAACGTCATTATTTTTTTTTTAAGTTTTTAGACAGAATAATGTTTGATACATTTTCTGAAAATATTTATTATGATTTTTTCTAACCTCCTACATTTATTAATTTAGTTAAACACTTCCACAATAAAAGTTTAAAAATTAACTAAAGCATTTGAGCCACCCAAGAAAAAACAACCTGTCGTTGGTCGCTGCCACCAGACGGCATTCGATAGTCGTCAGAACGGCATACAACTAATTGGATTTGATTAGTTTTGCGTCGATATGTCCATTTTCAACTAGATCTATATCTAGTGATTTAATCGTTGACGACCAGATAGCCAAATAAATCTGGTTATTTTGACCAAATCAGCACATGATTGGTCAGATCTGATCGGTTTTACACCGTTTCGATTATGTTAATCGGCAGTGGTTGCTAACACGAAGTGGTAGTATTGAGTGGATTAATTTTCAAATTAGAATGAGAAGAAGAGAAAGAAAAAAAATTAGTGATCATCATTCTGCTCCCTTATTTTTTATTCTATTTGAATTTCATATTTCCAGCCCGTTCCAAACAAAACGGCTATATGGTTTTAATATTTCTTTATGCTTTTTTTTTTTTTCTTTATTGAATCATAATATATATATATATATATATATATATACAGCGTCAGGACTTTCTGAAAGAAAGGAAATTGCTCAAGGTCAGATCTCAATAGGAATGGGATTACTTGCTGGCTCGAGTGTCTTGCTTACTACTCTAGTATGGGGATCCTGTGTTGTCATCGGCAAGTGTGACATTGATAAGGGTTCAAAAACTAGAAATGGCTGTCAAAACAAGAAAGGATTTAGTTTAACCGGTATGTAATTTTGACATTCTTAAAATTCTTTGAATACATATTCCATGGATGGATGAATTTTCTAATCCAAAAGGTTCTTTTAAATCGCAGAAATTGGTGTTACTACTCATATCTGGACTTGCTATGCTGCAAGGGTTATGGTTATATCAGTCATCCCATTTATTGTTGTTCAAATAACGCAAATTCTCACTTCAACTTCAGGAAAACATTTGACAGTCTTGATTGCACTAATTGTATCTGTCTTGATATTCATTGCTTATTCCATTTATCAGGTAAATCATACACTGTTCAATAATAATAGACGTATTCCATTACTTTATTTAAATTAACCACTATTGAATATGTGACGACTCTTTTGTTGAAATAAAATGTTTTTATAATATTTTATTTGGTTATCGTAATAATAGACCATTAGAAAAGGTTAAACTAAACCTGTGATTTGAATCTTAGAAGTCCAAATAAAATAAACCTGCTGTGATTTATATAAATTGGTGCTAGTATATTGTGATTGTGCATATGTAACTGTCATAATATTAATTTGCTTTGAATAAATCAATAAAGTAAATAATATAAAGTCACCTCTCACTCTTGATCAAGGACAAACGAATTCCAAGGACAAACCAGTTAATTGGGCTAATTTGTGGGGGCTGCTTAGAATGGGTGGTCTTGAGAAGGGGCAAGGAGAGTTCAGTGGATGGGGTGGGGCGGCCACGGTGTGCTAGGTGGTGGGCAGAAGATGTGATTTTGTCTTTGAATTAATTAGTAATTAAAAAGGTAAAGACAAAGAAGTTAAGTGACAGGTTAATAGGGAATATTACTAAAAAAAAAAAACCTGTGGGTTAATAACGTAAAATTTCTTCGAGGTTAAGTTTTTTCAGTTTTTTTTTTTTTTATTAATAAGTTTTGCGCTAATTTTACTTTTATGCCCTTGAATTGTTTAGTTTAACAGAGATTATGTAAGGGCAGTCTAACAATAGGGGAAAAAATGTTATTTCCGAAACTTCAGGGAGATTTAGTAGTGACTCAAATATCAGGGTTTTTTTTGTAATATTCCCTTTTTTTAAAAGGAAAAAGAAAAAAGAAAAAAGGTTGAACCTAACTAGTGCCCCGATAAGCCACCCACAGGTTCAGCCATTGCTTTAATTTTATTCTTTTTTCTGTTTTACTAGTTACAGTTTTAGGAAATCTGTTAAGTATATGGCGATACTTGACTTCAATTCCCTTTCATCATGTCGTGTAGGCCTTTCACCCTTGGATTAAGGAGAAGTGGCTTGCTTATGCAAAGCACAGGCATTTGATATCAGGATTTTTGAAACATCTGAGAAACCATGCTTTGGGAAAGCTCCTGAATGATAGAGGAGAACCTGACAAAGATGTTATAAAAAAGTCGGTTTTTATTTATTCAATACTGTGCCCCTCACCCATTCCCCCTTCTCCCCTTAAATTAGAATAAGATCATGGTTTTTCAATTAATAAATTCCTGCCACTCATAAGATATACTTATTAGCACTGACTTCTTATGACAGATTGTTTGACGGGATTGATGAGAATAAAGATGGAGAACTTTCACGCGGTGAATTAAAAGCACTGATCATAGGAATTAAGTTTGATGAGATAAACTTGGATAAGGATGATGCTGCAGACAAATTACTGAAAGATTTTGATTCTTCTCGTGATAATCAAATTAATTCTGATGAGTTCTATCATGGTATATCGAAATGGCTCAATGAAGTAAATCGAGAAAAGAGATCTGGTGATCCTGGTTCTCAGACAGAAAAACTTCTAGGTGACTTTCATGAGGTAAGTTGCACAATGATGACTCGCATCTTTATCTAGGATTGCTTATTGCTATGAGGTTGTGACATCTTCCAAATAATGAGCAGCAAACAAAGAGGGAGCATGATTTGTTGGGAGCTGACGAACAAATTGACGAGGTTGTTGAAAACCCCAAGTGGACCTCCTTCAAAGCATATTCGATGCTGGTGATTGGAACCATTATTTCTACTGCAGTTGCTAATCCTCTTAAAGATACTGTTATTAACTTGTCAAATGCAACAACTATTCCTTCGTTCTTTATCTCATTTATTGCACTGCCTTTGGCCACTAAGTTAAGTGATGTGATACCAATACTCATTTATGCCAGCCGTAAAAGTAAGAACAGCGCTTCATTAACATTTAACGAGGTTTGTTTAATTATACCATTTGTCTATTAATTTCCGTATGCAATTTTCCTTTAAGCAAATGCTGGTGATTTGAGTTGACAGGTCTAATTTAATTAACAGCGTCGAACTACTGTATAAGGAAGTCATATTAACACTCAATTCTGATGTTTCTCTGCTTCAGTTATACAGGACTGTATCGGTGAATAATGTCATTCATCTATCAGTTTTCTTAGCTGTCGTCTACATCAGAGGATTAAGATGGGAGTTCTCGTCGGAAATGCTGGTTATTCTTATTGTTTGCATTGTGATGGGTGGCTTTGCCAGTTTCCGTACCACCTTCCCCCTCTGGACATCCTTAGTTGCTTACATCCTTTATCCCTTCTCCTTGGCACTGATTTATGTTCTTGATTATGACTTTGGTTGGCCATAGATCATGTATTGTTGAGCCAGGATTTTGTTTATGTAGAGACAACTTGTCTTTGTATAATATGGGGTGTTTTCTGTAATAATTGGAAGCGTGTTGTGTTGTCTTTTGAATATCAATATGGGGTGTCTTTTGTAAAGTTTAAAAACTAGAACACCAAAATTTGTGTTTTTGTATAACGGCTTAGTATAAATTAGCCGTTCTCTTTGTAACTGTTTCAATTAAGAATACAACTACTTTTTCAGCTTTTCTCTATTTTCTCTCTTCCACTCTTAAATCGTTTGTGGTATCAGAGCCCTAGACCAACGTCTATGGTAATTTTGATCCTTGACTGTATTGATTCAGCTCTTAGAATAATGGAAATGGATACTGGTTTCACTAATTCAAGCAATTCAAACATTCCTCCTACCTTACCATCAATTTCTGTAAAATTGTTGGAGAGGAATTGTACCTTCTAGTGATCACAAATTTTACCAATCCTAACTTCACATGGATTTGATGGCTTCATGACTAGAGAGAAGAGGTGTCCCTCACAGTTTTTGATCCAAAAAGTAGAAGATTCAGATAAATTAGTGAAGAAGTCAAACCCTAGCTACTTCACTTGGAAAAAGGTTAACCAATTTCTGGTAAGTTGGCTTTTATCTACTATTTCAGAATCCATGTTTCGGCATGTAGCTAAGTGCAATATGTCTTATGAAATATGGAATCTGTTAGAGTTACATTTTCAGTCTATATCAGAAGCTAGAACCTTACATTTGAGGAACATGTTACAAAGTACTAAGAAAGACTCTACTAATATAAGTGAATATGTGCTAAAGATGAAGGAGCTAGGAGATGAGTTGACTTCGAGTGGTGTACATATATAAGTGATGAAGAACTTTTGTTGTATACATTGGATGGATTGAGGTCTGAATACGATGCAATTGTGGCCAATCTTGTTGCAAACAATAGTCAAATGACACTGCAAGAAGCACAATTTCTGCTACATAAGCATGAAATAAGATTGGAAAAACAGAATAATTCCTTTACAAATTTTCATGATCAGTTGGCTTCAACTGTAATGGCTACTAAACAAAATTCAAATGAGTCTTCTTTAGCTCCACAAAACAAGCCAATAGTCATATCATACACAAATTTCAACACTGATTCCTCTAAGAATTTCAACCCTCGATCTATGGCTAATTTTCCCTCAACTCTAATGGATGCTAAACAAAATTCAAATGAGTCTTCTTTAGCTCCACAAAACAAGCCAATAGTCATATCATACACAAATTTCAACACTGATTCCTCTAAGAATTTCAACCCTCGATCTATGGCTAATTTTCCCTCACAACATCAGAATTTTTCTGTTCCACAACACCAGATCTTTAATCCTTAGCAAAGTCCTATTATTCCTCAATACTTTGGCAATAATGTGAATCAGAATTGATTTTCATTCTCAATTTCCAACAAATACTAATAACTCTCAGTTTCTTTCCTCTGCTAATTTCATGTATAATCCTCAAGGAATGAGAGGTCGAGGAAGGGGAAGAGGTTATTTTCGACCAAGACTTATTTGTCAAGTTTGTGGCAAATGAGGGCATTATGTTCTTCAATGCTATCATAGGTTTGATCATGGCTTTCAAGGTTTTATCAATTCTAGGACACCTAATCAACTAACACCACAAGGTTCTTTTCAGAATCAAACTAATGATGCAGCTCAAGCTTTGTTGACCATAATCATGACAGGTCAATCAATACAAAGTCTTACCCCTATGTCTCTTAATCCTGTCTATTCTAGCTTTGTTGGACCAAGTCAATCTCAACAAAATATGGCTTATAATCATAGATTTCATGTCAACTCTACCTTTGCCCCAACTCCAACTCAAGTTCATGGAGGGGGATACTCATCTTTAGTAGTAAACTCTCAAAACATACCAATTGTCACTCCTCAAGTCCTTACTGATCAGAGCTAGTGTGTGGACTCAGGGGCGACCAATCATATGACTGCTGATGCAACCAATTTAATGCTTAAGGACAACTATCAAGGAGGTTCTACAGTTCGGGTTAGGAATGGCCAGAGTGTGTCAGTCACTCACACAGGTGAGTCTTTACTGCTTTCTACCACCTGTCCTAGGTTATTGCATGTTAAGAAAATAATGTGTGTTCCCTATATTGCAAAAAAATTACCAAGCATTTCTCAGATAACTAGGGATAATGATGTAATTGTGGAATTTCATTATGATCATTGTCTTATAAAGGATAAGTTCACCAAGAATGTGTTACTCTAAGGATCTCCAAAAGATGGATTATATCAGTTACAAGTATCTTTTTCTACTGTTGGCTCTGCCTCTATCTCATCCTCTGATCAGCAAGTTGTTTTTGCACCTACTGTTTCTGCTGCCTCCTTTGACTCTACATCATCTCTTCACAAGTACAATAAGCCCACCTATTCTACTGTTGTTTCTTCTAGCATCAATAAAGTTTCTATCAATAATGGTGATAGTCCTGCAGCACTAGTTAGTACAGCTACATGTATAGCTCCTAATGATTCTGATGTAAAAATTAGGCTTACTAGCTTGTGGCATGCCAGATTGGGTCATCCACATGAAAAGAATCTGACATATGTAATGAACAAAGTACATGTAGCTAGTTCTTTTGGAAATAAATGTCTTTTTATGAAGCCTGTCAATTTGGCAAAATGCAACAAGCCTCTTTTCCTTTGCCATCATCTAACACTAAAGGTCCTCTAGAATTGGTTTATTATGACTTGTGGGGTCCTGCACCAATTTGTTCATCTGAAGGTTTTAAATATTATATGTTGTTTGTAGATGACTTCAGTCGATACATGTGGATTTATCCCCTCAAGTTGAAATTTGAGGCTTTTATTGTTTTTAAACGTTTTCATAATTTGGTTAAGAGACAGTTTGATGTTAAATTGAAGAGTCTACAAACTATTACCGATTATTTGCAAGATCGTGGGATTTTTTTTAGACATCTTTGTCCTTATCTCCATCAACAAAATGGAAGGGTAGAGAGAAAACATAGAAGAGTTACTGAATTTGGAATAACTCTCCTAGCTCATGTTGCCATGCGTCTTTGTTTTTTGTGGCAAGCTTCCTGTACAGCAGTCTATATTGTTAACAGATTACCTTCTACTTCTATTAAAGATTCTTCCTAAATAGGAGCCTATTTATAGTGATTTTAAGGTTTTTGGATGCTATTGTTACCCATACTTTGGACCCTATCAAAGACATAAATTTTCCTATCACACTGAAGCATATGTGTTTCTAGGTTATAGCTCCTCTCATGAAGGGTACAAGTGCTTATCTTCTTCAGGAAAGTTATACATTGTCAAACAGGCCAAGTTCAATGAGTTTGAATTTTCTTTTAGGAATGGTTTTAACTGCCGTTTGTTTAAAGATGTTGATCTTGCAGGGCTGTCTTCAGCTCTTAAACCAAGAGAACCTTCTTCATCTTGGACTCTGCCTCATTCTCTTGATCATGAGTTACCAGCTAGTGATGTTCTTTTAGACTCAGATGTTTCTCCTATCTTGAGTCCTTCTGTTGTTTCTCTTGCTCTCAGTCCTTCTGTAGCAAATTCTAACCAAGAGTTTACAGGATCTATTCCTGTCGTCAACACCTCTAGTTTGCAGGATTGTTCTAATAGCACTTCTAGCAGCTCTACTGGTCCTATTTACATATCACAAGTGCCTAGTTCAGAACCTCAATTTTTTCCTAATGTGGATTCTTCAAGCACTCTTTTACTTGATGATTTTTCTAAAGATATTCATTTAGAATTTGTCTTGCTTCTGACCAAACCTCAGCATTCCTCTTATACAAGTAATAGTCACCCTATGATCACTCGCTCTAAGAGTCAGTATTAGCACACTACAGGCCAGACTCTGCTTTCTACCTACCAAATTTTATCTAAACCAAAGACTCCCTCTAAAGCATTGAAAGTTCCAGAGTGGAGGGCAGCTATGAATGATGAATTTCAAGCCCTTTTGAGAAATAGAACCTGGGATTTAGTTCCTCATTCATCAGGAATGAACATAGTAGGCTGCAAGAGGGTTTGTAAAACCAAACTCAAGTCTAATGGGACCCTATAGAAGTACAAAGCAAGGCTGGTTGCCAAGGGTTTTCAACAAACCCCAGGCCTAGATTATCTTGACATTTTTTCTCCTATCACTAAGCATGCCACCATTAGAATAATATTATCTTTGGTTGTTCATCATCAGTGGGATATAAAGCAAATTGACATTAATAATGCTTTCCTAAATAGTGATCTCATAAAAACAGTCTTCATGATGCAGCCTGAAGGTTTTTCTGATGTTGCTTATCCTAAACATGTTGGCAAGCTCAACAAAGCCTTGTATGGGCTGAAACAAGCTCCTAGAGCTTGGTTTGACAAATTGAAAATATCTTTAGTTGCTTGGGGATTCATCAATTAAGTTTTAGACACTAGTCTTTTCTTCTTCAAACAAGGAAATCAGGTCATCTATCTATTGGTGTATATGGATGATATACTCATCACAAGTATTGATTTTGCACTCAGCTCAAATAATTAAATATCTGAACAAGCAATTTGCTCTTAAGCATCTCGGATCTTTACAATATTTTCTTGGCTTTGAGGTTCAAAGAAATGTTTCAGCTTTGTTACTTACTCAGCCTAAGTATGCTCAGGATTTGTTAATCAAAGCTAGTATGTTTGATTGTAAACCTTGTAATACACCAACAGCCACAAGTGTAAAATTAGGTAATGAAGATAGTGCCTTTTTTTAAAACCCTTCTCTCTATAGAAGTGTTGTAGCAAGCTAGCAGTATCTCACTCTTTCCATACCTAATTTAGCTTTCTCAGTTAATCGATTGAGTCAACCTCTTCAAGCTTCCACCACTGCCCTCTGGACTACCTACAAAAAGTTCTTCGGTATATCAAGGGCACTTTGCAACATGGGCTACTATTTAAAAGGAACTCAAATTTTATACTTGAAGGGTATGTTGATGCTGATTGGGCCAGTGATGTGAGTGATAGACAATGTACAAGTGGTTATAGCATCTTTCTCAAGGGCAACTTAGTGCAGTGGAGTTTTAGAAACAAAAGGTGATTTCCTTGTCTTTCGCAAAAGCTAAATACAAAGCTTTTAGTCAAGCAACTACTAAATTGGGTTGGATTAAGCATTTATTTCAAGAACTTGGTGTAGCCATAAACAAAACCCCTGTCTTGTGGTGTGATAATATGAGTGTTAGAGCTCTTTCATCCAACCCTATGTTCTATGCAAGAACAAAGCACATTGAGATAATTGTGCATTATGTGAGAGAGTTAGCTATTGAGAAGAGGTTGGTGGTCCAGTATGTTCACATAGAATATCAAATTGCAGATATTCTAACCAAGGCACTACCTGGGAACAGATTTCACTTTCTGAAAGATAAACTAAATGTTACTTCTAAGGTGGACTGTAATTTCAGCTTGATCAATAGGGGAGCAAAAGATTTTGTTCATATCAGATCTAGCACTGAAGCAGTCCATAAGCATTTACAAATTGATGAAGTTGCTACTGCTTGCTGATTGGTATGCTAATGCTTGCTTATTAAAGTTGTTGTGTTCTTACAAATTGATGAAGTTGCTGAGTTTTTACAAATTGATGAAGTTGCTAATGCTTGCTGATTGATATGCTAATGCTTGCTGATTGGTATGCTAATGCTTGCTGATTAGTATGCTCATTGGTGATTGGTATGCTCAGTTTCTTTGACAATGCTGAGTGAAATCTTGAGCAGTATTGGACATTGTTGGTCATCTCATATTGCTGCTATAATGAGCTATTATGAGGTCTAATTTACGGGCAAATGTTAGTTTAAAGATCTGGTACATGGTCCAATTTAAGAAAGTACATTAGTATAGTGAGGTGTTTCTGTGATAATGGTCTGCTCTACAATCCAGTTTAAGGGAGAATATTCATATAACAGGGTGTTTTTTGTAATAATTAGATGTGTGTTGTGTCTATTGTATTATGAATATGGGTGTCTTTTGTAAAGTTTAAAAACTAGAACACCAAAACTTTGCGCTTTTCTATAACGGCTTAGTATAAATTAGCCATTCTCTTTGTAATTGTATCAGTTAAGAATACAACTACTTTTTCAGCTTTTCTCTGTTTTCTCTCTTCCACTCTTAAATCGTTCATCTTGAAACAATAAAAAATAATTATAGGTTCAAAACATCAACTTTTATATGATGATTCATGTTTAATATCTAATGGATGACTTAGACCTTTACATAATTGAAAGAGGCCAACTACTTTGAATTATTCTCAAAAGCCTTGAAAATTACCTCCTCAAAATCATTTCAGCTTTGAACAAGGGAATTATGACAACTAATTTAGTTGTTTACATCCTTTATCCACTCTCCTTGCCACTGGTTATTAAGAATACTTTTTCTACCAAAACAAGATTCACACACAAATCAGAATGATAAAGAAACAAGACAAGCACCTTTACCATGTTCGGGTGTTAACAAACCATAGGCTCCACTCGAAACCAGTGTTTTAATAACCAACCCAAGCTGAAACCCGGCAAAGTGGCTGAGTCCCAGGTTGATCGGTTTAACAGATTTGATCGACGAGTCACACCGGTGTCCAAAAGTTTAAAATCCAACAAAACACCCTTAAAAGTTCTATAAGTCCCTACAAGTTTGAAATCTTGCAAAAAAAACCCCAAACACCACTGCGGGCGTCAATAAACTATGGAAAATAGGGCTTGTTTCTAGCGACGGAAACACTCTCCATCACCACAAAAACACTCCCCTCAGCCTCTTGACCAAAACTCATCTTATCTTTCCCCCAATTGCCTCACCAATCGCCGGCAAACGGCCCGCTATTGCCGCTGATTTAGTTTTGCAATTTCCAGTAATTCCTCTTAACCTCTAATAATAATAATTTAATGAGAGTTAAAACCTTGATTAAAAGCTTTCATATGAGATATTTATCTATATCAATTTAATCAAACTTTAATAGCTTTAATAATCTTGATGTCATGATACAAACAATTAACCTATAAAGTTTAGTGTTTTCAAGATACCTAACGTACGAAACTTGAGTTTCCAAACAATCCAAAGATTAAAAATATTATAGTATCAGTTTACTAGAAATTTCTAGACAATGTGGAAAAGACAGTTTTCAAAACTTCAACTCAAAAAAACATAGACAAATTATTTCTAGCCATCAATATTTCACATACCCTTACAAGTGCGACTTTGTCTCTCAGCCATCTTATTCTGATTAAGTTTACAAGGCATATCAAAACGTTTCTTGAACAAACACTAAGGTAGCCAAGGAAGAAATATTAAACTATATGTAGTGCATCAAGGAATGAGATAAACAAATTAAGCACTACAAAATAATAAAAGGTGAAAATAATTTTCTTGTAACCTTCCTTCAAACAAAAATGTACACATTTTTATCCAAGGATTTCAATGTCAACATATTACCCTTATTCTCATTACAAGCACATTAAGTATTTTAAAAACTAAATAAGACAAGACTAGTAAGGACATTTGCACTTTTATCTTTAACAAATTCTCTCCCCCTTGAAGACAAATATAAAGATTAATTTATTGAATCTCATTTGTCTATTTAAGTGTTAAAGGTAATGTTTAACTAATCAACTGTATGGGAAAAGTTGTATGGTAAGATGAACAAGAAATAATTCAAAAGGAATATCAATTCTTTATTTCCATCTCATACAAACATACATAGTTAGATCGTATCAATGTTCAAGATTAACTTTATATTGTGAAATATATACAAAACCATATATATAAACAACATCACAATATATAATACTTTATTTAATATATTTGAGCATAAATAAAACAAGAATAACTCATAAAATATCCCTATCACATTATTCTCATGAGATCTCAAGTTGTAATATTGCGAACTCACATTTGGGTGGAGAATGCAACAAGCAACTAAATCTCATAATAAACTAACCAAAAATAATGCCCAACTTTCGAATAATTAATCTTCTTTGGTATGAAAAATTACTTAGGTGGTGCGTTATTGTTGATTTATCCATGGTTCCACTATAAAAATATATAAGAACCTCTTTTGGGTAAGATACAGATAAAAAATAAATTTTTCAAATAAATGACAGAAAAATATATGAGTGTCAATAAATGAACTGCTTTGGCAATTACCACTTATCTCACCCATAAATCCTTCAAACATGAAATTCATGTATATAACAACATGCCTATAAATTTACTTTAATCATATTCACACACATATGTATAACTATTCATGTATATATAAAATAATTATAATAATAAATTATAAATTATTTGAATTATTGAAACATGAAATTTTCTTATCAATAATATAATTTGTTGTACATTCTCAGGCCAAACTCAATATCATGTTTCCATATCTTAAAATTGCTCACAATCAGAATCTCAATCATGGCATTATTGTTGTCCACAGCAAAGGAGACATTCAAAATATAATGCAACAAATTAATGTTATAGGCAACAATCAAAACAGCTTTAAAACCTCATGTGCTATTGCTTATAGGGATTCCTGGTGCATCATCATTAGCTCCCCTTTGGGTAGAGAAAATGACATGCTACTAGAGTTCAAACACAAAGTTACAGGCAATAAATAATCAAAGTACCTTTAAAACCTCATAAGCTACTCCTTATAGGGATTCCTGGTGCATCACTATTAACTCCCCTTTGAGCAAAGAAAGTGACATGCAATTAGGATCCCACACATAAGGTTATGAAAATTACTAATGAGAACATATGATATTCAAAAGACTATCCCCTTTGGGCAAATAGACTTTCTAGGCCATTGTTCATCCTCCACTTAATAGGAAAACACATGTCAAACGAAAAATCAAACACTTTTCAGTGTATTGGATTTTTCAGGACTAGTGTTTTTCCAAAAATTAACCTTATGCCACCATCAATTTTTATACTAATGATAACCACCTTTGGGCAGGAAATTATATGCATCAAAATTGAAGAATGTATCATTTACCAAATGAATAATTTTCCAAGCTTCAATGAATGCACCGCTTTGGCGATTAAACATTCTGACAACTTACAAAATTGTTCTAATGATACTAAATAATATTGTCATAATTAGCACTCCATAAGATACTTAATTATCTTTGATAACCTTAATTTAACAATAGATGCATTTTAATTTTCATAATTAAGATTTCATCAAATATAATACTCAATTATCTCGGACAATCTTAATTTAATCATGTTGCATTTTAATTTCCATGATTAAGATTTCATGAGATATAACGCACAATTATTTCAGACAATCTTAATTTAATCCTGTTGTATTTTAATAGTCATAATTAAGATTTAATTAGACATAATACCCAATTATCTCGAATAATCTTAATTTAATCTTATTGCATTTTTAATTGTCATAATTAAGATTTCATGAGATATAATACTCAAGTATCTCGGACAATCTTAATTTAATTGTGTTGCATTTTAATCTAATGAACAATAATTTTTTTCCCAAGGTTTATACTCCAACTATGTACATAATTAACCACATATGACAGTATTGAGAGTATAAGATATTAAACATAGTATAGGGAGAGTACAGCATGCCAAAATATTCAACCAATAGTGAAATAATTTTCAAAAAAATTTCCCAAAATTTTCCAAGCAATATTCATCATAAAAAATATCAAATATACCAACCATTACAAATAAACAATTTATTTTATATTTTTCCACAATCCAAAAAAAAAAAAAATTAAATTGCTCCAATAATTCTACATTAATATTAGAAAAATTCTTAAAAATTCACGGGTCAAAAAGCAACCCTGCAGGCACCTCACTCTCCCATAAGTGCCACCATGCGCATGTGGGGTTCGGCTGGAATATCCAGCCGGGTCTACAGGTTAGTGGACTCAGGTCTAGGCCTGTTTGACTTGGTTTTGACCTGGTTTGATCATTTTGACTCGGTTTAATCATGTTTGACCAGTTTGACTCGTTTTGACCGGATCGGTTGACCATGGTGACCGGGTCGGGTTGACCATGTTGAGCGGATTGACTTGGCCCACTTATACAAGCTCGGGTTTGCCCATTTTATGCCATTTGGCCCGATTTCGACCTTTTTTGGTAATGTATTCAGTAGCCCCCTCATTTTTGGCCTTTTTAGCATCTAAAAATTGAAATATGACAATTACACCCCTACGATCTAGAAAATCCAGATCGCGATTCTGCGAATCCAACAGCCAAAATTCAGTCGTTCCTCTTCTCAAACGGCTGGAAAAGTATCCTTAATGGCAGGAAAAGCCTATAATGGGTTCAATAGCGTGAGCCATGTGCTCACAGCACGGCGGTCGAAGCCATGCCGTAGCATGGAATGGTGTCGTGAGCGCAGCATGAAGAGAATCACCGCCACCAACAGCGAAAGAGGTCTGATAAGGTCGAAAAACAACAAAATTGAACACTAGAACTTTCAATTTTGCAATAAAGGGTTTCAATTCAAAAACCCCAACCTGGAATTTATGGATTTTAAAACAAAATCCCCAATTTTAACAAGATCCCTAATTTCCAATGTGAACCCTAATATTTGAAATTGAAAAAACATGATCTTATTCTTATTTGAGGGGGAACATCAGGGCATAATCTTCCAAATCAGGTTGCCTCTGAAGAATAATTAGCCGCCATTCCTGCTAAACGCAGTGTCTTTCATCATCTTAATTATGGTAACTATCATTAAGATCCATAAGAAATTAAGAATCCTAAAAGTAGAAGGTTTTGGTATTAACTAAATATGGAGGGGTTACAAAAATTAACTGAAATGTACGACATGTCTCATATGAGGACGGCACATCGTTCAGTAATGGAATGACGTCATTATAAGGTAAACTTTTAATCTTGAACGACATGTCAATGGAAACGGAATTTACAATGGAAAACAATCAATCATTGTAGAGTATCACTACCAATGACATATCATTCATATACTTTAAGAACATCTCTGGCAATAAATAATTTAGGTCCATAAGAATCATAAAATGAGAGGTTTATATGATATAGAGCTGTTAACTAATATTAGCCAAATTATTGTCATTTCATCTAAAGCAAAACATTGTCATTTAAGCCTTCAGTTAAACAACATCGTTTTCTAAACCTAAACAATGTCATCAATGTCCAAGATGACGATCTTATATGCTATTTAAGAAACGGCATCGTTACTTTTTAGCAAAAATGATGTCGTTATTTGATTTAGAGACAATACAATCGTTTATGAGTGAAACGACAAGTTAAATGTTGAATAACATATAACCGCCTATACCTTTACAAATATCAAAAAGACCCTATATTTAGGATTCTTAATTTCTTACGGATCGAATTGATGTTTACCATAAAGAATTTACATGGTGCAATAGGCTCCGCCCATGCCGAGAATTTGTTATGTGGAGAAGCAGAGTGAGTTAATGGAGTCTATCATCTCAATAGCTACCTGCTCTTCTTTAATTACCGACACGAGAACTGAACTGTTGTCCACATTAATGCCACCAATTACGTCATTCACATCGTTGTTTATGAGCATTTCCTTTAATATGATAATGGTTGTTCCCTTTTTACCGGAAATATTAATGACAACAACACCAAGAAAGAGACATGTTGATATATGTCAGTTCTAGATATATGGTAGATAGATTTTTAAAGGTATTGTTTGTATTAGATATTAGGAATTGTACAGTTTTATTTTAAATAGGCACCTCTAGATGGTGAGAGTGTCCTTATGTTATATAAGCGACCAAGGCCCTCGTCTTCTAATCGATGTGAGACTTTGACACCAACACTGTGAGGGTGTCTTTGTGCTATATAACAACTAGGGCTCTTGTCCCCTAACCGATATAGGAATTTAGCACCAACACAGCCCCTCAGGGGGTGAAGGGCCTAGAGTGGCCTAGGCTCTCATTCTAGCACCTAATGTTGATGTATGCCCAATCCAGAAAAATGATAGGTAGATTCTCAGAGGTATTGTCCGTTTTAGATCCTGAGGCTTGCACAGTTTTGTCTTAAAAAAACGTCTCTAGGTGGTGAGAGTGTTCTTATGCTATATACCAAGGTCTTAGTCTCCTAACCGATGTAGGACTTTAGCACCAATAAGACGGTACGAAGAATATTCATTATTTGCAGAAACAGCGGAGAAACTCATCTTTTCTCTTGTTTTTACTTTTACAGGTAAATGAATGTTGTATCTTTTTCGGTCCAACATGCATGGTTTTGTCTTGCTTTAATTCATATTTCGCCATTGTCAAGCTTATTATTTTAGACAAAACAAAAATTTTAGTTAATAAAATCTTAAACTTTATTTAATATACGTTAACTACAGTTTGATTATGAAAGAAAAGTGCTATAGCTAGATAAAACAAGGATTTCATGGAAAGCTATGTGCTGTTGAGCTATTAGGGTATAATTAACGATCAAACTCTATTTAATTAGTTGATTAAATACCTAAATTTTCTTGCTTTCTTCCTCTCTTTCTCTTCTCTCCAACAGCACCCTCCATTCTCAAAAGAAGGAATTGCATTTCAAACCAAGAAGCTTCTGCGATTTTGCCCAACAGCTTCAGGTTGAGTGCAATTAAGAATTAACAAAGACATTATTACATTCATTATCATCTTCAATAATTTTGTCGTATAAAATTATTTTCTCTATTTTAATTACAACATTTATACTTAATCGTCTAAGCTCATGGAACACTAGAAGGACTTTCAATATCACTAATTTTTCTGCAGAACCACTTCTTCTGCTGTCCCCAAGGTGCAATTACAGCCGACATAAGTCTCCAAATGATTTGGTTTCCGAAAATTGGTTCCTCAAGTTTCGAATACAAATGAGCAACATAAACTGCAAGAGCAACTGTTGATGTGAATCCTGTTAACGTGAAGAGTACCCAATAACTAGTCACACCAATACTGGAAAAATCTTCTTCTGATTCCATCTCCTCACAATTCTGAGTTGCAAGCATCTTCTTCTCCAATTCTCGTACCTTCCCACTTTCGGATACTTTCAGAAGCGCTTTGTTCATCTCAGGAACCAGTGGAGAACCCTTAGGAAAAGCCTGTGAAACCATGTAGAAGTTTCATTAATCATATATAATAAACTAATTTGATTACCATTTATCAGAAATTGAAAGAGGAATTAACTTACGAATCCGAATCCTCCAGTTTTGTAGGTCGGTCCAGCTGCAATAAACTCCTTGGAGTACTTTGCAGTAAATATTTTGGCTATGGGAACATCAAGAAAGATGGCTTCTATTTCTTTGCTTCTAAGTGCCTGAGCATAGTCTTCCGGGAAAGAATATTTTTTTAAGTTACTGGTTTTGAATTTTAGAACTTGGACCAGATATGTTTCAAGGTAAGATACCCTGCAATATCCGATCATTGCATTACTTCTCTGCAGTGACTCAATATCTGTAGCAGTGGGTTCAAGCCTCTGCACTGTGAGTATGCTGGTGAGATTAGCTGTGTAAGTTTGCGTGATGACTAGTGCCACAAACAACCAAACCACCATCGCCATCCTGGATAGACTGCTGTGTAATTTTTCAGCTTCAAAACAAGACAGGAATTACAAGTAATTAGAAACAATCTTGAAATTCTTTTTATTGGAGTTCAAATTGAGGGAAGATCGATTGTGTTACCATGTAAAGAGAAGAGTGTTGAGAAGGACAACCAAATCAAGGTGGTGATTTGATTGAGAACTGAGCCTTTTAGTTCGGAGCAATGATTCCGCTCAATTAACCACACCACAAACCCATTATAAAGAGTTATAGCTACTGTGAAACCCCACATCGCTTTTGTGAAAGGCTTCATGAATAGCCATGCTTTACTGCTGGCTCGTGATCCCACCGGAACCACCATCACCAATCCTGGCTCCGTGTAGGGATGTGTGAATTCTGCATACTGGAGTCGGCTGGACAGAATTGTTACATCACCAACTACAGCATCCAATGTCTACACACAGAAAATTGGACTTTAATTTTCTCCTTCTATCCGGAAACATAAAACTGAAAAACAAGATTTTAAATTTGTAAAGGCCTCACCTTATCATGAATTTGCTGCACTAAAGCATCATACTTGCCGTCAATGGGGATAAATTTGTAAGCAAGGTGATATCGTAAATTGCTAACTGTTTCTTCGAAGAGATCAATAGCATATCCTCCAAATGTGTAATTGTTCTCTTCAGGATTCCGGACCACGGTCAAAAATTCCTTGAAAGTTGTTCCATTGGGCACACCGATTCTCAGAGGCTTTGCGTTGGTTGGAATAGCCCATCCTCTTGGAGTTGACCAAGGTTCGCCTGGCCAAATCACACGTTTCAAACTCTTCATTGAATGATTAAATGTAGCTCTTTCATCTAATGTCCGAGAGAATCCGTTGTCTGACTCTGACCAGAACCCAAGTGTTCTGTAACTCTTTCCAAGCACATTGATGATCCGAAATATTTTCCCTGGAGCTAATTTTTTCTCTTCGAATTGAATCAGTCCACTTAATCCATTGAATTTACTATACAGAATTGTATCCAACAATTTTTTTCCCCCGGCCTTACTGTTCTTACTCATTGCTTGACACACTGTCCATACAGCATCATATGCCTGTACTGCATAAATACCAGCTTCGCGTCTGTCCTCTTCTGGATACTCCGAGCTAAACCTTGTGCGGAATCTCATATGAAACTCCTTATGGAGATCATTATTACTGGGGAAGTAGCTCTGGACTGCTATAATTCCTTGCATTGAGGAAATGCTTGTGGCATTAATAGAATCGACAAGGCTTGTAAAGGCGTCTGTAGCGATCCATACGTAATCCTTTTCCATCATCTCCATCTCCTTGGCCTTTTCGAATAGACGTGTGGCTGATGGAAATGATAAATCAACTACAATGACTCTACATTGCCCTCTTTTGATCATCTCAAGCTGTTCAGACAATGAAGAAGAATCAAGAGGTGGGAAAGCGACAAGATTTGTGATTTCAACATCTGCTTCTCGGAAGGCGTCATAGAGATGAGGCACCACTACTGAAGTGGTTGAAGATAATCCAGTTTCTTCATATATAACGGTGACCTGATGCCATTCCCATGACTGAACAATGGCTGCTATGGCTTTCGTTTGTTTGAACTGGCTAGGCGCGGCTTGAACCAGAAAGGGCCATCGCTCTGATGCCCACCGTGGACTTGATTCAGCTAAAGAAAGAATCGGAATATGAGCTTGGCTACCAATATTTGCAACCATTACTGTTTCTTCCCAAGTGTGTGGTCCTAGTATGGCCTGAACTTCTTGTGTATCAATTAGATTTTTGGCTGCAATTAAAGTAATTATATGTCAGTAACAATCTAAATGATAAGGTACTAGTGGAGGACGAGTTTAATCATATCACACGCACCTGCAAAAGCGGCTTGAACGGGATCGTTTTGAGAATTTACTATGTGGAGACGAAGACGTTGATTCGTCTTCTCATAGAAATCCTTGATAGCCATCTCCATGGCTATTTTTACTTCTTTACCAATGCGAGAATCCTGATCGACAATTGCACCTACAACGCCAGCAACTATGCCCTTCTCCGTTGCGCTTCCATTAGCTGTTGCTTCTACTGAAAGCAACAAAAGTAAGGGAAATAAAAGCAAGAGAAGAGAACGAGTGTCCATTGTAAATGCATAGAAGTTTATTAAAGCAATCCAATCTTCCTCGCTTTATATAGATATACATATACAAAAAATCTTACCTATGATTGGAATTTGTAGTTGGGTGTTTGTCAAAGCTCATCAGAGACCTGGACTAAAGGGGGTTGACTTTAGACTAATCAGAGTCATGCTGCGAATAGTGCCGTTTCGTATCCATGCAATTTCCGAAGGGAGGACTTTGAAAGATTTGCTGAAATTATATTCCAACAAAGAGCTAATTAATAATTAATATTCTGCCAATCCTTAGCGAGCGAAACTGATGATTGTTCCTTTCAATTTCACCCATAGGCAAGTGTCCAAAATATAGAGATCAGAAAAACTTAATCAGTTGAATAATTCAAAATTAATTTACACAAGACTCAGCCACTCAGCGGATTCATTCAAACTAAGAGAAACGACAAATTTTATATTGGTTAATCTTCTTCTTTTTTTAATTGGTCTCAGAATCTAGAAAGACTTGGTCATTGCTTCAATGAAGAAAAATTTTAGATCATAATCAAGACAGTGACGAACCAGAAAAATTGATGAGTGGAAGCAACTCTAAATAAATCTTAGAAATATGAGTAAGAATATAATATTAATTTGAAGAAAATGTATGCTGATCGATTAATTCGAAAGAGCAAACGTAGACTTGTTCAAGCAAATTGACCTACATATCCACATGTTCTCATGCATAAAATAGAAATAGAAACCCTAGACTTGTTCAGAGTAGTCTGTAGACGAAGAATATGCCTTAATTAAGGTGTTGAAAATTATTGAGGAGCAAGAAGTGACCGACCAATCTTTTACTCTAGACAATTATTGAAAATAAGTAATATCAAATTAAGTTCTTTCTCTTTCTTAGTCCTTAAATACGTTGGTCAATGAACAATAGTACTGAAATATTATAAAAGAAAAATTACAGGAAATAGAGGGGTTAACTGTAACATAATTAATAGTACTACGAGAAACGGATTTAGTATAACTATCTTTAAGTGATCGAGTGATTCGATAGAAACTCTTGTATGTATTACTCAAAAAGACCTAAATTTGAATCTCTCATCGGATGCTAATAGGAACAATCAATAAAGTTCTTACTCGGCCGATTAAGGTTTCTGGTGATTAATTGAAATGTGCGTAAAACCACTAAAACTTTTATACGGCCGATAGGATCTCGGTCATTAAAAAAAAAAAAAAAAATGTGGTGAAAAGTTTTCTAATTAAGAAAATTAAAATGAATGAATGTCGATAAACGAAAACGAATAAAATAAAAGTGCGCACCCACTCCTTTTGCCAGCTGAGCTAAGCCATAATACGTCAATTGTTTTCAATAATCCCACATGGCCACATAATTTAAAATAATTTTGAGAGCCCTTTCTGAAATTTTTTTTGATACATAAACATTAATCAAATGCACCGAATCCCATTTTATCAAATATAAAAAATCAACTATAAATTACCAAACCCCACTTATCTTAGTCAAACAAGTAAGCATGACTTAAATAATCCTATATAATTGGCCCAAAACCTCAAATAATACTCAGAGCCCATAATCATGAATATTTTCAAACCTGTGTATCTCATTTTTCTTCTTCTTTCTCTGACAGTTGTTGAGGTTGCAGGCCGCCCGACGCCATACAGCTCTGCAGAACCGGTTTCAGATGGGATCAATGGTGCTGATGATCATGAAGTCACACACCAAGCTTCTTATTTACTTAATGTTAAAGGATTGAATTCTGAAGAGAATCAGGAATGTGAACAAATGTATGGTTTCTTGCCGTGTTCGAATAATATTTTCGGGCATCTTTTTCTGATATTGGTGTATGAATATCTACTGTTTCATGGAGAATCATATTTGGCTGCCGGAGGGAAGCAAATTTTTAAGATTCTTGGCCCTGGTGTGTTTGGTGCTAGCGCATTTCATGTCATCGGTGCCCTTCCCGAGGCCTTGTTACTTCTTGGTATGACATTTACAATTACTTAATTTCCTTCTTTTCATCAATATATATAAGCAACTATGATTCATATAGGACAATACTATTGGATAAACGCTCTACAAATTATATTCACCTCATTTATGATCTTGATCGTATATGTATTTCGAGAATCTTAAATCGTTTATAAATGTTACTGAATATCAATTTAAGAGAGCATTGATGATAATTTAATTAAAATATTTGAGTGAAATTAGTCAACAGACTATTGGCTTGTTGCAAAGTTATATAATATTTTCTAAGGTCCAAAACGCCAACGTGTGCCTCGTATATATCTAAATTTTGCTTGCACGTATCAATTACTTGCAACTAATTAATTAAGTATGATATTTAATGTTGCTAATTTCCTGCTAAACGGAGGAGTTAAAAAATAAATAAATAAATAAGAATTCTGATCTCCTAAAGTTTGAAAATCTGGTGACACATATATACATTTTAACTGCGTATTATTAATATCTCTTTTATCTTTTCATTGAAGTTTGTTAAGGGGAAAGTATAAGTATAGACATAAAAAATATATGTATTCAAATTCAATCAATATGTTTAGTTTCAGTTTAAAAATTCTAAGGTTAGACCTAGCTATCTTGTGATAAACACAAGAAAATTAGTAATACAAGAAACATTATTAAATGTAAGTCAATGTTGCAGAGGTTCTACAAATTTGTCAAAACTGAGGATGTAAGCAACTTAATATCAGCGGACCATATAAATTATAATCTATTCAAAAGATTTTTAGAAATTTATCTTCTGAATATTTTAACTGACTGATTATGACCATTGATTAAATTTCAATCTAATTTGTTCTCATAAGCTTCTCTTTTAAGATATGTATTTAATTATGTGGATCAACATTGTGTATATATCTAAGTTTTTCATTTTATTTTGCAATTGTGGAAATAATCTGTAGTTTTGTGTAGCTCTTACAATAATTTATCTTTTAATAAGCTCTTAAATAATCAAGCTAGACAAATAATAGTAATACTATTTATGAGGTGAAAACTTGTTGTAACTTTAGCATAATTTTATGAATTTTTTTTTACAGCGTCTGAACTCTTCAACAGTAAAGAGGTAGCTGAAGAATATGTTTACACTGGAGTTGGGCTGTTGGCTGGATCTTCAATTTTGCAGCTCACTGTAGTTTGGGGAACTTGTGTAATACTTGGCAGTCAAGTCCTTCACAGTGGTAATTCAGAGACTAATTATACCCCTCTCTCTAATGGAACAACCACTGAAACATTTTCTTTTGACAGACTCTTGTCAAAATTGACTGGTAATTAATCTTCTCGCTTTTCCTTCGTTCTAGCATTCAAGTTATGAACTTCCACATCCATTTTCCAGTCTAAGAAAGAAAGACTAATGTTCAACAATTATAACTATGATATTATCGAACCTCTTGAAAGATAGTTTAATTTTAAGTGCAGCCACGATTTTTTTAAATATATTACATGACCCGCAATTTTTTTTTTTTTTTTTAATTTTGTCATTATTAAAATTGCAGGTTCTGGTATAACTACTGATATGGAGACCAGCTACATTGCGAGGATTATGTGTTCCTCGGTGACACCATTTCTGATCATTCAACTCCTGAAAGTCGTCTCATCGTCTTCTGGGCAACAAGCAGTGATGTTGATTGCTCTTTCTGTTACTATTGTGTTCTTATTCTTCTACTTCTTCTATCAGGTACTAAACTCTTTACTCTCTTATCGTTATCAAAATTTTCTTAGGTTAAATTCTCTTCTCATGGTGTAATGTATTGGTCTCATAAAACTTTTGTAGTGACAAATTGTTTGCAGATTTTCCAGCCCTGGATTCAACAAAGAAGATTGGAGTATGTGAAACATGAGCATTTAGTTTTAAGAATTTTAAGACATGTGCAAAAGCAGGCATTAGGACGAATCCTCACCGATGATGGAGCTCCGAACGTAGCTGCCATACGAAGGTAATTAAACCAGGATCCTCCCACAAATTTTTTTTTCTGAAGTTAATTCCTTGTATAGCAAGTAACTAGAAGTTGCTAAAATGCAGGCTGTTTGAAGAAATAGATCATGATGGAGATGATATCATATCACCTTCAGAGCTAAGGGAGGTTCTTCTTGAAGTCAAGTTTAAAGGAATGCATATCGACAAGGAGAAAGCAGTGGCACAAGTAATCAAAGAATTTGACGTTGATGGAAATCAAAAAATAACCAAAGATGAGTTTGTGAATGGATTTACAAGATGGCTTGATGAGGCAAAGAATGCAATGAATAAGAATTATTATTCCCAGAAATCCTTAAGAGACATATACAGAGTAATAACATTAATCAGCTTATGATATGAAGGGATATTTACTTCCATTAATTATCTTGAAGTACTTAATTTGTTCTTGAATGTTTGACAGGTTTTCCAGCCCTGGATTCAAAACAAAAGGAAAGAACGTGAAATGAAGAAAAATCTGATATCAGAATTGTTACAACATGTTGAAAACAATGCAATAGAAAGTCTTCTTACAGAAGATGGCACGCCAGATGAATCTACAATTAGAAGGTTAATTAGACTTATATTCAGCTTCAATTTTCTTATTCTTTTAATTAGACATAACAATTGTATATGCAAAATGAATGACAGGTTGTTTGAAAAAATTGATCATGACGGAAAAAACTTCATTTCTCAACACGAATTGAAAGAACTAATAGTCAATATCAAGTTTGGTGAAGCTCCTTTAAATGTGGATGAAGCTGTAGCCAAAGTTATTGAAGAACTTGACACAAGTAGGGACGGCGTGATACATGAGGAGGAATTCGTCTCAGGAATCGCAAAATTGTTCAATGCTACCACCTCCCTTAATGAAGCTCCTTCAAAACCTGAGACTGAAGATGATATCTACCAAGTAAGTATCTATTCTTTGTCGCTCTCAAACCTCCATTAACTTGGAAGATAAATTACCAGAAAGATGATTAAAATGTTCGTGCAGAAAACTTGGGAAGAAACAGACAAGCTGGTGGATAATGAAAAGAAAAATGGAGAAGTTGAAGAGAAGTCAATATGGGCATGGTTTAAAGCTATAATGTACATGGTGATTGGAATTGCTATGTTATCAGTTCTGGCAGAGCCTCTAATTTACAGTGTTGAAAATTTCTCCAATTCTGCAAACATTCCATCCTTCTTCATCTCCTTCATTTTAGTCCCAATAGCCACCAATTGTAGAGCAGCAACTTCTGCAATCTCCGCCGCGTATCGCAAGAAACCAAGGACTACTTCCTTGGCATTCTCCGAGGTTAGTGTTATGCCCTTCTAACCATTTTACTTTGCACTTCAATTAAATCCTGAAACACTGCATAATCATTGGTGCGGTAATGCAGATTTATGGCGGGGTGTTCATGAACAATGTGCTCGGATTCACCGTTCTGTTATCGCTAATTTATTTCCGAGGAATCACCTGGGAATTTTCTGCTGAATTACTGGTTGTAGTAATCGTTTGTAGTGTGATGGGTGTCATTGCGAGCTTTCGCTCCACCTTCCCTTTGTGGATATCAGTCATGGCGATTCTGTTATACCCTTTATCTCTGTTCCTTGTTTATCTTTTCAATGATGTTCTGAATTATGATTAACAGAAAATGAGCAAGCTTGGAGAATGCAGTTCAAGAATTTTGTTGCAGGTTTTTTGCTTTGCTTACTGTATTTATTTGGCCAACTTGTACAGGATGGGCAGAGTCATGTTAAGGCCTGAGGTGGCCATGGCCACCCAAGCTTTTGAAAAAATTTCAAGTTGTTTATATATGATCTGCACCCAAAATTTTTGCAACAATATAAGTATAAAGACTCTATTGTCTTTTAGATGAAGTGGCCCATTTTATCTTCATTTTTAATTTCTTATAACAATCAAGTCTTATTTAATAGGGGAGAGATTGAGAGAAGACAAAACTCTCCCACTTATTTTGAATTATAATATTAACTATTTAATATTATTTTTCACTTTCTATTATTATTTTAATTTCTGTAACTTTTTTTCATCGTCTCTAATTCTATTGTCTGTGCTCTGCTGACTTGGAGTGAAGAACAGGTTAGAGGTGGGCAAGGCGCCCAGCCGGTCCCAGGTCGAGGCACTCAGGGGTCGGTCCCAAATTGGTTAGGACCGGCCTTGAGCCCATGACTTTCGTTAGAGCTGGGGACCGGTTTTAGGTTTGGAAAATTTTAATTTAGTCCCCTAATTTTTTATATATTTCTAAATAAATATTTATGTGAGGTTCATATAATTTATCAAAGGTAATTTGAAAATTATTAATTAATTAGTAAATAAATATAAATGAATGGTTATAAATTATAATAGTTTTAATTTAAAGAGATAATTTAATTTTAGTTTCGTAATGTGAAAATTTAATTTAAAATAGATAATATAATAAATAATTAAAATGGATGAAATTGAATAATAAATAAATAAAAATAATAAATTGTACAATAGATAACATTGAATAATGAATAAATATAAATAATAAATAATAAATTGAATAATAGATGAAATTGAAAAGAGTTTGAGAATTAAAGTAGAGAGAATGAGTCGATGAGAGTTGTGAGGAAAATGGGTGAAATTAGGCTGAGCAACGGTCAATTCCTTTTTTTTTTTTTTTTAATATTTTTTTGTAAAATTATATTTAACCCTTAAACTTATTATGTATTTTTATATTGTAAGGGGGTTTTAGATGAGGATTTTGGGTAATGGGTTTTTGAAATTAAGGGGGCGCCCGGACCCTCCTCCCTTGGGCTTGGTCTGATCACTGGACCAGTCCTATAGGGATGGGTCCTGGGACCGGTTTTCGGGCCGGGGCCCACTTTTTGTGCAGCGCTAGAACAGTCAGTTCGGTCCTCTTCAATTCCTGTACTGCGCTTTTTTTTTTTCTTTTCCTGATTTTTTGTTGCAGATTTGTTTTCGCTTGGTGGTGTTTATTATGGGCTAGTGTTAAGGCACCCAAGAGCCTTTTTGTTTTGGGCAAACGGCTTATGCATACCCAAGGTTTGTCGAAACGATAAGTTTATACCCAAAAGGTTTTGAAATAATAAATAGGTACCTTTCATCATGTTCTGTTAATGATTTTCATTTGATAATAGTGAAAAGACTAAAATGCCCTTAAAAGTTTAATATTTTAGTTTTTTATAAATTTAAAAATTTCTAAAAAACCCCCAGGTTTGCTAATTTGACTAAATACCACAATATATAAAAAGTTTATAAAATAACAAATACACCCCCGCCACCCACAGTGCAGATTTGCCACCACCGCCTAATGCGAGGCATATGCGTTACGACGACCCATCGGATCAGTGTCGTAACGTGCGTAGATCTTTCATTTTCCCGGCAAGATCCGTGGTGACGTCTGGCGGAAAAGGCCAAATCTGGCCGTCGAGATCGGGAACTTGCCAGAAAAATTGTGTTCGACACGAGACCCATCGGATGCAGTATGCGTAACACGTCGATCTGGCATTTTTCGGCCGGAGATGCGTCGTCAGAGGCCGAAAAATTAAGGCGTAGATGCGGCCTTTTAGAGCGGATCCAGTGGCAGATCTTGCCTTAGGAAAAGGCCACATCGGTGTGTTACGACACGATCAGCCGGAGTGCGTGTCGTAACACAACTTTTCTGCTTGGATTCGGCGGTGGTGGCCGGAATCTGGCACTATGGGTGGCGGGGGTGTTTTTGTTATTTTATAAATTTTTTATATATTGGGGTATTTAGTCAAATTAGCAAACTTAGGGGTTTTTTAGAAATTTTTAAATTTATAAAAAACTAAAAATTAAATTGTCAAGGGTATTTTAGTCTTTTCACTATTATCAAACGAAAATCACTAACAGAACATGACGGAAGGTATCTATTTGTCGTTTTAAAACCTTTTGGATACTAACTTGTCGTTTCGGTAAACATTGGGTATGTACAAGTCGTTCTCCCTTTTGTTTTTTGTGTGTTATGGGTGCAGGCTGATTTATAAATTATACACCCTTGCCTCTTTTGTTTTTTTTTGCGACGTCTCGTCCCTTAGTTCTTATCCTAGGATTAAGGTGTTGGGGAGTTTTTCCTTTTTAGTTGTTATTCTTTATTTTTCATATAATTATCAATTACAAAAAAAAAATTCTATTATAATTATAATTTCTCTTTCTTTACTCTTATTATATAGGGTTAACTTATTATAACATAATTTTACACAAAAATTTATATCCATTGATTTAAGCCAATCCAATGGACTTAAAATGAAAGTTAAAGAGAGTTTTTTACAATACCTAACTCATTAAATTTTTAGCCACTCAATTATAACAAATCGAAAGTTAATAATTTGTGTTAAATATTTATGTTAAAATTTATGTGACAACAATATAACGCATTATAATATTAGTTTTTCCTTTTCCTATAATATTAAATTTTCTCACATTATTTTTAACTTATTCACCTCAGGGCTCACAGCACTTTTTTCAATTTCGATTCAGTTGCACATTGCAAACACTAATTTAAATTCTTCGTTTCCTAACTTTTCAACTCTGATATCTACAAAGACAAGAAACAAAATTAAATTTAGGTATAATTTATTATTATATATTTAATTTCTCTTTTTGAATTTCGTATTTTATATCCGACCACCCAATGTTAAAATCCTGGCTCCGTCCCTGAATTAGTACATATCATGCTGATTGTTATGAAAAGCTATAGAAGAGAACATGACATATTGGGGTGCGTTTGGCTCCCTATTTTTATCCATATTCCCAATCCTATTCTCCAAATAATGTTTGGCACACTATTCCAGAAATATTACCCTATTTTTTAATTACTTTTAGACCCCATAAGGTTATTAATTTCACTAAATGCCCCCTAATTTTTTTTTTTAAAATTAACAAAAACCCCCCCATCAACCCTCAATTCTTGTCGATTCCGGCCAACCACCAGGTGATAGTCGGAATCAGATAACAGCCTAAATTCCGACCATAAATGGCCGAAATTACACCGATCTAGCCTTTTCCGGCCAGATCCGTGGAAAAGGCCAGATCTGGCCGTCGTTTGCCAAAAACGACGGCCACATCTTTGGTCGTCGTCGTACTATAGATGCTGGCCTTTACCAGGCGGATCCAGTAGGTGGATCTGGCCGGAAAGGAAAAGGCCATAATGATGCGTTACGCACGTCCGTCGGATGCGTGTGTAACTCAGCCGACGTGAGGCGGTGGCGGTCGGAATCGGACACTGCAGTGGTGGGGGTGTTTTTGTCATTTTATATAGTAGGGTCTTTAATTAAATTAGTAAACCCAAGGGTTTTTTCATAAATTTTTTAAATTTACCTCGTAATACTCCCCTATCCAACAATCCAATACTATCCTCAAAATCCTATCCAAAATACTACACCAAATGCACCCTTGAATATTCTTAAATTATTCCAAATAGTTTTCATATTGGTTTTTTTTTTTTAATGAATTACACATAGTGAAAGTATGATATATCTAGTAATTTAACCTCAATTAGTTAAGATTAAATTAAATAAGAGAATTCCTTCCAAGTATAATACAAGAGACTAATTATTGGAGAGAAATATATATATTATCTTTGTTGTTCTATCTATTATGGTTTTGGTCTTACAGTTTCAAATACTAAAAATTACTTCATGATTTTAACAGATGTCAATCAAAATTGTGAACTAAAATTGAAATGACAAAAATACCTCTAAATAGTATTTAAATATATAACTATTTAATTAAATCATTAAATAAATGATTTCATAAATATAGGATTAAAAGAAAACTGAACAATTAAATATTTGAAATTTTAATACTTAAATTATTAAATTATGTAAAAATTAAAAAAAAATAGTTTATTAGATATTTAAGTAAGTAATTACAAATAATTATTTCAATACAACACAGATACCATACATTACTACTTAGGGGTGTTTTTGTCTTTTAAGTTTTAACTAACAGATTTTAAAATCTTAAATTAGTTTTAAGGGAGAGTTTCTTAATACAATAAAGATTGGTTGCCAAGTTATAACCTGATCTTACAAACTCTTTCTCACAGTCCTAACGTAGCAATTTATAATTAGTTAGATAGAAAATTCATTATAAACCAATTGCAACTATCATGTTGGGGCTATAAGATAAAATTTATGAGCTTCTGAATATTTGAAATAGCATAATTTAAACTCGGCGGAAATAGATTTAATTCCTAATTATTGGGGACAATGAATAGTCACGTGTGGGTTAATTTGGGGCTTCTCTTCAGACCAAGGCCTAATGAACAACAGCAGTTAAAAAAGGGCCAGCCCACTGAAATCTCTCGTTATCTTAAAAGAAGTTACATGAAGAATCAAGAGAAAGGAGAGTGGCAATTATCTTAATAATAATCATGTTGAAGAGACATTTCACCATTCATAAAATTACTTAGTACTTACTCCACCAACTGACAGGACATGCAAAAGCCAAAAACCTGGCAACAAAGCTATTTTTGACATTTCACGGTAATAATAAAAATTTCTCCAAGGTTCGATAAAATAAGATAAAATTTTTTTAAAAAAAATATACAATAAGATGACAATTTAATAAATATTTACAGACTCATAATAGTATATAATCTAACGGTTCACTTATAGTCTACTAATAATGGAGAGATTTTTGTTACTTCCAAGACTTCAAGAAGAATTTTTGTTATTAAGATAAACTTTAAGGGGCAGGGACATAGTCAAAATATTTAGTCATTGTAGTCAAAACATCAATTATAAACCGAAGTTTAAAATCTTATAATCTAGGTTTTTCAAACAATTTATATTAACTCAATAAAATCAAATTCATAAACCCATAAAAATTCATTAAATCCAACAATAAATATCAAGCAATTAACATATATATCAAAATTAAATTAAATTCTCATATCTTTACAACTTGAGATTTCATCAATTATTTAAACCCATTTAAAATTAACTTAATAACTAACCAAGATTTATCAAATCCAATTTAAAACAACAAATGATTAACATATATCTCAATATAAATAAGATTAAATCAAAACTCACATAAAAATCTAGAAATTTAATCTTCCAATTTCAAATCTATTAATTAAATTCAACAAAAATCCATAATTCATAATCTTTCACTAATTAAGAAAGCTAAAATATATATATATATATATATATATATATATATATATTGAAAAAAAATCACCTTATTTTGTAATTTTCAAAGAAATGGTATTTTTTTAGTAATCCAATAAAAGGAAGAAAAAAGCATGAAAGAAAATAAAAAAAGAAAAAAAGGTAAAAATGTGTTTATTAATACAAATTTTTGTGTAGTTAATATGAATTTAAGTATGGTCAAAACTATAAATTTCATAATATATAATTTTTTTTTACCTTTTAAAAAATTGAGTGGGTTCAATTGAACCCATAAGTATGAGTGTGGTTATGTCCGTGTCTAAAGGGGTCTTATGCCGTCTAATGAGTGGTCTTATGCCGCATGGCGCGCATAGATTTGAAAGGCCCACGAGTCATAAACTCATTTTCTCGGGAAAGATATAAAAAAAAAAAAGCAATGATAGTATTTAAGGAATAAATGTCGGCTAACTTTGTGGTAATAGGTATACTAATATAAAAGATGAAAGTGATGTCCAAAATGATGAAGCTTAAAATATTAGTAGGTAACTTTTAAAGTCAATCCTCAAATTTCAGGTGAATAGGCAATCGGAAATTGTAGAAAGTGCGTAGAGATTTGAAATGACACCAACGAGAACATTATGTGGTTCCCCTATTGGCACCGAAACTCTTTTAATTCCATTCAATGTTAGGTTTTCCACAATTTTATTTCGTTTTTTTTCCTAGAAGCCAAGTGGTCCAATTTGAAGTAGATCAGAATGGACCATAAATAAATATCCTCTGAAAACTGTACGTGGCACTGGCTTTCAACACCAGTTTATGCAGGGCTGCCATACGGCCACAACGCTACCGACTCCCAAATATTTAATCAGTCTATTTAAATAATTGGGACTTTAAATTAAATTAAGTTCCAAAATGGTATCAATTTTGGCCCATCTTCATCAATTTTGGCTGTTTCTAGGGGGTCAGACTTAAACTTAATGGCCTACTTTGTTGACTCAAGATCACATTAAATATTATAAATCAGTTTATAGGCTCTCTCGTTTTCTCAACTCAATTGTCCCATTTACAACTTGTTTACTTGGTTTTCAAATGATATTATAAAACTAGGATGGAGGTTTCTATTTTTCTATGTCAAATTTTTTTTTTTTTTGGTTTTTTTAATCTCAAAAACATTTTCATTTTAACTATGACTTTCCATTTTTATTGACTGATTAAATATATCAATGGGTCGTTGAAGAACAAAATTTTAATTTTATTTGAATATTTTTGAGACATTGAAAAACACTTGTTAGTTTAAGGCGTTAAGTGTAGTTGACGATGTGATGGGACTAAATAACAAAAAGTGAAAGGTTAGTTGAAACCTTGAAAAATAGTATGGCCTTTAATTACCAGCCTTTGTACCCAGAGGCGGATACATTAGTTGAGGGTGCGCCCTCTATTTTTTTTCTCTTTTTTTTTTTAAATACTAATATATATAATTTTTAGATTTTAGTCCACTGTATAATAAATATTAATAAATAAAAATATTAATGTTTAATTTAATTTTTCTTATGTCTTCAAAATAATAGACTTTCATCAAACAAGTTGACGACATCTCATAATTTAAGGGCTTAGTCGAACAGTAAACAATGTGGCGTACTCTTAAAAAATTATAGAATTAGACGAAGATTTCAGTTTTAAACTCCCGTTTGTGAAAATTAAGAGGATTTCTTGATTATTAGGAAGAAAAACAAAGTTAGTAGAATCATCGATCCATTGAATCTTGAATGTTAAATGTCAATATATGAGCATTTTTAATCTTGAATGTTAAACGTCAATATATGAGTATTTTTTACGCTAAAACATTGTCTTATATAAATGAAATATAATGTAAGAAATAATATTTTTGGTATGCATAAGCCATTAACTTTGTTTAAAACATTTTCATTACCTCCAACTGAATTTGTTCAAATCAAATCTATATTTAGTAATTATAAATTTATAATGTTTACCATCCAATTTAAAAATAAAATAAGCAAAGTTTAAGGTATTTTAAATTAGAGTTTTCCTAAAATATAATACTAATGATGGATATTAAACCTAAAAAAAAAAATTGATTGAAAATTAGTGATATATGAAAAAAAAAAAAAAATAATACTGGTGGATAAGATAAGGATGGGCAATATCAATAGGATACATTAATAATTAATTTATTAAGCGGCCGCGTGAAACTGTATGGCCCACACGGTTTGTTTGGTTATCACCTGTACATGTGTCAGTATCATGGTATCCACTTTGAATATGAGGAGATGATCCCAAATCATGTCGGCGTTATTGATTTCGTTACGTGTCGTTTTGGAATACGAAGAATCTCCGAATCCAATATCCAAATTCCAAACGAGTAATACTACACATACATCATTTTCATACAATATTTTTCATATAATATTATGTGACAAGATATAATTGACTAATTTAAAGTTAAAATTAAACTTTCATCCAATTACATCTTACCACATAATGTCAGAGCAAGTTAAATGTCAGATAAACGAAATGATGCAGTAGATTATTCGATTCCAAATTGCTATAATTGACCTACCGAAATTACTAGTGCGCCCTTTCCCTTTCATGGTTACGTATACAATAAGGATGTCCAATAATCTTTACCTTAGATTTAACGATATCAAACAAGCTATCCTTACTATTGATATTGTAAATTTGTAATCTAATATCATGAAGAATAATTTTGATAATATCTAAATGATTTGGTCATAACAGTGTAAATTAAATAACTCAAAACTTTGATTACATAATAAAATATTCTTCTAAGGTTCTAAAATAACAAAAAAAATTATTATTGTTTAATTTTAGATGTTAAAACAAATTACAGTAAAACAATTAGCTGATAAATTAAGTAAACAAAGTCACGAATACATTATAAAGTGTCATAATTTATAATGTGAAAGTGAAGCCAACTTTTAATAAAATAAAATAAATCTGATTTTTTAGCATTTTGATGTAAGATGGGGTATAATAATTTAAATTGTTAATTCAAAATCTTAGATTATATTTAATCAAAATTTAATTACTTTCATGTGAGTCCACATGGCATCAGGGCAGATGGAATGATGCAAGGATCAGTACTTTTGGACAGTAATGCTTTAATTATTTTAAAATGTCTTTTAAAATAAAGAAAAGAAATTATCCTGCATACACAGTAAGTAATATGTTTTATATTCTAAAATCTAAATACCCAAATACGAAAAAAGGAAAGGACGGTATTAAATTGACATTATAGTATATGATATTTGGGCAAGGTCTAAGCTGTAATGGGAGCACTATCATATTTAATAACATAAGATCTGTGGGCAACAAAATGCTCCCAAGGTCCCATCTTATTTTTAATGTTTCTGCTGCCCAAGTTGCTGAATATGACCGTATCTGATGTATCTTTTGAAACAAATCTTTTCCTCTTATAGAAAATACTAAACAACTATATACTCATTTATAACAAGAGTAAACGACTTTTCCCTGCCTTAACAACACTTTTCACCCAAAAAGTTTCAAAATATTATTTTCTCACCTAAAATTCAAATTTTGTTACTATCCAAAGCCAATTCTAACGGCAAAAATTCTCTCCGTCACTACCATTTAAATCTTCTGTCTCCTCTCTACAAAACCCCTCTTACTCTGGCACCTGATTTCTCATCGATTGTCGGTTATCGTAAAGCTATGGTTTCATGTTTTCAGTTGATTTTCGGTTGATTTCGATGACAAATATTCAATCAATCACCACCATTCGATCCACCACTCTGCACTCTACAAAACCCCTCTTACCCTAATTTCTTGTAACTCACCAAACGCCAACTGAAAAAATGAAGTGCATTTTAAGTATTAACGAAATATAAAATTTGGGTGAGAAAGTGATATTTTAAAACTGTTTGGATGAAAAAGTGTCATTAAGACAAACCTTGGGTGAGAAAAAGTTGTTTACTCTTTATAATTATAATTTGAAAAAAATATATATATTTTTTTTTTATCAATTTGCATTAATATATAGTTGGATGTGGTCAAGTTAGTCCGACACCCCGAAACACACTGCAATCTATGTGATCGTGTAATCAGAAATGGTCAACCTAATTTTTAATTTTCTCCTTAAAGATTAGGACCTACCCACGAAAAGAAAGTCAACAAAATCACAAGATATTTAATTTTGTAAAGATGCTATCAATATTGAATATGCCGACTTGGTAATAGTAATTTGATGTTTCATTTCATGTACTTGTTAGGCCAATTGGCATTTACCTTGTACAAGGAAAGAGCTTTCCATAGTAGCGTATTTATTACATTATTGTTATTAAAATGTACTATTTAAGGTATGTAATTTCAAAAGATTGATTAAGTTACCAACCCAGCGAGGCTACCAACCCTTGTAATGCACAGTTTCTCTTTCCAAGTATGATTAGTGACCATTAATGAAGGAGTAAACGATATGTTTCCACCCTAGGTTTGGCCTAAAGACACTTTCTCATCCAAAAAGTTTCAAAATAATGTTTTACCACCCTCCCATGGGTAACTTTAACTGAAGAATGATATAATGGTAAATTCAAAAAATGGTTAAAAAGTAATTACGTCATTTTATCCCTTATATATAAACTTAAGAAAAATTAAACACTAAATCTAACCTTATATATAATCGGATTAGCCGAATCGCACTAGGTCGGTTGCAATTCCAACCAATTATTGAGCCTAGAGCCAAAATGGGTTGAAGAAAGTGTAACAACTCACGATGGTGGTGGGAAGATGGCTAATGGGTGCATGGTGGAGGTGGGGTGCAGTTTGGTTGAGGTGATGGGGATATGATGAGGTAGGGTGATATGGAGGTGATGTGCAGTGGTGGTTGTGGGATAGGGTTGGGTATAGGCAGCGAGTGGATTGCTGTGAAGTGGGCTATGGGTGTTGGAAGCTATTTGCTTTGTGTGGTTGATGTGATGATGGTTTAAGGGTGGGTTGTGGTGTGAGTGCGATGGAGATGGGTTGGGATCGGGTGTAGCCGATGGATGCATGGTGGAGGTAGGGTGTAGGTTGGGCGACAACAGTGTTGCGGAAGAGGTAGAGATCGTTGAGATAGTCGGAGATTTTGTGTGTTGATTTGTGTGAGAAGATTGATGGTGGGATGATAATGGAGGCATAGTTGGGATTGGTTGGGATCAAAGTGTGGTGGTAGTGGGATGGTGGCTGATGGGTGCATGGTAGAGGTGGGATGTGGTTTGGTTAAGATGATGAGATTTGGGTTTGGGTATAGATTTGGATTCAAATAGTAAAATATATTTTCATCTTTACACTGATTATACCATGTTAGTTAACAGGTTTTACTAACGGATCTTAGCTGTGGATGGAAAAGTGTCGTTTTGAAACTTTTCGAATAAGAAAGTATCTTTAGGCCAAACATTGGGTGGGAAAATTTGTTTACTCTTACTCAAGACAACTAATTACCGTAATATCATTAGCTCTAAGAAGACGGTGGCTGTTAAATGTTAATAATAGTTTAACGGTTTTAATCCTACGGTTCACCTGCCCTATGCTTCAAAATATTAAAAGACTTCGTCACTATCCTTATCCATCTACTCATGCACCTACTTATCTATTACACTATTTTTCATTATCTCTACCCTCCCCTAAACTTTCAGGCTTGGTACGAAACACCCTTTACGAACTAAAATATTGGAGGAAAAAATGTGACGTTACATGTTTATCCTTCTATTCATGTTCAAAATATTAAAGTCATGCATTTGTCCCTCATAAACTTATAAATTTCCATGTGACAACGAAGAAAACGTAATGTATTTGGTGACGATTTTTGGCTAGTGATACTATTGGGGGATCATTCAAACTTCAAAGAAGTGCACATTTGATGTGCCGACAATGAAACGAATAGGGATAAAAAAGACAACAAATTATAAACAATATCTTCCTTTTGCACTGCGCTCTGATTCTTTTCTTTTCTTTCATCCTGAACTCATCCAGCTAAAAATATTGTGAATTATCAGTTACTACTACTAGGCTTTAAACAGTTACCTAGTTCTGACATGCGGGGCCAGGGGGTGTTAGAGATAAATCTGAAACCTCATGGACCACTTAATTATTGTGAATTATCAAAGCTAAATAATAATAACCAGTTAGCCACCACCTTTTAATTTTTGTAACAGTCGGTTGTTTTTAGCATTTCAAATCATCTCCTTCTTCACGCTTCCTCCCCCTTTCTCTCTCTCTCTCTGTGAATCACCGCGGCCACCACACGGCCTGGACGCTTCATCTCCCCGTCCTCCTTTAACGCTTACTGACTCACAATTACATATAAGTTAATGTCATAACAATTTCTCTCTCACTCACTCACTCAAACCATCCACCATGGATCACAAGCTTAAACTATTGCTTTTCTTCCTCTCACTATCTCTTCTCTCCATCACCGCCGTCCGTTCACGATCCGTTCCCAATTCTACGACCTCTGATCTACTCTCAGATGGGCTTAACCCTCGCAGCGACCCCCATTACCTCTTTCTTAATCCTCTGTCTTCGTCACTCAAGGCAGAGTCCACGTGTGAGCAGACATACGGCTTCATGCCTTGCACCACGACTATATGGGGGAACTTGTTTTTGATCCTCGTTTATGGGTACCTCATGTTCATTGCCGCCACGTATTTGTCTAATGGGAGTGAGCTGTTGTTGGAGATTCTTGGCCCCGGTGTTATTGGAGGCCTCTTTCTTCCTATCCTCGGCGCGCTTCCCGACGCAATGCTTATTCTTGGTAAGGACTTTGTTTTGTTACTGAGAAAGTATGGGGAAAATGGTGTTTTTGATTTGGGATTGCGATTTGGGAATTAGATTCATGAAATGGTGTGCTTTGTTTTTGTTTTAGCTTATAGTGGACGAAATGAAACTTGATTGTGATTGGTGTTTATGATTGAGCGGAGGAGGATAGATTTTGAAGTTTAGAGATTTGTCTTTGTTTTCTTTCTGATAAAAATGGAGATCCGTGACTATTATTATGTGTTTAATTTTTGTTCCTTTATTTTGTTTCTAAGAAAGATGAGGAAAAAGAACTAAAGGAAATATTAAATTTGACGTTGTAATGGTCTGTTTGATTTTTGAGAAACTTAAAAACTATCACAAGTCATAGCAATCGCACATTGATTCTACTCTTTTTTTTTTTTTTCCTGTTTTTGTAAATAATGAAAATGATTTTTGCTCCTTTGAACTTTAGGTTGAGATATGGCTTTGCATCTTTGAGCTTTATTTTTTTAATTCCTTCAATATTAATCTTTGCATCTTTTTGTCTCCAACTTTCGTCTCAGATGTATTATGGGTACCCTTTTAAAGTATTTGCCATTGATTGGTCTTGATAGATGCTTTCTCTAAATTGAATAATCATGGGTTATCTTGTAATAAAAAAATTTATAATGTTTATACTGAAAATTTTAATAGTTGAATTATTTTATGCTATTGATGTGGATAGATGTGTATAGTACATACTTTACTTCATTGTGAAGCAACTCTTTTAAGGCAATCTTAAAATGAATCTTATCAAAAATTACATTTCTTACCTTGTGGTTAATGTTGTGATTGCATCTCTGATTAATGATCTTCTTTTTTACAGTGTCTGGACTTTCTGGAACTAAGGAAACTGCTCAAAGTCAGGTCTCAGTGGGAATGGGATTGCTAGCTGGATCAACTGTCATGCTTATTACTGTAATATGGGGATCCTGTGTTCTCGTTGGCAAGTGTGACATTCAGGGTTCAGTTGCTAAAGATGGTCAAAATACGAAAGGATTTAGCTTAACTGGTATGTAACTCTACTCAGTATCATTATTTACTAGTCTTCTCACGTGGATTGAAGAACTTTTAGTTTGCCAAGGCAGTAGAATCTTTGAATTTTTTTTCCTCATTTGTGAAAATTTCATCTCAAAATTTGGACAACTCTAAATGGATATATTAAAGTCTTAGAAACCCTTTATGTTATGGAAGCTATGAGCCAGCAGTAGCTGCAGAGTGGAAGAGAAGGATGGAGGGAAAATAGAGTTGAAATTTAAGACTTAAACCAGTGTGTTATAGTTGTTTATGAGAGCTTGGGAAGCTGCTGATGGACTTGTACCTAGAAAACATAAATGATTTTGGAATTTGAATGGTATCTATATAGGAAAAGCCACATCTATTTTTAACAGAGAGGTGGGTAAATGTGAATTTGAATTTAATAATAATTTCTTAAACTTAATCCAATCTTCATGAGGGAGAGGGATCCTATATACATGCATCTTGGACTAATACATTACACTTATTATATATTCTTGTAAATTTGATTGTAAGCAATAAGAAAGTGATAGTTATTTTTACTAGGAAAGAGACAAGGTCCAGATAAATGTAGAAGCCTCTTACTGTATATAGCTTCAGAGAGTTGGGGCTGGAGAAGTTGAGGGCTGGTAATGGTGGTCATGGTGCTTCTGGTGGGTTAGTTTCAATTTTCATGGGAAATCATACTTGATGTAACTAACTAACTATGCCTGCTGCTTTATTTTGAGTGTGGAAATCTTTTATTAAATTCCATTGACAATTTTCTAATAAAAAATAAAAATTCTCTATGATTGCAGAAACTGGTGTTAGTACTGATATTTGGACTTGCTATGCTGCAAGGATAATGGCTATATCTATCATCCCATTTCTTGTTGTTCAAATACCACAGCTTCTCAATTCAACTTCAGGAAGACACTTAGCAGTCTTGATTGCGCTAATTGTATCCGTATTGATGTTGATTGCTTACTGCCTTTATCAGGTAACCATTTCTTTTAAGCAATAATTGTAGCATCCTGCAACTCTTCCATGACTCCATCTTAACTAAGCAGTGGTGAAATTGAGGCACACCAATCTTTTTGTCGACATACTGAAAATTCTGTGATGAAAATATATTTAGTTTTTGTAATAAACTGTTAGAAAGATAAAATTCAACAAGTGAATAATATCTTAGAAGGCCATATAAGTAAAACTTTTTTCCATGGTATAAAGAAAAATCTTGGGAACTGAACGGTTGTTTGCTTGATTTGGTGGAAGGTTGAATTTGGTTTGGACTTTTAATATGAGGGACATGAGCTAAATGTTAATGGCCCATTATGTATACTCTTGAAAGATGCTGCAACGTTGTTTAAAGATTTGGTTAGTTGCCTACTGTTTATGTAAGTTGCAGGCATTTGTAACTGTCACTATGTCATGATAAAAATATTATTAATAATATAGTCACCTATTATTCTCGATTTGGACAAATGAGTTCTGAAGGCATCAACATGTTGATATTTTTTTCTTTCATTGCCTTATCAATAGGTGTTCCTTTTTAAACCCTATTTAGCAGCATTGTTTATGAAGTTAGTGTTAAATGCTAATGTTTTGAATGCTATATTGAGAAAGAAAGATTATTGGTTTGATATCTTCCATATATTTAGCTAGTAAGATCTTTCGTCTTTCTTTAACCTTTTTTCTGTTTTACTCGTTACAGTTTTTAGGAAACTTTGTATGTATACAGCAATGCTTGACTTCCCTTTCATTCATGTCATGTAGGTCTTTCAGCCTTGGATTCAGAGGCGTCGGCTTGCTTATGCAAAGCACAAGCATGTGATATCAGGATTTTTGAAACATCTGAGAAAGCATGCTTTGGGAAGGCTCCTGAATGATAGAGGAGAACCTGACGAAGATGTTATAAAAAAGTCAGTTACTATTTATTCAAACTGTGCCCCTCACCCATTCCCGCTTCTCCCCTCAAATTAGAATAAGATCATGGTTTTTCAATAAATAAACTCCTCCCACTCATAAGATATTCTTATTAGCACTGACTTCTTATGACAGATTGTTTGACTGGATTGATGAGAATAAAGATGGAGAACTTTCACGCGGTGAATTAAAAGCACTGATCATAGGAATTAAGTTTGATGAGATAAACTTGGATAAGGATGACGCTGCAGACAAATTACTGGAAGATTTTGATTCTTCTCGTGATAATCAAATTAATTTTGATGAGTTCTATCAAGGTATATCGAAATGGCTCAATGAAGTAAATCGAGGAAAGAGATCTGGTGATCCTGGTTCTCGGACAGAAAAACTTCTAGGTGACTTTCATGAGGTAAGTTGCACAATTATGACTCTCATCTTTATCTAGGATTGCTTATTGCTATGAGGTTGTGACATTTTGCAAATAATGAGCAGCAAACAAAGAGGGAGCATGATTTGTTGGGAGCTGACGAACAAAGTGACGAGGTTGTTGAGGCTGTTGAAAACCCCAAGTGGACCTCCATTAAAGCAGCGCTGATGCTTTTGGTTGGAACCATTATTGCTGCTGCATTTGCTGACCCTCTAGTAGATGCCGTTGATAACTTTTCAGATGCAACAAGTATACCTACATTCTTCATCTCGTTTATTGCATTGCCTTTGGCAACCAACTCAAGTGAATCAGTGTCAGCAATCATTTTTGCCAGTCGTAAGAAGACCAGAACTGCCTCATTAACATTTTCCGAGGTTTGTTTCTCGTTTCTCTCAATTTCCACATGCCATTTCTGTACATACTTGTTAATTAGACATAAAGCAATACCCCTTCAGCAATTGCAAGAGCTTCAGCCCTTAGATGATTTAACTTGTTCATGTAGAAATTAGCTTTGTATTTTTCTCATTTCTGAGTTTTTACTGTGCAGTTATATGGAGCAGTGACAATGAATAACATCCTTTGCCTATCAGTTTTCTTAGCTCTTGTCTATGTCAGAGGATTGACATGGGATTTCTCAGCCGAAGTGCTGGTTATTCTTATTGTTTGCGTTGTAATGGGCGCTTTTGGTAGTTTCCGCACAACCTTCCCTCTCTGGACTTGTTCAATTGCATACCTCCTTTACCCCTTCTCCTTGGCACTGGTTTATGTCCTAGATTATGTTTTGGGCTGGTCATAGTTCATGACGTTCATAAACTGTGGTTCTTCCCTTTTGTACTTCTTCAGATTGGGGTTTGTTTGATGTCTAATGAGACCTCAGGATTATTATTAGTCGGATTATTGGGGTTTTGATATTCCTTTTTGAGCTACTTTATGATCATGAACTTCCTCTGGAAATCATGTTTCGAAAAACAAAGTAGATTTCAGAAGTCATGTTAAAATAATGGTTAATTATATCACTCATTTTAATATATGATAATTGATAGAACAAAGGATTGAGTGTCTTAACTTAAAATGACTTGAAATTTACTTGAGAAAGTTATCTCTAACTTAATTTGTTTATCTATACCACAAATATGAACTAAATGATAAACCCTTTCGAAATTTATATTAAAATCTCAAATTGAGTTCTAAGAGAGATGAAATTTGCAGTTTTGCACTCTCAAGTTGCGTTTTGTTGAAGACCTCTTGTTATGATATTGCATTGATAACTAGGGATTTGGTTTAAAGGTGAAAATAACACAAATTGCATGATTTCATAGTCATTCAACAGGAGTTCTGTGACCCAAATAAACTTTGTTTTTAATGAGAATTTTTCTCTTATATTCCCTTATTCAATGTGGGGCATAACCATAATGAAGGGTCAGATTTAGAGACCCCACCAAAACAAAGAGAAGACAAAAGCATAATTAAACATCCTTACAAGTTTGTTACCAATCAAGTGCCTGCCTCACTGACTCATTCACCAACCAAAACCGACACCAAAAATAATAACATACCTACTTTGCATAACCAACCAAACTTTCCTTTCATCAAATTTCAACATCAAAACAAACCAATCTAATCTCACTATCTTTCTCTTCTCTCTGCCCTCACATGGCCAAGATTTGGTTTTTCCCTTTCACACTCAAGCTTGCATAAGCAAATTTATAAAATTTCCCACTTGTTAAATCCTTTTAGAAAAAAAGGAAAACAAGTCTTGCTTTGTATGGTCTCATTCAGATAAACAAGTGGCCTAGCAAAGAAAATGGGTACCAGTTATAAACATTTATAACTTCAAATTGAGATCAACACTTTCACCTACTTCACCATTGTGACAATTATCCACTCTGCCTGTGGCTTGGTCTGTTTGTGCCACTGCTTGTGGAAAGAAGCTATAGTAAGGTTGCTGGTGACTTGGTATGCCAGGTTCCGGCCGAGGAATTCGTTCTTCAACATTTCCCTTTTCACAAATGATATAAAGAAATAAGAAAAGATGTGACATTAATAAAATGTAAATGGGTTATCGGTTTTAAATTAGACTCACTTGATAAGGTAGAGATTTAAAATCCGGGAATTCAGTGCCATGGAAGACTAGATAAGGTTGAGGGTGCCTTAATTTTGAACCTCGAGACATTGCATTTACTGTGGGAGGGGCTAATGTGAGAAAACCTCCATTTTCTTTGATGCTTTTCTTTGAATTATTGGGCTCCAACATGAAAGTTGAGCATGAAGAGCCTTCTCTGGCAAGTTTGGAAACAACAACTACATAAGTAATCAACATTTATTACCACAAAAACATAAGGGACCACTATAGAGACATAGACAAGCTAACCTGTAAAGTGTGCCAACAGGTTCGAAATTGAGTGTGTGACCACTGCCACATGCAGCTGAATCATCCGATCTGCTGATTCTGGGATGAACAATTGGAGGAAATTTGCAGTGGAAAGATGAAATGCCTGGTGGATTGTCTAGAGGAAAGGGATATGACCTCTTCATGCCAACCATCTATACTAAAATTTAACCAAATTGAAACAATCTACAGATTAGATGTCTCAATCTAAGAAGAATAAACATTAATTTCAGGCTAAAGTTTATAGAACTCATTACAAAAATTTCAGGTTACTCAGGTACAAGAAGTAATTTATTTAGAAACAAGGTGGAAGCAAAAATCTGAACAAACCTTTTCCTCCTCTGGCCACATAGGTATATAATTGCCATAATAGCTTTGGTTTGAAGGGGGCTCCATCTGAAATTTTAGTACAGATGATGACGAAGTTGCTGATGATTCATTCACCTATACAAGTTCCATGTATCAAGAAAACAACAACACATAACAAAAATTCAGAACAAGCTCAATAAAGATGACTTAAAAATAAAGAAAATTATGTAGATGGGATACCATTGAAGAAGGATGATGCTGGAATTGCGGTGCTCTTTGCATCAAACTAGAGAGAGGCAACATGGGGATTGATTCATGAGAGAAATGATTCAAATTCGAGCAAAAAGCCGAACGGGGATCCACCCCAGAACTCTCCTTTTCAAGGTTATACTCACAAGAATTCGACAATTTGTGAGCATTTTCATGGCCTTGAAGTGAAACAGATGACCACCCTACAGGGTTTGTCAATGGAGCAGTGTTGGGATTCAAAGTTTTAATATTTTGGAGTGATGAAGAAGAGGGCCTAAACACCAAATTTGGAGATGAAATATTAGCTAGAAATGGAATTGCAGAAGGTGAAGAAGATAGATTTGAAGGATGAAAATTTGGAGTTGTAAGTGAGAGAGATGAGGATTTGGTTGGTGAAATTGTAGTAGATGATGAAGCAATAGCTGCATCTTTCTTTTGTTGTTCAATTCTAATTCTTTCAAGTTGAGCCACACCAAGTCCTCTTTGTGGGACTTTTTTAGGCTTTTGTTTCTTGGAAGATCTAACAAAATTGCCGCCGCCACCACCACAAGTACCACTGCTACTATTGCTACACTTTTGATCTTCCTGAGCCATTTTTATTCTCGTCCATCTAATAATGATTTACACAGTAGCTATAAAAAACCTTTGAAGTCAGTCTGAATATAAAAGATTCAATTTTGATCAAAACTCAAATCTTTTTCTCATGCATCCCACTACACCTTTGTTTCTGCTCTTCCAAAGTTTTGATCTTCACTCTACCATAGCTACACATATCATTTCTCACATTTTTGTTTCAGAAACATAATTTTTGAACAAAAAAAAAATTATTAAAAAGAGATATCATAATCTGAAATAAAAAAAAAAAAAAAAAAACCTGAAGATTTGTAAGACCAAAATCTAGAGGAATATCAAGAAGGCAAGATAAAAAAAGATTACCAAAAATCTCGGCAAACCCACGAAGCTAGGCAAGTTTTCAGCAGAAAAAAGATTGAAGAGAGAGAATCTGAGAAATTTCAGATTTTTCTCCAAACCCAGCTGCTGTTTTGTTTGTCTGAGAGACAGATCAGATGAAAATCTAGATATGTCATGTAAATTTAAAAGGAAAAACAAAAGGGTATGAAATTTCAAAGCATGCAAATCTATTGAAAACAATAAATCTCTCAGGTTTGTCGCCCAAATCCTCGCTCCAATCGAATTTGTAAAACTAGACCGACTCTCATGAATGATGGATGAAGTGTTGTTATGTAATATTGAGTTTACAAGTTCCAAAAGTAGGTAAGGGCCAAAGTTTTTAAGTGCCATTGTCACTTGTCAGCTTAGCTTATTTCTTCCACTTCGAGGAATCTCCCTTGCTGTCTTCCTACCTTTTCTGCCCTTTCACGAGTCGCCCTCCCCCATCCATATTTCACCACCTCATTTTTCTCTATTTTTTATTTCTTTACTTTTAATTTTAATTTTTAATCATTTTAGTGGGTGGGTGTTTATTGTCTTTGAAAACAATAATAATAATACCCTTCCCAAAATTTATCTCAAGTTTTACATCCTATCTCAGGTCACATGTAAATAAAATGAGGGAGAACGACATTTTCCCACCCAAGGTTTGGCAAAACAACCTTTTCCACCCATCAAGTTTTAAATGACACTTTCTTATCCTTCGTTAGGTTTTATTATGTTTTCCGTTAATATTTTACTAAAAAAACAAAAATACTCTTAAATATTTTACTTTAAAAAAAATTTATTATTTTTTTATTAGCCAAAAAGTCAAATATTAAAAATTCAAAAAAGACAAAATAGTTAATCCCACCTAAAAAGTTAGAAATAATGTTATAAAATTGTTTAAAATTAAATAATTTTAATATTTATTTATAATGTCATCAATATCATATCACTATTATTTATAATGTTTTTTCATTTTTACTAATGAACAAAAAAAATCAATATTCCTAATTAATTAAATAAACAAAAAAAAAAATGTTTCTTTATACTTGGACTAATAAATAATCGAATAAAGACTTTGAATTAACTAAATTTTAATTTATAATCAACTAATTAAGAAATAAAATATTTAAGGGTATTTTCATCTTTTCAATCAAATATTAACAGAAAACACTTACAGAACCTAACGAATGGGTGAGAAAGTATCATTTTGAAACTTGACGGGGGAGAAAGTGTCCTTTCATCAAACCTTAGGTGGAAAAATGTCGTTCTCCCATAAAATGATGATATATTAAAATTATATGACAGTGCGACATATAGTGATATATCATTTGGAGTGTGAAATTTGGAATGAATAGTATTACTCTTTTAAAAATCTTTGTAACAAGTGAGATTTTATATTCAATGAATGTTTGCTTTCTTTATTAATTTCTTGGGTTCAAACCATTTTGGGGTCATCTACCACGAACATTAGGCTTGTAAAGTGTTTAATATACTCTGTAAATTAATTGAAATACACGCAAGCTGGTCCAAACACCTCCATCACAAAAAAACAAAAAAAAAAAAGAGAAAGAGAGAAAGTGAATGTATTAATCTAGACTAGAGTGTACGGAAATTAGAACTTAGAAGAAATTAAGGACATGAATTATATTTGTTTTAAGTTCATCACCACAAATTTACCACCATATATGATATAACAATATATGAACTAAAGGGTTAATTTAATACGGTGTTTCGTCTCAAATGTTGTTAAGAATTTTAAGTTGTAATAAATAATTAAATACCAATTGTCAAGGTATATATATATATATATAGGGGTTTCTTTTAAAATTTTAAAGGTTTTTCAATATTTTAAGTGAATAATTTATAATTTTAAAAAAATCAGTGAGACGCATTAATTTAGTGTTGTCATTGATTGAAATTAACCTTAAACTAGAGGGTATATTGACATGAATTATATTTTTATTTTAACCTAATGTTTAATCTGATAAATAGGAGAATATATGTTATTAGTACTAGTTAATAAGACATTAAATTTACCAATTAATTTTCGGGTTTTATGGCATCGTTTAATATAAGGATACCCATAACCCAATCTTTTTGAAAATTATCAAAAACCCTCGCTATAATTAATAAATACGCCCTTATCTCAAAAAAATCTAGATGTGCTTAAGACTAAACAATTCTGCAATGGGGTGGGGTATAAGAAATAAACCTTATAATTAAGAATAAGTTTATCCTTACAAAGAAGCCTACAAAGTGAAGGAAAAAACAAAGGAAAAATGGAAAAAAAAAAAAAAAGAGAGGGAGAGAAATGATGAAGATGAAGGGTGGAGGTTATCTTGTATATCTCTTTTGTAGGTTTCTTTGTAAGACTAACACTGCTGATATAATTAATTATCCATGGTGATTTGGGTGACACGACCATGTGTCCATGACCATAAGTTGATAACAAAAGATAAGTTATAAAAGAATATTATGGGCTATTGGTCAAATATGGCAGCTAAGAAGGCTGGAAAAAAAAAATTATTGATAATAGGATTATTATTTATAACTAATAATTTATATTCACAATATGGTGTACTTAGAGTAATACTATATGTACAAATAAATCTTATAAATATTTATATACAAAATGATTTGACCTCTCTTCTTGTGGTCGGATGGCAAATCCTTCAGTCACTAGGGTTAACTATATCCAAGAGGTCTCGTGCTTAAGTTACAGAAAAGGTACTTATTATATTTGTGTAATTATCTTGGTCCATTAGATTTGTAGAGTGTTCTATGACCTTGAGGATTAGAGAAACTTCTATATGGGCTTAGATATCTCATATACTTAAAAAAAAAAAAAAGAAGCCTAATGTGATAGAAAATAAATAAAAGAGTGAATATGATGAGTTTGACTTTTTATATTCACTTTTTTATTTATTTTGTATCATATCAATTTATATATAAATGTTTGTAAAATCTGCTTATACGTTAGCATTATTTGAGTAGTAATAAGGCAATTGGCCAATAAGGAAAATTTAGATTAAACGAAGAAAAAGGCAAAGGAAAGTAAATAAATAATAAAGAAGTTGAGATGTGAATATAGATTGCAACTTCTTTCTTCAAATGAAACAAAGAGAAATCCTATCACTACCTTTACTAAATTGGCCCACCTTACCCACCGCAACAAAACTATCTTTTTGACTTGTCAAACAATTTTTGTCTTCAATAAACCCACTCTCATTTGGCCCATTGTGGAGCTCTATCACAGTTTACACCTCCACATAATATCCCAACACTTTTGTTAGATATGCAAAATATAAGGACACTCATCTTCTTCTCCTTTTCAACAAGATTCTATTTCAATCAATGATACACACTCATAAAATATAATTGTAATAAAAAAAATATTATTTATGTTCTCCTTCCATATTTTTATTTAAAAGCTTTATATACATAGTTATAAAAAATTAAAAATATCAATCAGTATTAACAATCAAGTAATCAATTCTAAATCTCATCCTGAGAGAAGAAAAATCAGGTTTTATTATTAATTCTTATTGATTTCAATTTACTTTTAATTTTGATAAGTGCAAATATAACTTTGAAACTCTAAGGGGTTGGTTGGACGGTTAAGGAGGTTTGCTCATTTCCTTGAGTTTTTAAGTTCAAACCTTCAAGCTACCTATCACAATAACATTGTGACTTATTTGACTATTTTGGTCTGTAGGGTGTTCAATGGACCTCTAGGATTAATTGAGGTTCTAGCAAGCTGACCCAAACACCCAGGTTACCCAAAAAAAAAAAAAAAAATTAGAACATTGAAATAAAAGCATAGAAGAAGAAGAATATTTTTTTGTTTAATCATATATCTCCATTAGGCCCATCAACTTTAATGTCATCTTCACAAGCTTGGGCTAGAGATAACATCAACAAAAATCTCTTACAGCTCAACAATTAAACAACACATAAAACGGGTGAGACCAAGAAAAAAAAAAAAACCATCTTCATGTTAGTTTATAGCAATGTTCTGAAAACCGGATCGGATTATGATCCGTTCAAGGGTCCGATTTTCGGTTGGATTGGTCGGTTGGACCGTATTCTATAAAAATTATTTTTAGTCCCTAAATGTTTGATATTCATCAAAAACACCCCTATAATACTCCCTTAAGGATTGAAATCTATCCAAAACACCCCTGTCACGGGAAGAGACTGGTGACTGGTGGCGGCAGCAATGATTGATGGCCAATCGAAGTTTGGAATCATGGGGCTTTTGATGTATAGGTGCCGGCGAATATGATGGTGGTATTAGGGAGTTCCATCGGCGTTGGAACTCGCCGGAATCAAGAAGGAAGTCTGACGATCGCGTGAACTATAGGTGGACGGCGAGCAACGAAGGCTGGAAGACGGCCACTGAAAATGGATGGGTTTTGTCGTAGAGATGTCGTCAAGTCTAATGGTGGTGTTTTCTCCCTTGAACGATGCTGAAATTTGGCAAGATTGAGTTGCGATTCGACTGTGATTCGACACTATTCTGGCGGTCCAATCGCGGCTCAATCCGGTTTGATTGAAAATACTGGTTTTCAGAGGATACTGCCGACTCTCAGTCGAACCGGTCTGATTTTCAGAACACTGGTTTATAGCACCTAACAGTCAAGTCAACACATACACACCATTGTACCTAAATTGTAACAAAAATTTAATTTGGATTTCCTATCATAAGGAAAGAGAAACTCCACCTCTCATACAATAATGCTACATAGGAAAGGTACCCAATACTAAATGAGTGATTCAGATGTGCTACTTTTAATGAATCTTGCAAGCTAAGTTAAAACCCATAATTTAATTTAAGTCAGGTATTTTGGCCATAATATATAATATTGAATAATTAGATGTATAAACTCTTACATATAAATTGATTTATTATAAAAGTAAATGGAAGAATGTATATAAAAAGTTAATTTATTAAATGCTTAATATATATAAATGATAACGTGCGAATGAAAAAATAATGACACATTAGTTTGTATATACTATAGTATCAGTTATGTAACATTATATTTCTTAGATGAAGCACTTTAATTGTTATTATATCATATAGTTATCTTACTTGTAATCTTCGGGAATTATCATATTATATAGTTCTCAAAAACATGTAACCTTTGTACTTTATCTTCTCTTCAATTTTAATATATTTTCTAATCTCTTTCACCATCTTCACACAAATAGTTTAAGAAAAACTGAAGAACAGCAATGTAATGTATTATTAAATAGATAAAACAGAAAAACCTACGTTGCGTGGTCTCGTAGCTCAGTTGGTTAGAGCGTTGGTCTTATGAGCCGAAGGTCGCGGGTTCGAGTCCCACTGGGACCATGTTCAATTTAAATATTTTTCAATTTTTTTAATCTGTCTGTATTGATACACTAAGGTCTGTATTAATAATGTATCGTGTCAATATAAGTGTCGATACGAGAGACATACATAAGTCAGAATTGGACAGAAAGAATTTTTCTTTTCCATTACCACCAATGTTCTGAAAACCGGACCGGACAGTGACCCGTTCAAGGGTCCGGTTTCCGGTTTGACCGGTTTGACCGGTTGGATCGGTCGGTTGGACCGTAATTTATAAAATTACATTTTAGTCCCTAAAGGTTTAAAATTCATCAAAAACACCCCTAATACTCCCTTAAGGTTTGAAATCTATCTAAAACACCCCTGTCATGCGAACGCAGTGGTGAGTGGTGATGGCAATGTGACGATCAGCAAGTTAATGAAGCCTAAGGAATCTTGGGGCTTTTGATGTGTAGGTGCCGGCGACTCTGATGATGGTGCCAAGGAGTTCCATCGGCGCCGGAAATCGCCGGAATCAACAAAAGAACTCGGACGGTCGCGTGAAGTTTAGGTGGACGGCGCGCGATGGCGGGCGACGCCACCGAAAATGGCGAGGGTTTTGTAGTGGAGATGCCGCAAGTCTAATGGCGGTGATTTCTCCCTCGATCGGTCTTAATCCGGTGGGATTCAACTGTGATTGGACCGCGATTGGACCGCGATTCGGCACTATTCCGGCGGTCCAACCGCGGTCCAATCCGGTTTAAATGCAATTAGCGGTTTTTTACGTATTCCGGACCGGAAATGCCGCGGTCACCGGTCGAACCGGTCCGACCGGACGGTCCGGTCCGGTTTTCAGAACCTTGATTACCACTACCCATTTTGGAAAAAAGCCATATCCAAACTGTCATGCTTGATTTTGACACAAATTACTCGCACGTAAAGTGTTAAACAGACTTAAAAATCATACGTGATATAGGAATATTAGATGAACTAATGGATGATAAGCGATATTTAAAATGGTTTGGATGCTCAAAAGCGAATCCTACATCCACTGCTATTATATTAATAAATGGGTAAAATCAGGTCGCGTGCAGCGAGCTGAGTTACACTTTAGAAATGATACAAAGAAAGAGAGAGAATGAGTATAAGCTACTTTTAGAGTAAGATTAGCCAATCCCGTGGACGAGAGGGAAGTCTTCTATTTATAGTAGGAGAATTCAAGGTAATGATTACAAATCTACAAATGGGTAAGTGCCGTGCAAATCTTTCTTTGCGTCCCATTAGTTGTCTGTCCGAGAGATATCCTCAACTTGCATAGGATTTAGACACGTAGACGGTCTCTAATCACTTGCAAGTCTGGCACTCACCTATTGTACTGACAGGAACCATTCCCCATGCATCAGTGCGCGATAACTTTTCAGGCATAACACAAACTAACACTTGTAATGTATGCTAATGAATTAATCAGCCTCAGATCCAGACCATCTGGACATGATGAGAACCTGCCATATCGACATTTGTGTGTAATCTCAGTTTTCATCTGTCTTTTAAACTTGTGCTGTTGATTGTTCATCTTCCAAAAGATCAAACTCAAGCTTCACTTTAGTTCAAATGTCATTTTTCTATGCATAATATAGTGAACCACTAACCATGCAGGCACCTTTCTCTCTCTCTGGCTTTTCTTACAATCTAAGTTAACTTCTTATTACTACACACCCCATCTTCCCAAAACATCCCCCAACCAACTGCATCTCCCACTTTTATCTTCTGGTGTGTTTCATCATTTCCTCCATTTCTTTGTTTCTTGTCAAGGTTTCTTTATGTCTAATGTGTCTTCGATCAATTGCTTCAAAAGGGTAGTGCTTAACAAAATCTAATTAGAATTGAAATTTCTTTGTCAGCTCAATAAGAATGGGTTCAGGGGACTGGCTTAGGTTATTAGTTTGCGCAAAACGATTGAACCACAAACAAGGAAAGGTAATACTAATATTATTTTTACTTATAATTTATGTTTTACTGATCTTTTTTTTTTTTTATAAATCTGTGATTTGTTTAATCATCTATTTGATTTGCAGGTGCATTCAGCTTCTGAAAAATCTAATGGAGATTCTCAGACTCCAAGTGAATCGAACAGTAATGCCAATGGAAGTTCACATAGCAATCCTGGATTACCCAGAAAATCAGTTGAAGATAAAGCTGCAACCCGGATTCAGAAAGCTTTCCGGGCATATAGGGTAACCCAGTCACATTATTATAGTATTTCTATTATTATGTCAGATCCATTTTTAGATATTAGAAATATTGAGATAGAAGATAGATCTTTTAATTGTAATTTCTTAAAATTATTTTTGAATCACAAATCAAATATATCCTAACATCATTTAATTAATATCTCAAAGATGATATAAATTGCATTCGAAAAAGACCGATAGTCCAAAAAAATAATAATTTAAGGTTAAATTGGTTTAATTTTTGCAGGCAAGAAAGTCGATTCGCCGGATTAGGGGCACCGGGAGATTTAACATCTTGATTCAGGACCAAACTGTTCAAAAGCAAACGTCAAATGCATTAAGCTACATTCATTCATGGTGCAACATCCAGGCACAAATAAGAACCCGCAGACTTTGCATGGTGGTGGAAGGTCGGCTGAGGCAAAAGAAGCTAGAAAATCAGTTGAAACTAGAGGCTAAACTTCATGAGTTAGAGGTACTACTCAACTATCATTACTTACTTCCCATTTAAGTTATAGCTTTCAGACCCTAATCTATAACTAGAACTTTGAGCCCTGCCAACTTTTGCAGCTGTGATAACAAGTAACGGTCAACAGAGAAAATGCTGCTGGATAGTTGGAATTCCCACCATGTAATTAATGAAAAAGTAATTGTCCTATAGTGTGGTTACTGTGGTAGACCATTAGCCTGTAGCCGACTTGTGTTAGCAATCAGCTAAGCTTTTTGCATTTAAGCCATTGATTTCAAACTGATACGCTTACATATCATAAAGATCTTCTCCTGCCTGCAATTTTAATCACTATTCTTAATTGCTCCAAAACTATTTCAAGAGTTGTTTTACTTTCTCAATAGGTTGAATGGCATAATGGCTCTGAAACAATGGAGGAAATTCTTTCCAGGATACAACAGAGAGAAGAAGCTGCGGTTAAGCGTGAGCGAGCCATGGCGTATGCATTTTCTCACCAGGTCGATCTGCCTGCTATGGAAAACATTGCCACTGACATCTCCATCTGATACTTATAGATTGTGTAAAATTTTATCTATGTTTTGCAGTGGAGAGCAAACCCTACCCAGTATCTGGGGCAGGCTTATTACAGTATTTGCAAAGAGAACTGGGGTTGGAGCTGGATGGAGCGATGGGTTGCTGCACGACCCTGGGAAGTCAGGGTTAATGCCAAACCCATCAACACGAAGAAAATCAAGACCAAGCAGGTGAGCAATGGAGATAATGTCACCAACCAGACAGAGTTGAAGCTAACAGTAGTGTCAACTAAACCTGCCTCATCAAATGGGAATAAAACTACAAAAGCAAAGAAATCACCCAACCAATTTGCTGAAAACCAAGCTGCCCAAGAGACTCAATAGTAGCTTGGCAAATGAGTGACAAAAATTCATAGGCTTCTTTTTGGATTTGTGTTTTCCTTTTGCCCAGTTGGATTGGTGTGAATTTCTTTTTCCATGTAGTGTGTGAAATAAGAGAAAAAATCTTTTAATATCTTGGATTGTTTTGTCTACAACGTAAATATATAAAATATATAGAATGCATGTGTAATTTATTGCCTATCAAAACTCATGCCTGTAACTTATTGAATGTTGTGCATGTCGTCTAGCCGATGATGGAAAATGCTGAATCTCCATGGTTTGGATTCTTCAATGAGGACAGGTTTTTGTTGTACTTTCAAGAAGGATCCAAACAGTAAATGAGATCAAGAGTAAAAAAAAAGTAGGCTACGTGTGGCAGAACGATTAGCAAGAAAATTTTATATTTCATCTCACTGTTTTAATCTTATCTTAGTCTTTATTAAAGAACACTGAACACATACTGATCCTACTCATTTGTCCATTATGTTTTAATTATCATACAATATATGATTCCATTTCAATCTTCTTGGTAACATCAAGTACATCCCAACAAGAATCTCGTCTCTTTTCAACCCTAAGAAACTCTGCAATTTTTTTTTCTTCATGAGATACTTCTTTAAAAAACACATATTCTTCTCATCCAGACCGGTTTCTCTGCCAAATCCCAATTTTATATTTTGCTTTCATTGAAGAAACAAGGAATACATTGTGCAACTAATGATTGGCCCTCTGGTTGATAGAGGTGTTGTACAATTTCCTCAGTATCATTCAGCAAAAAAATCTTCTGTATTGTTTATGTCAACCTATAAGGCCTTTGGAGTAATACTCTTCAACTAACTATAAAGAAGTACCAGCCACCATAAAGCAAATGTCACAATCACTGTATAAGCAAGCTTGGGAATTTATTTTCCCCCCTCCCTTCATTGTTTTTTCTCCTACAAAAAATAAAAGTTTCCAGCTAGACTTGGATAGATTTTTATTAGGCACTGAGATTTACAGGGTATGGGACCATTTACAGATGGACAAAAATCATATTAGTGGTGGTATCCATCTGTGTATTCTTTCCATAATTGAACTTGTTGCGTTCATCCCATTCCCCTTTCATGGTTCCTCCGGCAGATGTACTCCACTTGGTCTTCCTTCTAAATTAATCTTTAACTTGCTCATTCATTACAAGACCATGACCTTAGATTCCTCCAGAATGTGGTTTTAAAGTTCAAAAATACAACATTTATGTATCTGTAATAGTTCTATACTCTTAATTCATGGGCAAGTATGCGAGGATTCAGATTCTACGAAATTTGGTAATTGGGACTACTACCAGGATGACTACTTTGGTTGAACTACTGATAAAAAGCATATTCACTATTCAGCTTCCACTAAGGGGTGCATTGGGTTCTATTTCCAGATTAGACTCCCATTTAACATTCGTCGTGCATACTTAAGAAGCTAAGTTGCGGCGATATAGAAAGTACATGACAGTATAAAACAATGATACCTACTGAAGTTAAGAAAATTCAATCTTTTTCAGAGAAGAAGAAATTCTGGAAAAAGTCTAATCCACTCCTCCAGCAACTTCTACTATTCACAGAAAATGACTTCTCAATGTATGCTCCCAAAAACATGAGCATGATAGAGATGTAAAAGACCAGTGTTATTTCAATTCTTTTTGCAGGTTTAAGGAAGTTGTTGAGGCATGAAAGTGTTCCATTGGAAAAGCAGTAAAGCAACAAACCAATCACAAACAGAACTCTCTCTTTCATCTAATGAGAATTGGACCATTTCTAAACAAAGGAAAAGACCTTAATTTGCTTCTCTCATTTTGTTACCAGATCAAAAATAACATATGACTGAACTGAGTAAAAACACTATTGAATTTTCTATATCAGTTGATTTGTGGCTACTATTATTTCATTAGAATTATGGAAACAGTGCCAGATTCTGCGGATCCCGTTTGTTCCAATTGGGCAACATATCAAATCAACACTATAACAAACCAAATCTGTTTCTTAATAGCAAACTACCAATAGAAGGAAAAACACAAACAACCATAACATAAAAAACTCCGGCAACATGAACACATAGCAAACCAACAGAAAATAAACACAGTTGAGCTCTAAGAGCTCACCCGAAACCAGGATACAAACGTAATCAACTAAATTATAGAAGCTAAACAATCGAGGAATGAAAAACCTGAAATCCATCCAGATTTCTTCTTCCACGGTTAAGGCCATTGAACTAAAAATGATCCCAAATCTCCCCTCTTAACTAGTCTTCAATCCATCATATCAGCTCCCACATCAATCTCTTTGCAAAGATTCAAGAAGACCTGAAAAATGATTAAAATCAAAAGCTATTGTAAAAATTGGTAATAACCAGAAAAAAGAACAAATTTTTAGAAGCAGGAATTGAAGGTAGACCTGTAAGAGGGAAAGGATTAAGGTATTTGAGGTCAATCAATGGCGTGAATCAGAGGAAGCAGAGGATGGCCTGTTGTGAATGCCACCATGTTCCTCGTCTTCGCCTTGAATTCGTGCTGGAATGCGAAATCCAGAGAATTCACCAACAGAAGAGGCGAATTCAATGCCGGATATCACAGATGGATGGATGGTTTGGTGAGGAATTTGATGATGATGTTGGTGGTCATTGGTGAGAGTAATTGGATGGTCTATCCAAGCACGAACTGAAGGCGTGTTGCTGGACTGAAGGGGTCCCCTCTGAGATGAAAACAGCTGGTTTTGGCCGAATAACGGCTGCAGTGGTGGCTGTGTTGATAGTGAATTAAACATAAAGCCTCCACCACCACCACCACCACTTCCACTGGCACCAGCATCAGCACCACCACTGTTATTCCAAGCAACCATTCTCTGGAACCTGGACATTTCTGCTGAGCGGTGATGGTGATGCTGCTCCTCAGTTTCAGACCACCCAGCAGAAGAAGAATCAAACCCCAGTGGGGTTGTTCCAGAGAACAAAACCTGGACTTGCTCATCCGGATGTTGGTGTTGAGAATGAGCTTGATGATGTGGTTGATGCTGTAAAAGAATACTATTTGGCTCCTGAAATGACTGGAGCGAAAGCCTTAGATCTTGGCTGTGACTTGTAATCCTCGAAAGCAAATCTGGTGGGTAACTCTGAAACTGAATGGATGAAGGTGTATCAGTTGTAGCACCCATTGGAAAGAAGGACTTGATTGTATCAGCAATTGAATCCGAGTCCAAAGATGGAGGTAAAAAACTCGAACTTTGGTTCGGATTTTCAACCATATGAAGATTTTGAACATCAGAACTACCACTACCAACGCCCATTACAGCTCCTGAACTCCGGGGAAACTGAAAGTCTCTACCTAGATTTCTTGTTTCATTTTGTTGAGCGTTTCTTGTTTTAGTAGTTGTAGTAGCGGTGGTTACAGTTTCTGGATTCCATGGAGGTAACTCATCAAGTTTATCAATGGCATCTTTTGCTTTCTTGATAAGCCAATCTACGGCTTTGCTGGGGCGGTCGTAACCAAGGCGGTCTTGAACATCGTAGAACTGAATGGCTGTGTGGGCAGAGAGCCGAACACGGCGGTCTCTTGGACCTTTTGCAGTACAAACTTTACTGTGACGGTCTTTTCTTCCTGTTGAGCGAACAATGTGACCTCCTTGGACCTCAACGATCTCGCCTCCACTACTGTTTCTTATCCCCAATCTTGACGTTGTTGCTGCAGCTTGATTCTGACTCTCTCCCATTTTTCTTGCATATTGGATTTTAGAAGAAGATGGGAAGTAAGAGCGCTTTTTCTGGGGTGGTTGTTGTTCGTATTGGTGTTGTTGGAATTGTGAATCTAAGCCTAATCTTGGAATGAAATGTTGGTTTTGTTGGTGGTGTTCTGGTTCAGTTTCTTCTTCATCTGCTTCTTCTTGTTGTTGGTCTACATGGGTTGAATTGAAAAGTTGTTGGTTTGGATGAGGAGGAGGAGGTTGCTGCTGATGATGATGACGATTCCTTTGAGGATCCAGAGTCAGGCTGTGGTGATTTTCCTGTTCCAGTTTTTGATGGAGAAGTATACTTAAGCTTAATGGGTGGTGGTTGTTGATGCTTCTTTACTAGTACTACTACACCTGTTGTATTGGTTTTGCTCTTGTTGCTTGTGCAACTGCCACCACGCTGAAACCTGATAACTCTGTTCCTGCTGCTCTTGTTGTTGTTGTTGCCTCTCCCAAAAGGCCCAGTCAGGCTGTGGTGATTTTCCTGTTCCAGTTTTTAATGAAGAAGTAAACTTAAGCTTAATAGGTGGTGGTTGTTGATGCTTCTTTACTAGAACTACTACACTTGTTGTTTTGGTTTTGCTCTTGTTGCTTGTGCAACTGCCACCACACTGAAACCTGATACTTCTGTTCCTGCTGCTCTTGTTGTTGTTGTTGCCTCTCCCAAAGGGCCCTGCCATTCAATATTTCCACTTCCATCACCCCAACACCAACACAAACCATCTAAACATAAAAAGTCACCCTAAAAAAAAACTGAAAATAAACCTACCCACAACCCCAACTAGCCTAACCCATCTCTTTCCTTCTCTCTGCTAGTCCTATCAGCTTTTGGTAATTGAGCCCTCTATCTAGTAACCAAACCAAACCAACAAAAACAAAACTTGGTTGTAATGATGTTGGATAAACACTAACAAACCCACTTCACCAAGAACAGCCTAAAGTTCCCCTTGGGATATTTCCTGCAAGATTTTCATATTTAATAAAAAAGTTATTGCAGAGAGATGAAGTTGGAATAATAAAAGGGCATTTAGATTTAGATAGATAGGTAGAGAGAGGGAAGAGAATTGTTGGTTTTAGTATATAAGAAGGGGTTGGGTTGATGATGAAAGTGGTAAAGTGTGGCAGTGTTTCGTCAGAAAAGAGATTAAAGTACCTGTGATCTCATCGCTGCTGTTCTTTGTACTATACCCTACACTAACCCAAACGAAAACAGAACAAAACACTCTCCTCACATTCATTCATTCGCTATTTCTCTCTCTCTTTTACCATTCCCTTTCCTTCCCTTTCTTAGCCTTTTCATTTTCTCTTAATTAATTACCAGACTTTTAAACCTTCATACCTACCTTTTATTAGGCATCAACTCTAAATCCCCCATTTTATATTATTCCTAATTCAAACTCTCACATGTTTGAATTTATGATTCCTTTTCTTTTTTATTTTAAGTTAAATTTAACGATAAATCTTCTCTCATAACTCTAACGTGATAACTCGTAATTAGTTAGTAATTAGATAGACAAGACTCATAGTGAGCAAATAAGACTTATTTACGAGTTGATCAATTGTGAGATGCCATATCGAAATTATGAAAAAAAAATTTATAACTTTGACGTGATAGCTTATAATTAGTCAATAATTAGATAGACAAAACTCATAATGAACAGGTGAAACTTATTTACAAACTAATTAATTATAAACTGTCACATCAAAATTATAAAAAAAAGTTAATAAAATTAAATTATAAATATAATATTACCCTAAATTGAAGTCCTTTTCACCTGGAAGTTAAAAAATAGTTGTTGAAAGGAAGGCATTCAAGGAGATTGGTGCTTAAAGAGATGAAGAGATTGGATAGATCCTTTATATGCCACCATCACACCTTTTGACAATGACCCAATTGCAGCTTTTCTCTTTGCCTTTCTTTATTGCTTCACAACTTCTTCTTTTTCCCTTTTCCCACCTTACCTTTTTCTGCCCTTCTTCCATTACTCAAGTAGGCATCTCTTTACTCCTGTCTTCATCTTTTTTTACCCCCTTTTTTCATTTAAATCTAATCCCCCCCTCCCCCTTTTCAATTATTTAACTCCAGTATCTACCTCCTTTTGTTTATTTTTCATATTTACTTCCTCACCCTTTTAATTTTATATTAGGAAAATTCAATCCATTTTAAATTATTATTATTTTATACTCTTTAATGTAATGGATGGTACACAAACATTTCTCATAAATCATTCACTCCAACATTCTTTACAATCTCATCAATATATTTCCACCTTTTAGGTCATGATAATTGATAAATCCCGTTCCCCTAGGGCATGGCATTAAATTTATCGTGTTATTTTATTTTTATTTTTGGACTTAAACCCATGCAAAGACTTTGAATTTGTCCAAAATTCTTTTCCTATTGTAAGTATACCTAATTCAAGTCACATTCATATTGACTCAAGATTCTCAACATAGCATATTGGGAGGTCACCATTTCACATTACTAATTTCCCATTTTCTTCAATTTGACTATATTTTGAGGATAAAAAAAAAAAAAAAAATTTGTGTAATATAAACCCAACTTGTTCTTAACACAACGCGTTAAAAACTCAATAACCAAACAGAGTAAATATAATATAATAAAATCAGAAATATATCTAAAATAAAATAGGATTGTTTCATTAGGATTTTGTGAATGGGCATGGAATCTAAGAGCAGCAGGGAAGAGGAATAAGAGATTCTTTGTTAATCCATCCAAAAAATTCTCTCACTCTGTCCTCCTTTTCCCATTTTTGTAAAAAAAAAAATATATTCTAGAAATCCATGGATGTTGTGAATTTTTTTTCCTAATAATCCATATAAGAACAAATAATAAACTCAACAGTTCGAATATTTAAATTTTATTTATGCTGATTAGCATATTATAATGATCATGCTAAATTCTTAAAATATGATCATAATTTTTTTTTTTAATTTATAAAGGACAAATAGAATATTTAAATAAATGCCAACGTGGGTGATATCTCATGCCTCTCTTTCTTTATTAAAAACTCTTTATAATTTATGAATTTTAAGGTATAAATTTGATATTATTCGAGTCAATCCAATGAAGAGTTCGTTAAATTACATATTATATATAAATATAAAATTAATATTATACATTTTAAGATATAAAATTAGATATTATCCGAGTTAATCCAATGAAGAGCTCGCTAAATTGCATATTATATATAAATATAAAATTAATATCATGGATTTGGTAAGATTAGAAAATAAAAAATAATGTTGAAATTTGATGTGATAATAAGATTTAGGGGACATCCGTGGCCTTTGATTAAAATGAAGGATTAAGCAATAATTTAATTGAATTGGGTGATGGATTAAAGTGTTTAATTATAATTTAATTGAATAAAAAAAAGGTTATTGGGACAGACAAAGACAAAGACTAATGATAGAAACAAGAGAGGAGGGTCCAACTCTTGACTGATTTCTTTTGTTTTTATGTTAATTAACCTGTGATTATTCTACTAAACAATTCTTTAATACAAAAATCATTTGTACTTTTTTAATTTAATTAATTAATTAATTAAAGATTTCTTGGACAATGACAATGGGCATTTGTGTCTTGTATTTAGGAAGCCAGTGAGGCAATTTCATCTTGGAAGTCTGATTGGATGATTTCTTTTAGGCATGTTCCCCACTTTGAAGAACAATTATTTTATTATCAATTACTTTATTTTAATTCATTATTATATCTTGAATCGCTACAAAAGTAAGATATGTTTCTAAATCTTCTAACACCCCTTTTTTCACTATTTTAAGGTCAGAATTTACAATAATTCATACATTTAAGTTATATAATCAGATAAAAATTATACAAAAATTATATAAAATAATTATTCTATCTTTTATTTACAAAGATTTATTATATAAAGTGATGTGACAGGAGATTAATAAAAAGTGTATATAATGAGTTTGACTTTTTGTATTCACTCTTCTATTCATTTTTTGCCTCGTCGCTTTCAACAATAAATTTTTGTAAATTTATTTATACGCCTAGCATTATTGTAATAATAAACCATCTTATTTATTTTCTTCTTTAAATTCAAACATTAATTAAGAATTGTTTATTTATTTAATTACAAGAATATGGTTGATCAGAAGAATAATATATTAAAATACTATGATTGATTCAAATCTTTAGACAGATAATAAAAACATACAAGGAGAGTTGGTTAGTTGTGTAACTATATATTAAATTCATATTAAAGATTAATTAATTATAATTAAGCAAAGAATCAACCTCTTTGTTTTGAAGTGCACATGATGCACAACATCATGACTTATATTTAAAGTTTAACGATGTAAGATTAGATAGAGATTTAATGAAATGAAATTAGATTATAAAATAAATAATAATAATATAAATAAAGCCGATACGAGGTTTATTAATTATAAGGTTGCTTTTGATCATGATTTGTTTTATAATTTTTTTTTAGAAATTATATTAACAAATTATGTCATGATTTTGGATGTTCCTTGATACATGATTAAGAATCTTAATCATTAATAATAATATATGCTTCTAAATTAATATAATATATTATATATTAGAGAGTTTTATTAAGGGGAGTAATTATTTACTTATTTAATTAATTATATTTCTGTCTCATTTTAGGGTATCCTTTAATGCTTTTTAAAGACACATATAAATGCTTTTGATATTTATATGGTTTTTTTTTTTTTAATTTGAGTGTTTGAGTCAGTTTATTTGTATCTCAATTAATCTTCAAAGTCTATTAAACATCCTATAAGTTTAATATTTCACATAAACCACAAATATAATAAATGATTCATAAATAGTTTAAAGCCAAAAAATTAACGAAATGAGCATAACTTCTTAACCATCAAGCGAAGCCCTTGGGGCTTATATGGGTGTTTTTTTTATGTTTATAGGGTTTTTTTATGGTATTTTGGTAGTTTATTCAATACTTTTGGCTTAGGGGCCAATATAATTGACTAATATGATTGACGTTGAAATTAAAAACGAAGAGACAATAAAATATTATTGTGGAGGACATTCACTCTATGTGGTGGACACTTCATCAAAGCCCCTCTCTCTCTCTTACATGAGACAAAAAGGTAGGAGTTTTGTGATTGTCTCTGTCTTGTCTCTTTCAAGTCAAGCATTCATTTTTTCACACGCTCAATTTATTTTTTTCTCTTATCAATATATCTCCATTTTTATTTTAATAACATTTTAAAATTTAAGCAATTGAATATTTGTTGAGGACTAAGATTCGTTCAAACTAAAATAACACACATTTTTTTTTTTTTTTTTCATAAGAGGTGTTTGAGTCGGTTTGCATCACTTCAACTAATCGTTCGGATATCTGAAATTGTTAGTTGGATTACAATCCCAGTAGTCATCGTTATTAGGGTCTCCGAAAATTTAAACTTAGGAACTTATGAAATATCTTTTTCTTTTTTTATTATCAAACCACTCAATGATGGTTAACGACACACTATATTTCATGTATCAAAATATTAAAATCTTTTTCTAAGACACCTGTTAAGACTTAAGACAACATATTGTATGTTATTCAAAATAGTTTTACCTTACTATAAATTATGAGATACAATTTAATATTTCTTATTGGTTATTAAAAATAATTACATCTAAGAAATAAAATTTTATTGGATTTTATTAGTCAATAACATTATTTGGGTTCATCGTGGGATCTCTGTCAAGACAAATCAATTTTGAAAAGATTAATAGTTATTGTAACAATCTCTCTATTGTCAAAGATATTGTGGTATTGTCCGTTTTGGACACATAATATTTTACGGTTTTTTAAACAGGTTATCTAACTAGTCTTCACATTTTCTTCGGAACAATTAAATAAATAATTGAAATGTAATAATATTTTTTAAATTGAAAATTGGGCGGTAAATATTAATGAATATTGATGATTGTGTTGAGGTGATGTTAACTCATTCTGAGTGGTCAAGTCAACATCCAGTGAGTTTGTTAAAAAAAGAAAAAAATAAAAAGAAAAAAAAGAAGGCATGGTTTATACTTTATATAGAGTGAGAATAACGGTAAAAACAATCTTGTGTATGACCTGTGTACCGAAAGGACATGTGGCAGTTGATACCACGTGGTTGTTGATTACGTGGGGTCGTCAACTGAGGTGGGTCATGGGTATTAGATGCGCAACTTCTGGGTTCCTGACCATGTGACCTTGGGCCCACTAGAATTATTGGCCACCCTTCTCATTTCCAAATTTCGCTACTTCTATTTTACATGCTTTTTTCTTTTGCAATGCATATGTTCACTATTAATAGGCATAAAAAAATATACTTTTTAGTGTTAAATTTTAATTTTAATTTTAATGTATATTATTATATAACATTTAAATTTTAAATGCTTTAGGTCTTATTCGATATAGAATGTAACTATAATTTTTTCTTTTGAAAACAAAACATACAAAAAATCTTATGAAAATACGTTTGATAAAAATGAGTTGAAACGTTTTTTAAGTTTCAGGATATAATTCTATGAACCAGTGTAAAATAAAATAAAAAACGATTAAAAGTCTTTCTATTATTTTCAATCCGAAGACAATTTTTGAATCAAATATTATAAATCTTTAGATGCAACTCAAAATTTGAATCATATTTTAGTTTTTAAAATTTTTTTTCGATTATAAATTAAAAAGACCTTAACAATTTTTTTTCTTGCCCTAAAATTAATCAATATATAAGATATGATATTATGTGTCAATTTTTTTTTTTTTTTGATAACCGGTATGTCTAGATCAACTTGTGTGTATCTCAACTAATCATTATGTCCTATTGAACACTCTATAAACATAATGTTCGAGGTAAGTCACAAATATGACAGGTGGTTTCAATGTAGTTTGAATCTAGAAAGTTAATAAAGGGAGCAAACCTTCTTGACTATTAGATCAACTTTAGAAAAATTAAAGTTTTTTTTTTTTTTTTTTTAAAGGAAAAAAAATAATTTGTCCACCATAATATGCATTGGTTTGGGAAAATATAATGTTTAAATCTGAACATATACATTCTAATAAGTACCTAATATTAAGACTGAAATTGGTTTAGATTTCTTATCCTCTAGCCCGTAATAAGATTGAAATTCGTAACAATCTTTGTAATCCATAGAAATATCATCTTAATGATAAGAGTAGTACTAATATTATATATTCACAACAAGATAAAAATTTTCATTGTATCATTCTATTTTATTTACATAATGATTAAAAAAAAAAAAAAAAAAATCACATTTAAGAAGAAGATTAATCTTAATTATAATGGACTTCATGGAGTTCGTAATCCAGCTCATAAGATTTTGACACAAGGTTGAGTGAATGGTACATTCGTATCCTAGAATTGATTATGCCAGAAGGAATCATCAAATCAAATTAATATCTCGTTTTCATCTTCTTATATTAATTTCATCAAAGTAAATGAGAAGTTTTTTTTCTCACTTTTGTCATTTGATTCAAGCTGAAAAAAGGGTTCTTCCCTTTTTCTCTTTCGAATAAAAATGGTCTAGAAACTAAGGTATGTGATGTAACTCTCAAGACTCGATTGTGCAATGAAAGTTAAAGCTGTAAAAGCTGATGAATCGGCCTTTCTTCTTCAATCAGCAGGCACGCAGAGTGAGCAGGCCAGCTCGTGATCCAAGAAGATTAATTAGTTAGTACGAACAAGAAGAAAAGAAAAGAAAAAATGAAAATGATCCAATCTTTTTTAACTGCTACAAATTCTTCTTACCCGTACAATTACAGCATTATTTTGAAGAGTATATACACACATACATTCTTTGTAATTTCCAAAAGATAAGACAAATTTTTTTCTGTAGAATGATGATGAGAAATATGAACGTGAAGATGATGAGGTTGACATTTCTTATTTTAAATTTTCATAACCTGAACAAGACAGTAAAATTTCATCAGTTTATTGTTGTTTCAATCTTACCAGAACATCCATAATCGCTTTCGTTTGTCCTGTATGAAAAAAGCTAGAGCTTTGCAACGTTACTACTGTGTAAATTCTGCATGGCTACCATTAATTTTAGGTTTTACATTAAGTTTCTTTTTCGAAGAGAAATAAATAAAACCCTTCTAGACCATATATCACCATTTACACAGTGTCAACGGCGCATTTTGTCTTGTTGTAACAAATACAGAATGCCACAATTTTATGGTGTAACGATGCATTCATAGGGTTTCGGGTTTAGGACGTTGATATAAATTAGTTTTCTAATAATAAAATTAAAGAATGTGACTTTAATGGAAGAAAAAGATGTATTAGGTAGCATTTAAATTGTGGTTTACAAGGAATTGGAAAAATCTGTGTTTGTTTTTATGCACGCAAAATAAATAAAACATAAAAAAACTTGTTCAACTCTTTCTTGATTGGTTGTCACAAATTGATTAGGGAAGTCATTGTCTGAGGAGACAAATTGTTGGAGCTATATAGCAAACATTCAAAACATATCTTTGGGAATGTGTTTTTCTTTTCTTTCTTTTTTTCTCATTGAAATAATTTTCTCGAGAAAGCTAGCTGTTTGGGTTTGGCCACAACTTTGTAATTGAAAATTCACGCGTTTGAATGATGGTGATGGTGCAATGAAAGCAGTCTTTGTCGATAGGAATTGAACAGTTGGCGTAGCGTGCAAATGGAGCATAAACTTTATCTGATTTTTCAACTTGTTTCTATCCATTTATTTGTAACTTTCTGGGTTTACATTTTGCTTTCAAAATCAAAAGTATTTAACAGGTGTCCTGTTGCAATTTTATTAAAGACTACTGTACGTTCCTGTTCATACACACACTCATATTCAAGAATTTGGTACTACTTTTCGAGATTAAAGTTGATTTTTTTTTGCTGAATATATGGCTATCTTGTTCTAAATCAACATCAAAACCATCATATATATACTTTTTATTAAAGCATATATATAACGAAGATCCATTGTTCCTTAAAAACAATATTATTCGATTTTAACCATCATCGGATGACCTGATGGTAAATAAGTAAAAGATATTCTATCAGCTTTTGAGTTCGAGTCCCCTCACCCACTAATAGGGATGGTCACTGAGACTCCTAAGGATTAGTTGAAGACTTTAGAAAAATAACGTTTTCTGTAACCGAAAAGGGTTTAGGGTTCAGTTTAAACTTGTTTTCAAAAGCAAAAAGACACTAAAATTCTGTGAATCATTAGATAAGAAAATAATAGAAAGTGGTTAGGGCCTGTTAAAAAAGAGAATGCCATTGGAATAGTAATACTCAAACCAAAGTGGTTGGTCGATCACCTTGGTGCTATAATATTGAATGTTGGACATGAATTTGGGGGAAAATTTTTCTCAGCTCTTCACGCTCATCAGTTTTAACCTAATAATAATATTTCCTTTACTCTTCTGCCTTTTGACGTTGATATATTATACCCCACTCTCACAACCTGGAATCCACAATCGCCATGGATACATAAATTTCTCTGCTCAGAAATATTTAATATCATTCACATTTTCACAACATAATTGGTTCTTCATATAGTACATGCCCTGAATGCGTACAGCATGGAAATAATGTAGAGTGACTGTTAACTGTTAAACATATCGTATCATATATATAACATGTAAAATATGAAATGTGAGATACATAAATTCTAGACATGTCGACGTTACATATTTACGTTTAATATACCATGTTACAGATCTCTTGCATAGTATCAATATTCTTACTCACATTTTATGTTCTGAATTTATGAATTAACTTTTTAGAGTTGTTGACCACTTTAGCATTAATAGGTCACAAAGACATATTTGGGGGTCCTGTCTCCAGCCCGTAGAAGGTTTTAAGCTTTTTCATGAAGAACCGTTGAAAGATTTCTTTAAGTTATTAATTCAATATTAAGTTTGGGTTTAGGAATATAAATCCTTATAATACTAAGTTTTAGTCTTTTAAATATAGTATATAAATATATTTTTTTTTCTTGTAATGAGTAATAACAAACAATATGGCAAATTAATTTTATGGTAAACAAGAAAGGTGAGCTCAGCTGGACATAACCTATTATTTAGGTGAATCAGGATAAAATCATAATTTATTTTTTCTTTTTCTTTATCTGTTTGTAGTTTGTGTATTTACTGTTGTTTTGATTTTCATATCTCTCCTGTCGTTGATTAACAACTAAGTTTATATATAAAAAAAAATGACGTCTCTTTGTTTTTGTCTATGCCAGTTATGGCAAAAGTAAATAATTTTACGATGAGATCGTGACACAAGCTTATTAGTGTCGGGAACCACCCTTTCTTTTGTTGTATATACTGATTTCATAAATGTGAAATATAAAGTATTAATATCTATAAGTTGGAAATTTAATCATGTTAAGTCACGTCTCAGTTCATGACAGTTCCTTAACATAAAGTACGCAGGTGAGAGTTTTGAATTTATTTTCAATTCATTCGTAATTAATTAATGGTTAAGTAAATGATTCCAAAAGTTACTGTTTGAAATGATATTATTTATTTCTTAATTTATTGAGTAAATGCTCCTACAACGACTGAGAGGTGATTGACAGGCAAATGTTTGAAGGTGATCTATGAATGATATTAAAAATCGAGAACAGAAGTCACGCAACAAATTGATTAATTAATGGTGTCTTTGGCTGTTTCTTCTGTCTGTAAATGATTGTCCATGTCACCGACCATATCGATGATGAGAGGTCTAATCTAACAAGTTTAACAGCCCTAAATTGCATTTCCATAATGTCACGGTCCGCCTGCATATATTACTCTAAAGATCTTGACAACTAAGAAAATTCGTATGAACTTAATTAATGGGGTCTTCTTCTTAGAACAGATATTTTCTGACATGAAATGTCACATTTATAACATGTACATCACTTCAACCTCAAAAATTAAGTCTTACTTAATAAACCCGTAAGAAAACTTAATTTCTAAGATCAGGTTTGAACTTTAAATAGTTTTTTTGTGTGTATTTGGTTGCGTATTATATAGAATCAGATAGCAACAGGAAAATTCAAGCCTGAAAATGACTAGCAAATTTGTTCCTTCTGAGTTAAAAGAGCCTTTCTGGAAAGGCCCAGATACCTGGGTTCATCTTCATCATAAGATATTGTAGTCAAATGTATAAACTTTAGAAGAATAAGCATTACTTGAAGTGGTGAAACACTTCTGTTCTATCACTCAAATCTTTATGGTATCCCACTCAACCTTTATGAGATCCTTCGGTAAAGTCAGTTGCGCGCCTGCATTTTACTTCATGATAAGAAGAAACAAATTATTTTTGTAGAATTTATTCAGTGAATGCAAATATTTCAGCAGCCTGGCTAAAAAAAGAGAGCAGTGCGCAATAAATTGACACCAGATCAGAATTCAGATGGGGAATTAAATTCAGGTCAGAACATCATAATTGTATTGAATAAATGAAGAAGTTCTCGTTCTTGATATATACAAAGTAAATTCTCAATAATTAGAACAGAATGGGAAGGCTAGCTCCATTATGTTCTATTTTGATCAGAGAGGAGGTTTCAAAGAAGAAGAGTAAAGTTTCTTATTCAAGCTATCAAGTGAAAAATCGAGTACTGTACACAATTTATTACATTCAGTTGACTATAGTTAACTAACTAATTACTGTAACAAACTAACTAACTACTTTAATAGCAGCAGTATACCACCCATACCACCCCCGCCCCCCCCAAAAAAAAGTTGGCGGGTGATGAATGTCAATCACTCCCAACTTGGACAGTAAATGTCGATGAACAGGGGTAGAAAGAGCCTTAGTAAATAGATCCGCAGGTTGTTCATGAGTAGGAACAATCAACCCTTCTTTTATCTTGGTACGCACAATGTGGCAGTCAATATCAATATGCTTCATATGCTCATGAAATATCGGATTGGAAGCAATATGAATGGTAGATTTATTATCACAACAGAGTGGAATTGGCAGTCATTTAAGAGCTGTGTCAACCAAATAATTTCACAAACAGTGGTGGCCATAGCTTGATATTCTGCTTCAGAAGAGGATCGAGAAACAGTAGCCTGCCTTTTTGATTTCCATGACAACAAGGAACTTCCTAAAAAAATACAGAATCCAGTAATAGATTTACAAGTCGTAAGGCAGGAAGGCCAATCCGAATCACAAAAGGCCTGTAGCTGAAGTGAACCATGAGCAGGAAAGAATAAACCCAAACCAAGAAAGTGTTTGACATACCGTACAACCTTTAGAGCAGCCTAAAGATGAGACTCCTTAGGCTTATGCATAAACTGATTGAGAAGATTTACTGCAAAACTAAGGTCAGGTCTGGTCAAACATAAATAAAGCAACTTACCAATGAGCTTTTGGTATATTGATGGATTTGGTAAGACAGGATCCTGTAGACCAGGAAATTGCTCATCATATGCTGCAGTAGTGAATTTGAGATTTGGATCAAGTGGAACCAAAGAAGGTTTGGCAGCAGCCAGTCTTGACTCATCAATTAACTCCAAAGCATATTTCCTTTGACATAAGCTAATCCCCTTGGAAGATCTTGCAACCTCAAATCCTAAAAAATATCTAAGAGCACCCAAATCTTTCAACTTAAAATGGGAATGCTGTAGATCTTTAGTAGCTTGGATAATGAAGAATCACTACCAGTAAGGACTAAATCATCAACATAAATGAGTAAAATGACAATATGACCAGTAACCTTCTTAAAGAAGAAGGAATAATCTGATGGTGATTGTTGAAATCTTCCTTTCATAAAGACAGTAGTGAGCTTGGTATTCCAAGCTTTACAGACTTGCTTCAAGCCATAAAAAGACTTGTGTAGCCTACAAACCAAAGAGGTATCATGTTGTCTAGGAAATTCTTGAGGTAGGTGCATGTATATTTCCTCTTGTAGATCTCCTTGAAGAAATGCATTACCAACATCCATGTGATAAAGCGGCCAATTTTTCATGGAAGCAATAGCCAACACAAGCCTAATAGTAACAATCTTAACCACAGGAGAAAAAGTCTCCTCGTAGTCAATCCTAGCTTGTTGTGTAAAACCTTTGGCAACTAATCTTGCCTTATACCTTTCTAGAGTGCCATCTGCCTTATACTTCAATTTATATACCCATTTACAATCGATTGGTACTTTTCCAGGAGGCAGGGGAACTAAGGACCAAGTCTCATTTCTTTCCAAGGCCTGAATTTCCTATTGCATTGCAGCAATCCATTGCGGATCTTTGGATGCTTCGATAAAGGAAGTAGGTTCTGTAAGAGCTGAAATACTAGATAGTATTTTTGGTAAATGGGGGACAAGTGTTTATAGGATATATAGTTGTGCATAAGATATGGATTGGGAGCTGTCAAATTGGATTGAGGTAAAGTTGGACAAACAAAATCTGTGGTCCAACTAGGTGGTCTAGTTGTCCTATTGGATCTTTTACGTTGAGCAGATGAATCAGTGACATAATCATTATGTGAAGGTAATACATCAGGATGGGATGATGGCAAAAAATCTGTTGGTTCTATGTCTTGCAGGATACTTGCATTGTCAGGATAAGTATTTAAAATAGGATCAGAATTATCAAAATCTTGTGCCATAAAGGAATCCAAGAAAATAATTTTGTTAGAAGGATGCCAAGTGAAAGGAAAGATGTGCTCATGGAAGACTACATCTCTATTAATGCAGATGGATTTAGTGTGTAAGATATAGCCCTTTTTTGTGAGAGAATAACCAAGGAAAACACAAGGTGTGGATCTTGGAGCAAACTTATCATGAAGAATCAAATTGGTAGCACATGCCAAGCAGCCAAAGGCCACCCTTAAATGATTCAATTTAGGTGTAGTTCTGTAGAATTTTTCATATGGTGACAGGCCATCTAAGACTTTTGTAGGTAACCTATTAATGATGTACACTGCAGCCTTGACAGCATAACCCTACAAATAATTTGGGATACTAGACTGAAATTTAAAAGCTCTAGCTATGTTTAGTATTTGTCTATGCTTTCTCTCTACCACTCCATTCTGTTGTGGAATGTATACATAGGTACTTTGGTGTATGATGCCTAAACTAGCCAACAACTCTTGACATTAATGATTAAAGAATTCTGACCTATTGTTAGTCCTTATACATTTAGGTGTTTGGTTGAATTGAGTTGGATCATGTGAACAAAGTCTTTTAATGTTTGGAAAACATCTGACTTATGCTGGATCAGAAATAGCCAGGTAATCCTAGAGAAATCATCCACTACAATAAAGAAAGACCTGGCATTTCCTTCTGTAGGTATCCTATAGGGCCCCCAAACATCTAAATGCAATAACTTAAAAACATGTAGGGAACTTGTATCACTTGATGCAAAGGGCAGCCTAGTTTGTTTAGCTAAGGGGCAAACATCACAATGGAAATCATGTTGTTCAGGTAAAGTATTATATATCCTTTTGAGAACTGAAAGTGGTGCATGTCCTAATCTTTTGTGCCAAATGACAATATCTTTAATATGCAAGGCAGTAGATAAAGTTGATGACAAATAGGGGTTCTTTATTAAAGAAGCAGTATGTACATTTGATTGTTTACTGACAATTGTTTGAAGTCCTAAATCAGAAGAATGCTTACAAGCAACTTCCTTTATTCCTAAAACAAAACTATACAATTTTATTTGTGAACTAGGAACAAAATGGTATAACCCTTGGCATTGCTTACCAATCCCTTTCAGTTTGCCACTCCATAGATCATGAATAACACAAAAATCAGGATAAAATGTAATAGAACATCCACCTGATGAAGTCAATTTAGACACTGACAGTAGATTGTATTTAAAATCTGGTAAGAACAAAACTTTATCAAGACACAAGTTTTCCTGCAATTTCATAGAACCAATATGTTTAATAGGGGTTTTTGTGCCATTAGGAAGTCCTACATAGTTTACTATGGGTGATTAGCTAGCAACAGTAAATTCAAGATGCTGAAAATTATGGGTCATGTGATCTGTGGCCCCTGAATCTAATATCCAATCCTCATTATTAAAACTGGAGTATAAAGAGATGGTTTTACCTGCTAAGTTTGTAGATGATGTTGAGATGTTCTCTTTGCCTAGAAATTGTAACAACTGTGCATACTGTTTTGGTGTCAACACATTTCCAAGATTAGCTCCAAATTCTGAGTTCATGGTTTGATTCTGTGGAACAGATTCCTGGTTAGATTCGGCTTGATTAGCCTTAGCCTTTGTCCCCGATTTTCCTCTGGTGAATTGAAAATCCGCTGGATATCCATGTAGCTTACAACAATTTTCCTTCTTGTGCCCTGGAGCATGACAATAATCACACTCAATATAGGGTTTTTTTTCCCTTATATTTTGTGTTCTGAGTTTGATTCTTCTAGTTTCCCTGCGAGTATAACGCAGTAGTGACTTTTGTGCTATGATTGAAACCAGTGAGGATCTTTTGACTCTCATCTTGACTAACTATCGAGTATGCCTGTTTCACAGAGGGTAGAGTAGCCATCAGCAAAATTTGACTTCTTACTAATCTGTATGAGTCATTTAACCCAATCAAGAACTGCAGTAGCTTCTGCTGATTTAAATGTGCTAAATAAGCTTTAGTTGATTCACTGTTTGGTGCTGCCAGACTAACTAATGAGCTTAATTCATCCCATAAGGTTTTGAGTTTGTTGTAATACACTGCAACTGAGTTGGTTCCTTGCACCAAATGCACAATTTCCCTGTGAATTCCAAAAACTCTTGTACCATTAACTTTGTTAAATTGTTCCTTCAGATCCTGTCACACTTGATGTACACTACTCGAATACATGATACTATTGAATATATCCTTCGAGACTGTGTTAAAAATCCATGCTAACACTAAGGAGTTACATCGCTCCCATTGTGCATGTAATGATTGATTGAAGTTTGATTTCTCACAAGAACCACCCACAAATCCTAGCTTATTCTTCGCTCTTAAAGACACAATTATAGCTCTACTCCATATTAAAAAAGAGTCATCAAAGTACAATACTTGCACTTTGAATTATCAGTAGTAAAATCTTCATGAATTATCAATTGATCGTTCGTACTGTTGTAATGATAGCCATTAAGCTGAAGATGAGGAGATATCATGGACTGAGAGACGTTAATGGACTTTACGGACATCAAGTTACTAATCATCATGGCCGTTTTTCTATAATTTCATGTGCAACTACTTCGCCTCTTTGTTAGGTGTTCTGTAGAGCACTAGACGATGGAGCTGTAGAGATTAGCTAATGCTTCAAGGTGTCATTTACAGGAGCTAGTTGGCTTAAAGTTTGTGGGCTTGATGGGTATTATTAGCACTCGCCCATTTGGAGGCAAGTTCAAGCTCGTATTATTTTTATCCCAAACAATTATCAACTCATTTTGAATTAATTTTTTTCTTAAGTTTTATTTATTTGAAAAAAGAAATTTATATCTTGCTGACTGCCGTTTTTGGGCTAACGCTAACTAGTGATATGGAATTAAGATAACCACTATTGGGTTACCCGAAGTAAAAGGGCAAAAATATTTAACATGAGTTCTTGAGTTTGAGACTCCACATATTTCAATAAAGGTAAGTGACTATTGAGAGAATTTATCCGATCGTTAAATTTAGGGTTATAAATGATTAGTTGAGGTGTGTACAAATTGACTTTAATGCTTCCAATTTAAAAAAAAAAAAAAAAAAGATATGGACTTAAGAGTGGAAGCCTACAAATCCAAGTTTTTGAGAATAGATCATGCTTAAATGATGACTTGAGATACTTGGTTCATCAATTGGTGACAAAACATCCTCAATTCAGAACTTGTCTAAGTTTAGGTTTTTAGTTCATATTCTATTTATTTTCACAAACATGATCGCATCTTCTCCCATAACTTGAATATCTTAGTTTTACCATAAACATAGTCGTTTAAATCTTGACTATAAAGTATACATAATTGATGATTTCATCACCAAGTTTCTTTTAATGAATCCAATCTACGAATCAAACAAACCAGTCAATTAAGCTTACAAACAGAATTATTATTTTATCCATATCACGTCAAAACAAGTCTAGAAGTAATCTGCACATCTCCAAGCTAAGTACGTGGCTGATAGTCTCTCCACTGGCATATCTCATTTACAGAATTTCAGAAAAAGAAATCATAAATCAGCACAAATAGCTTCACTTACATGTAACTAGAACAAAAAGTCAATGAATTTCCAATAAAAACTCGCACCAAAATTTCCCGCCAACACAAAGCCGATACAGAGATGCTCTGTTTTTCTCTGTTTCACAATACACCTCCTTTAACCAGCCAATACAAGCATCAAGCTTTGCTCTTTCAACCAAAATCCAAGACCCGTTTCAGTTCTCTTCATTTCTGTCGAAACCCATTTTTTTTCTTCAAAAAATATTATGGGTATCGAGCAAAAGTTTCAATTCTTTCGTATTCGAATTGGGCAGTTTCTTCTCCGGTGAATGATGATTTTGAGATGGAATTACGCCGCTTATTGGCGCTTTTACCTGAGGAAATGCGAAGAAGAGTTAGTGACCATCCGGAGCTTCATCAATTGATTGAGGTGGTTATGGATTTGGGCCGCAAACCTTTGGCTAGATTTCCATCTGGAGACTTTGTTTTATCGGATTGTCCAATCACAGTCCAGGACCTTGAACATGCTACATCTCAGGTTAAATTTTGGTTCTTGCTCGTGAGTCTTGAATTTTGTCTCGCAAGTGTTTGATTAAAGTTTGAAGGCTATGACTTGATTGGAATATTGAGTGTTTGGATTGGGATTTTATTTCTTTTGGTTATTGCATGACAAATATGATTGATTGTGTTAAGCGTCTGTCAGTCTGTACTTAGCATTGTATAACCGAAGATGCCAATGAGAGATTCTTATAAAACAAAGTTATACTGGCATGCAAGAGTAATTGTTAATAGCTTTTTGATAGTAATTTATGGCGAGTAATGCTAGAGTTACAAAGTAAATATCCCAACTTTGTAACCTAACTGACATGGAAGCTTATATCGAATACAAAGTGGGGATTCTCTCTGTTTAAGTGTAGTATAATTCATTTTGTTTGGTGGTTAGTTTTAACCATGCTGGCAAAAAACTCTGATAAAATAAACTTCACCCATAAGTGTTAGGAATTTGAAGGTGCATTGTGAGGCTGATAAAGAAAGGAAACAGGAAGTCTAATTGTCATCATTCAGATGCGACCAGAACGAATCTAAAATGTTAAGCATAAAATGCTCTTTGATTCCCTTATTAGTGCCCATTATATTCAGTAGAGTATTATTTGACTTGTAACTGTTTCATTTTTCTCATGAATATATAATCTATACTGTTGATGAATCATAATAGAGAAATGCACACTTCTAACGTAACAGAAGTGTATATTGCAGGTCGGTGATTTTGCCATTGACAATCGAGCAGGCATCAGCCGAACATTACATCGCATTAGTGCTATCAGGAATCGGAAGGGTGCAATAATTGGTCTAACTTGCCGAGTTGGTCGTGCAGTATCAGGAAGCGCTAATTTACTGCAAGACCTTGTTCAAGATGGAGCTTCTTTGTTGCTAATTGGGCCTCCAGGAGTGGGAAAAACCACAATTATCAGGTTAGTCTCTTCTATTTTTGATTTGCTTGTCATGCATGCATGAGTAACTCTCTCTATTTATTTGTTTTTTTTAGTGCTCTTCTCATTGATTTCAGTTCTCTAATTATTTGAATTTCACCTTTAGATTATCAGGTTAGCACATTTCCTCTCAGTGATAGCCTCTGAACTCTTCTGCATTCCTTACTTGAATGAGATATGTCTGGGTTAAATGTTTCTGGTCCAGTGGCTTTAGATACGTTACAAACATTTCTTTGGTCAGAGCTGGAAAATTTTTGCCTGGGCCTACTCCCCTCCCTTGTGGATGTTTAGAAATTCAGCTCACAATCTCAAGCAACTAGATTTGTTAACATCTAGATATCATAATTTAGTAATTTGTTCATGGTTAAAAGTTCTTGAAAGTTCTAAGTTCAGTTGATAATATTCAGTGCTCTGAAATTCAACACAAGGGTCTAATCTGTTGCAATGTCTCTGTAAAAGTACTGAACATTATGTAAATGTAAAATATAAAATTGAGTGGATTTCAAGCTGGTTGGGAAATGGAATTGTTCAAGTCATATAGTTCAATACTCCTTGTAAAACTTTGAATTTTAAAACCCCAGCATTTATAGATTTGTGAGAACACCTGAAATAAGATATTAACTTATAAGGAGATCACATTGTTAGGAATAAGCATCAAGCTGGTTGCAGGATATCCTAAAAGTTCAATGTTTGCAGAGAAATAGCTCGGATGCTTGCAAATGATTACAAGAAACGTGTCATGATTGTTGACACCTCCAATGAGATAGGTGGGGATGGCGATATACCTCATGCAGGAATTGGTAATGCTCGTCGGATGCAAGTTCCTAACTCTGAGATGCAACATAAGGTATGGACTAGAACTTTATAATATCATCTATCCACTTTGGTCTAGTAATGAAGGTTGATCATTGAAAGCTCAAAACATGAGTGGTTGAAATTCTTCTATCATAGGGTATTAAAGTAATTTTCTGAAATATCAGAAAAGAACATTATTTTAATATCTTTCAAATAATTATTTTAATAGACTTTTCATTCAAGAGCAATCGAACTTTCTTTCAAAAAACATGTTGAGATAGTGGAACATTTCAAATAATTTTTGTGAAGAATGGACACAAAAAGAAAGGTTTATTGCTCTTCGAATGAGAAGTCTATTGAATGCATTCATAGTTGTGTATAGACTAATTAGACAGTATTTTAATATCTTTTTGTTCTTTGAATGAATAGATGGATAAGACTATGTTATATGTGTTCTCTCCCTTCCCACTCAATAAAGTAAAGTGCTACATAGCACGCTAGCATAGTTTCAGGCATGGTCGCATGAACAGTTTCATCCTTACTCTTTTGTTCATTTAATTTTGCACTTTCTCATTCCTATATTTGACTTTATCATTAAGCAAACATTTATCCAGGACTCTGATATTTATAGCTTTGGATCCTTCAGGTACTGATTGAAGCAGTGGAAAATCATATGCCACAAGTCATTGTGATTGATGAAATTGGCACCAAACTTGAAGCAATGGCAGCAAGCACAATTGCACAACGTGGGATTCAACTAGTTGCCACTGCTCATGGAGTAACAATAGAGAATTTGATAATGAACCCTTCATTGGAGATGCTTGTTGGAGGAGTGCAGGTGAGCCATTAATTTTAGCTATATGTAGTTGGTTTATCATTTTTTGTACATGAGTAGGCTTTAAGATTTATTTAGTAGCCTAATCAATAAGGACTTTGGCACAGGTATCAGTGTTCAGATATTATAAGGTCTTAGCTGCAACAATCTCACAACAAAATAAACAAGTCCATTTTTTGTTGCTAAATTGTGTTTGGCTCATGGTTATCAGTTTGGTGGGCATTGTATCATTTTATGCCAGGATGGGACTATATGTGTTCTGTACCATTTAGTTGTTGCCTATGTCTACATTCCAATGGCTAGGGGTACTGTTGCTTTATTTGTCCCTTACAACTTTAGCATCATGAATAAGAATTAAAGAACATAAGCCTCAGCGACCTATGAAGTAAAAAAAATTATGGCCATTTGTGAACTACCGAGTTGTGTGAGAATCCTTTGAGAATTGGGAAATCCCATGATCAGCTCCAAGACCTTTTCCACTGAATAAGACAAAATTTTCATTTTCATGGGGATGAAGAAAGGAAAAAAAAGAAAAAGAACGAAGGGAAAAAGTTAATAAAGAAATGCCTACTCTAAGTAGCAAGAGGTCTTTGGTCTTTAAGTAGGAGAGAAACTGGAAGCTAACTCATTTCCCTATTTCTCATAATTTAAATTGTTTTTTTTTTTTTTTTTGGAGTTTTAGTTAGAATAAAGGGTTTTCATTGTTCTAGTATGACAATGTATATTCGTGTATGTATGATATGGCTCACATATTTCGTTGTTTCCACTTCTATATTTTGCAAGCCCTCCTTTGTGGCTTTTTATTGAGATTGTTTACTTTTCGTTGTATTAGATAGTCCTAATATCTCTTTTTTGTTTGTTATATCCGAGACGGGATGCAATAGTTTATTGATACTTCTGTTATTACTGTTCTGATAATTTTTTTGTAAGCTAATCCCTTCCTGCCTTACTCGAAATCATTTCTGTCACATATTTACAGTAGATATATATGTGTTTTCTTTAGTTTTAATAACTTCTTTGTCACGTATCTATTAGGTTTCAGAAAATGACATCCATTCTGGTCAATTGCATTAATTTCAGAGTGTAACACTAGGTGATGAAGAAGCAAACCGTAGAGGTGTCCAGAAAACAGTGCTGGAGAGGAGAGGGCCTTCAACATTCAGTAGCGCTGTGGAGATAATTTCTAAGACTGAGTTGCGAGTTCATCGTAGTCTTGAAGCGACAGTGGATGGCATTCTTTCTGGTGTATATTCTCTTATTCAAGAACACGAAAATGATTGCTATTTCATATTTCATGTTTATTACCATTTGATTGTTGGGCAAAATGGTGATAATCCCTTGTTTGGCTTGTTATTGCTCTTCTGCTGGCAAACAAAGGTCGTATCCCCAATGTGGAGATTCGCAGGATGCACTCTGATGGATCAAAAGACACTGTGTTAAAGGAAACATTCAGTGTCCCTGAATCTGACCAGAAATATGAGATAATAGATGAAGATGATCTAGAGATGACAGAAGAAATAACAGGCCATAATGAGTTCGTGTCCGAGTTTCATCAAAATGTTGGAGAAGATTCTTGGGAAAATGGATATCCACTACGCCTCTCTGTCTATGGGGTAAGACATCATGATGTGATAGTTTCAAATTGTTAAAGTTAATCTATTTACATGGTCAAAGCCCTATCAACCTCTGTTGGGATCCCACATTGAAAGGGAAAAGGGTGGGCATGTGGGTTATAAAGGCTTGGGCACCCTCCCTTGGCAAGCCGGTTTTCCAAGGAGAGTTCTACCCAAGCCCATGAAAGACCCATGGCCCAGCCCAAATTGTTGAGTTATTGGAATGGGTTCCTATCAATTGGTATTAGAGCATGATCCTGCGCCTATGTGGCAGCGCACGCGTGGCAGGCTGACCCGTGGCAGGCTGACCTTGGGCCCGGGCTGCTACCCCGAGAAAGGGCATGGAGGCCCGAGGGAAAAGGGGATCCGCGTAGTCACCCAAGGGGTAAAGAGGCCGACGGGGGTAAAGAGGCCGACGTGGACGTCGGTTGCGGAAGCGTGGTGGAATGTTGGGATCCCACATTGAAAGGGAAAAGGGTGGGCATGTGGGTTATAAAGGCTTGGGCACCCTCCCTTGGCAAGCCGGTTTTCCAAGGAGAGTTCTACCCAAGCCCATGAAAGACCCATGGCCCAGCCCAAATTGTTGAGTTATTGGAATGGGTTCCTATCAACCTCCCATTTTTTCTTTTTATCTAATATTTTACTTCTCATCTACGGCCCAGTCAACTCCTTGTCAGCTCTTTTAGTATTAATGCATAATGAGAAACTTTTAGTCGTATAAACTAACAGAATGAGCAGTTATTGTAGATTCTGGAGGCAAGCGTAATACAAGGAATTAAACAGTTGAAAATGGATGCTGCAGTTGAACTGACTGATAATATCAGTGAAGCAGATGCGCTACTTGCCTTGCAATCTAAGCTCAAGAAGAATTCCCGTATTCAAGCTGCTGCTAAAAGCCGTGACATACCCATTTATGTAACAAAGGTTTACTGGAAATTCTATCTGACTATAGTTTCTTGTCACCAATGTGTCCACTAAATTTTTTTTTTAATTTTTTGCAGACAAGCTCATTGGTGCAGATAACTAAGGCCATAAGGGCACTAGTCGATGATCATGCTGATGGATTAAAGGATCATGGATCAGAAGACAAGATCAATCTTTCAGAGAAGATTGATGCCTTAGAGGTAACATGGATATTTTCATGATTGATTGATAGATCATAGATAAATATAAGAGTGCAAAATGATGTTTTTTTTTTTTTTTTTTTCGAAGAAACTGTATGATTTCTGACATGTTTGGATTATCCAACTTATTTGGTTAGAGCATGATTTGGTTACTGGACACACCTATACTTACCAAAACAACTTTATCCGTCCATAATTACTATTGACTGCCACAATGAGAAAAATAGATTTCAATGGTCGGTTTGACCCTGAAAAAATTAAAAAAGAAAAAACTTAATGCTAGATTTTCCTTTTTTTTTTTTCAAGAAAAGGTATTGTCTCCGGTCTATCGATAGTCATTGTCTTGACTAAAGAAAATTATATGTCAATTACCGAGGAAAGTAAAACTGAGAGGATAAAGAGATATCTATAGTGCTTTTGTATTTCTACTGTTGATTGATTTTTCTTATAAAATAATGGAACGTAAAATTCATTTTTAGTTAGTTAAAAGTAGTCTTTTAGGTGAAAGGCAGTTGTTTTGAAAAATATTTAACTGGAAAATGCCCAAGGAAAAAGAAATAGAAACGTAGAACAAGATTCAAGTTGTCTGCTCAATTAGTTAAAGACGAAAATTCTCATATTGTAATTCAATCTATTTGATGTTTGGCGAATGCATCTTTCTCTATACTGAGTTTGCCTACAATTCAACTTCATTTCATCATACAGGAGGCAAGAATAGCCATCGAGCAGGTCGTAATTCCAAAAGGAGAAGCTGTGGAGCTACTGCCAAGGCCATCCTACATTTTGTCCCTTCAAATGGACCTCATCCGGAAGTACCAACTACAATCCGAGCGAGTTGGTAAAGATCCAGAAGCACGTCTCCGCATCCTGCCATTTCAGACTAAGCTGGATGAACCCAGAAATGGTGATGAAACAGTTGATCTGGACATCGGCTTTGATGACTTTATCGGCTCAGAAAGCGACTCAAATGGTACTCTCTATACGGTGGACAGATTACCGCTCTTGCCTGACTAGCCTTTACAATGTTGCATATACTGTTAACATTTCATTAAAGTAAATGATTGATTATAGACTCTCTTATCCATCGTTTCAGGTCATTTTCTATTTTAGTGGAAGATCATGATCTTATTTGATTAATAAGAGAAAACTAATGAATACATGAACATGTTCATACTTTTCCATTGAAAATCTTGAAGAATTCATTCCTCTTAGGTTATCCATGATGATGTTGAGGTTGATCATTAGTAGGGACGGGCGAGTGGGGGCTGGTGACCCCACTGAAAGAAAAAAATTCATTAATTTTATTTAATTTTTTTTTGTAAATATATCAAGTTTGACATGGGCAAAGGGGATGGATAAACATAAAATTAATTAAATAAATGAATAATGACAAAGGCTAATATAGACAAAAAAAGGTTTTATAATTCTAATGTTATTTGTTAATGGAAAAGTGTAATTTGTTTAATAATGAAACCACTTAATTAAAACCAACATTTGGTGTGATTATAATAAGATTATAGACTTAATAGAGCTGTATAGCGGACAAGACAAACCACGTTATCCTCAACGCATTAACATTTAATTAAAGATTAATTACTAATTTAATCAAGTCAAACCAATTATATTCATTAAGGATTGGCCTGGTCAACCTGAGATTTGCGCATGCTATGACATGTCAGCATGTCCACGTTGTCCTGTGGCGACACGTAAACTCACAGATTGGTCAATTAATTGTTTGTGCATTCTCGGTGGACTTTAACTTTCCCTCGCTTCATTGGGCAGCATTATTTCACTCCATTTCTCTTTTAGTTAATTAAATAATTTCTTCACACACAAAGTGGACTTCAGCAACAAAAAAAAATATTTTTAATTAAACTAATTACTAAATATAAAACAATTATAATGACTAATGCATAGCAAATTAAAGATAAGGGACTATTGCAAATAGAAGAAGAATAATATAGCGGCTGAAATTTATTATCTCTCATATTAGTGCTCTTAAATTACAAAGGAGAGAAAGGATTTATATAATAACTATTACCACCTTCCAAACTAATCAAAACTTGCCATTTAGCCACTAGGTACCACAAATTGTTGCCATCTTTTGCCATGTGTCAAAAGGCGAAAATGGTATGATGAAAGGTGTCAAATGGTGGTAGATCCATTTTTCTTTACACCACTCCGCCTTGGATCTCCACCAAATAAAATCCACCACTTACAGACGATTATAGTTGACTTTACTTAGGAAAAACCTAATGGGATAAAAACCGTAAGCAAATAAACAAAATTACATGATGAATTGTATAATGGTGTTGGACATGCGGAATACTGCCTCGTTAAAAACCTTGTCAGGAAAACCCAGTGGGACAAAGTTTGATCAAGGAAAAAAGAGTGCAGTGCACATCTGTCCAGTACAATAAATCTTTTATGAAAACTTCCTCTAATCGATGCTTCTTTAGATCAATGTTCCCCCCTCATGATGACAGAATTAATTAAGTAACTTATTGAGCTGCCACATACTGATGCTATACTCTAACTTTTCAAATGTTGATGTTGGTAAGGCTTTAGTGAATAAATCTGCAAGATTATCACTGGAGGGTATTTATTTGACATCAATCTCCTTTGATATATCCTCTCCTGGAGTTCGTGAGTGTAAAAGAACTTCAATGAAATATGTTTGGTTCTGTCTCCTTTGATATATCCTCTCCTGACAAGAGTAATACATGTTGTATTGTTTTTATTGATAATTGTGGGAGCATATGAGATACGTGGCAATTTTCATGTACTTTCAATATGATGGATGACAGATCTTAACTATACGCTTTCTTGGTTGGCTTCATGAAGCACAAGAATCTTGGAGTGATTAAAGGAAGTGGCAACCAATGTTTGTTTTGTAAAGCGACATGATATTGCAGTACCATTGTAAGTGAAAACATATCCCATCTGAGAGTAGGCTTTGTGAGGATCAGAAAAGTATCTAGCTTCTATATGGCCAACTAATTTAGGATCATTAACAAATTTCCTTGGATAAAATAATCCAAAGTCTTTTGTTCCATTGAGGTAACGAAAGACATGTTTGATCCCATTTCAATGTTGGCGAGTTGGTGTAAAGCTAAATCTTGCCAATAGATTCATTGCAAATGCTATGTCTGGTCTCGTATATTGTGCCAAATATAATAAAACACCTATTACATTTAGATACAATACTTTAGGACCAAATATATTTTTGCTGTCTTCTTTAGGATGAAATGGATTTTTTTAAGGATCAAGAGACCAAACTACCAGTGAGATACATACTCAAGGGGTGAGATTTATCCATATTAAATCGTTTAAGGATCTTTTCAGTATAATTTGATTGATGGAGCAAAATTCTATCTGAACAATGCTTGATTTGCAGGTTGAGACAATACTTTGTTTTCCCTAGATCATTCATTTCAAATTCTTTTTTTAAGTACTCAGCAGCTTTTGTGAGCTCTTCATGAGTCCCTACTAAGTTCATATCATCGACATATACTGTCATAATTGCAAATCTTGATTACGACCTTTTTATAAAGACAAACGAGCATACAAGATCATTGATGTATCCTTCCTTCATTAGATATTCACTAAGATGATTATACCACATTCGTTCTGATTGTTTCAACTCACATGTTCCTTTTATTTGCTTTTGGTACTTTGAATCTTTCAGGGATTTTCATATAGATATCAGTATCCAATGTACCATACAAATACGCAGTGACAACGTCCTTGAGACGCATATCAAGTTCTTTTGAGACTGATAAACTAATCAAGTATCGAAATGTGATTGCATCCATCACTGGTGAATACGTCTCATTAAAGTTAATTCCAAGTCTCTGTAGGAAACCTTGAGCCACTAGTCTGACCTTATACCTAGCAATCTCATTTTTCTCATTCCATTTCCTTGTGAATACCCACTTGTATCCTATGGGTTTCACGTTTTCATCTGTTTGGACTACAGGTCAAAATACATTACGTTTTGCTAGGGAGGTTAATTCTGCTTGAATTGCCTCTTCCCATTTTGGCCAACCATGTCTCATTCAACATTCATTAACAGAACATGGCTCAAACTCATCATTCATAATTTCACTAGCTACTACTTATGAGAATATGTTATCGACAATAGTTGTCACGATTCCACATTTCTTTACTATGAACATAGTTTATAGAAATTTCTTCATTTCTATGTTCTTGTATTCCTTTAGGGATTTGTTCCTCTTTAGGGGCTTGTGTCCTTTTAGGGACTATTAACTCTTCTAGAGTTAGTTTAGAAGATGTGAAATTGTTTATTATTCCAATATTGACATCTATTTGATTATGTGCCTTTTGTTTCCTGGGAACAATATCCTTGGCTCCAATATGCTTACCATGCTTCTGGTGTGTAACAGATGAATAGATTGCTGCCTGTATGGATTGTTCATTGGTAATATCAATCCTTCTAGTGTATTCATAGTAGGAATGTATGATCTCGTTATTTTTGCTGCATCTATAAATGCATCAAGCATTTGGTTAGCAATGTTTTGCAAATGTGTTATTCTTTGCACTTCAATTTTGGATTGAGATGTGTGAGGATCTAAATGAGATATAGAATTCACTTTCCAAGAAAGTTCAAGCCTTATTTCAAGAGGCTTTACCTTTCCCCCTAAAAGAGGAAATATTGTCTCATCAAAATGGCAATCCGTAAAACGTGCGATAAACAGATCACCTGTCAAGGGCTCAAGTTATCTGATGATGGATGGTGAGTCATAGCCAACATATATTCCCAAACAACGTTGGGGTCCCATTTTGGTGCGTTGAGAGGGTGCAATTGGAACTCTCACAACACAACCAAAATTTTTTAAATGGGATATATTAGGCTGATGTCCAAATACAAGCTGTGTTAGAGAGTATTGATGATATGCAGTGGGTTTAAGTGAAAAATACCGTAGCATGTAAAATAGCATGAGCCTAGGCAGAAGTCGGTAATTGCATACGTAATGGCAAAATTCTTACAATTAATTGGATAGCTTTATAAATGATTCTACTATACCATTCTGGGTATATACATGTGGTACTAGGTGCTCAACATCAATTCCCATTGTTGTACAATATTCATCAAATGTCTTTGAGGTAAACTTACCAGCATTGTCCAAACAAATTGCTTTATTTGGGTAATCTGGAAAGTGTGCTCGTAATCTGATAATTTGTGTTTACAATCTAGCAAAGACAACATTACATGTAGATAGTAGATAAATATGTGACCATCATGCCGATGCTTCAATCAATACTATAAAATATTGGAAATGTTCACTTGGTGGATGAATAGGTCTACATATGTCCCCTTGAATTCTTTGTAAAAATGATAGGGATTCTAGACCAACTTTTGTGATGGATGACTTAAATGCCAATTAAAAGCAATACAAGCACTCTCATTAGGTGATAGAATCTTCAGGTTCTTTAATGGGTGCCTATGTGAGTTTTCTATGATCCTACGTATCATAGTAGATCTTGGATGACCAAGATGATTGTGTCGAATCTTAAAAAGTTCAGGATTAGTAAACTTCTGATTCATAACTACATAGACTTCAACATTCTTCAAGAATGTGTAGTATAACTCTGATGAGAAAGCATAGAGTTTCTCCAATACATGCTTCTAGCATGAAATATTAGTAGTGATGCATAAAAACTCTCTATACTTTTCACTTAAAGTTTCAATGTGGTATCCATTGAATTGTATATCTTTGAAACTAAGCAAATTTCTTCAGGATATGCTAGAATACAAAGCATCATAGATACTTAATTTAGTTCCGCTTGGTAACAAGAGTATTTCTCTTCCGGAGCCCTCAATTATGTTTGCAGATCTTGATATGGTATTTATTTTAGCCTCAGTAAAGGTCAAACATGAGAAATATTTTCTATCCCGAAGGATGGTGTACGTTGTTGCATTGTCTACTATACAAATTTCTCCACCATTACTAGATACCGATGCCTCAGTTTCGAAGTCCATCCTTAAAAAAAAATTAAATTAGTAAGGATGTTTACAGAACTTCATCTTCATGATATGGAACTTCAGGTCTATTTTTTGTCTCTATTTTACAAACTTCATGCTTGTAATAAGTATTTAGAACTTCAAGTTCTAAACAATATTTATTTATGAAACCTTAAGTTCATTTATCATATATAAGATAAAAGCACAATTACTAACGTTGGTTATCGAAAATACAATAAAAATAGATCCAGTCATAAAGGTTATACTCAATAAGAATAAACAGATCCGACCATAAAGGCGATATTCAACAATAATAAATAGATCCAGCCATACAGGTGGAATTTAATAATAATAAATAGATTCAACCATAGAGGCAGAATTTAACAAGAATAAATAAATATGACCATAGAAGTGGAATTTAATAGTAATAAATAAATTCAGTCATTAAGGTGGAAACATAGATTAAAGAACACATGTAGGATCGAAGTACATACTTTCAATAGGGGTGCAAAGTTACACTTGTTAAGCTTTTTGTGCTGATAACGTGTTGTAAACTAATTATGAAATATAAAACAATATAAGGACTAATGCATAGCAAATTAAAGATAAGGGACTATTGAAGGGGCTGAAATTTATTATCTCTCATATTAGTGCTCTTAAATTACAAAGGAGGGAAGGATTTATATAGTAATAATTGCCACCCCCCAAACTAATCAAAACTTGCCATTTAGCTGCGAGGTGCTAGACCTGGCAAAACAGTCGGGTGGGCTGAGTATGAATGGGTTCAAACAGGTGCGGGTCTCACGGATACGGGCCTAAAACAGGTCGATCTAAATGAGTCCAAAATATTGGACCTACACCCTACCCTATGCAGGTATTGGTGACCCGCGAGTGCCCGCACTGTTCACTTTAGTTTTCAATTTTACAATTAAACCCCCACAATTTATACATTTTTAATTTTTACAATCATACCCCATTCACCCAAACAACCTCTATCCAACCCACCAAACAACCTCTAATCTATTCACCAAACATCCCTCATCCTATCCACCAAACAACCCCCTTCTTGTCTCCAACACACTCCAAGAACACCATTCTCGATTTCAAGCTTTCAACAAACCATCGCAGATCACTATTCACTACTGCCATCAACTGCCATTTCAACCACCATCATCATTCCCTATCCCTTAAACACTTCAAATTAAAAGCAAGAAACCCAAATAAAGAATAATCTTAAAATCAAAACCAATATCAAATCATTAACAAAATAACGAAATACCCAAACCCCCTACTAACACCACCACTGTCACAATCATCATCCAACATCCATGGCTTGAAGTCGTTGCCTTCGCATTGTTTGAAGTCGCAACGATGCCCTTGCTTCAAGTCGTCGTTGTGGTCTCACTTGAAGGTACGACAACAACTTTTAATAGCGAATTGCAAGGTTTTCTAGTAATAATCCCAAAAACAAAAAAAATTCAACCCTTCTAATCTTGAACTCCAACTAGCCTAACGTTAAGAAAAAAGATATATAATGAAGAGATCAAACGTTTATAGACCAAATCGAATCATACAAATAAAACCCATGAGAAATCAAACTATTGGCAAAAATGGAGAAGAATTGAGAGAGATCACAGAGAATAAAGGGAGAGACTAAAGAGAAGAGGAGGCGGCTTGTGGTTTGGAGAAGAATTAGGGTTTTTTAAAAAAAAATTACAAATGGGTACTTGTAGGTGTACCTGATTTGCCCATTTACAAAACGGGTAGGGCTAGGTACGAGTCCAAAAAGAGGGCCCAAATATGCAGACCTGTACCCTATATTATTTACCTGGGTACGAGTCGACCCGCGAGTCTAGACTCGTTTTGCTAGGTCTACTAGGTGCCATAAATTGTTGCCACATTTTGCCATGTGTCAAGAGGTGGAAATGGTATGATGAAAGGTGTTAAATAGTGGTAGATCCATACTTCTTCACACCATATAAAGTTTTATATTTATATAAAAAATTTAAGATTATATAGGAAGAATCTCATAGATCACCTTTAAGGTTTTCAAATTTATCATTTTAAGGACAATTTTTGTATTATTTTTTTTATTTATCAAATGCACCCTCAAACTGATATCTGTTTGTCTTAGTCTGATATGTTTTTGTTAGTGTGAAATGGGTAAAATGGTAACTTTGGTCTTATAAGAAAGTGTTAGGGTAAAACGATAACTTCAATCTTATAAGAAAGTGTTTTGTAAACCTAATGACCGTGTAACAGAGTTAGAGCAAACAATTATCAATTATAAATTATTTAAACTTTGATGATCCATTTAAAGACAAATAGATATCGGTGATACATTTTTAATAATTTGAGGGTTCGTTTGATAAAAAGTACAAAAATCATTATTCGAATAATAAATTCAAAATTGTTTAGGAATTCTATGATATTCTCCCAATTATCTATATATGTAAATATAGGTTTTGAAAATTAAAAACATGCAATTACTTAATAAAACTTTGATAAAATAAGATTTAATTCCACTACATATGCTTGGTGAAATTTTGGATTATTGAAGAAGACAAGAAAGGGTGATTAACTGGCGGCGGGCACTAAGCTAAACCTGGACTAATCATCTCTTAATTACAACTCATACCCAAATAATTACAAATGATTTTATGGGATCTGATTAATTATCCTTTGAGATGATGTACCACGTAAGAGAAACCAATAGAAGGATAAATCATCTTTAACTTTAGAGCTGAAGAGGTCATCTCTTTACAGTCATACAACATAAATCTAGCTTTTTTGTTTTGTGCTTATTGACTAATTATATATACTTCAGATGATTCGTGAAATTAATAACCCAGATTATATAATCTACCCATTAATTCAAGTTTTGACTATATTAGTTTATTATTTTACAATTGGGCGGCGGCTATATTTCCAAATAAAGTGCTTATATTATTATACAGAATCTACTTGATTAAATAAATGGAAAATATAATAAACCAAAAACTTGTTGAAATTCCATGTGAAATTGAGATTTAAAACTTTGATATTTTTTGCGTAATTAAATACATAAATAAGTGTGAACGTATTATTATTATTATTAGTGCATAAAAGATTATGCTGACTGGGTGGGTTTACTACTCCACATATAAGTGTTCTCATTGGAAAGTGTTAAGATAAAGGTGTAGAATATTAGAGAGGGAAAACAAAAGCTAATTAACTACCTTGTTTAATATTATATAATAGAAGATTAATCAATGAGAAAGGAAGTTAAAAAGGTTAAACGGATTACTCTCCTCTTAATCCAATCCAATCCAAACCAATCTAATCTAATAATTGACGTACAGTTGAGTTGGAAAATGTTTTCAGCATGAAAAGACCTTTCTCGACGCTAGTTTGGTGTTGGAATGTCTTTTTTTGCATAACACCGGAGTAAGTCTTCCAATACCGAAAGCAAAAATAGACCCAAAAGTTAAAAAAGGGTGAAGTCAAATAATTTTGTTATAATTTTAGCAAAATAAAGTCAAATGATATTATAACTCACTAAAAATATATATAAGGGAAAAGTAAATGAGCGAGATCAAATCTAAAGAATTTTAAAACTATTACAACTTAGTCAAAACAAAAACAAATTAATAATTTTTTTAGTGGAGCCCCCACTAGCCACTATGTGGGTTAGGTCGAAAAATTGTTCAACAATAAGTAGCGTCGAGATATACCTTTTCTGCGTCACACAAGAATAAGTCTTTTAATGTTAAAAGTATGTGAAATATTTACCGACGAGTCTTAAGTAAGAGATGAATGAAGCTTAGGTTACAATTTTCTTTAAATTTACTATTAAACATCGAAGCTAATATGAAGGGAGAATTGAAGATGAACTTTAAATTGAAAACTTTCCAAAGAATTGGTGTCCTCGGGGATTAAGGATTAAGAGAAAGCATGAAGATGTTAATTAAGAATTGGATTAAGGGATAGAATGAAGATGTTAATTAAGAGTTGGATTAAGGGATATACTTTGCTTCATATTTACGTGAACACAGACAAAACAAAAAGGGAAAATATATTGCGGTCGAAATGGGGCCAGTTTAAATATAATCTTAGCTCATTCAAAATGAGAGAGACAGAGAAGAAATAAACATGTGGCAAAATATACAGTTCAGATTCAGACGCCGCCTCCTTTCGATGGCGACCATCTCATTCTCAGTCTTACCTTCTATTAAATTTCAAAATGCTTTTAATCATGATCATCACAATTTCAACCCCAACTGAGAATAGCATTAATTTCAGCAAAGAAACTTATAATAAAGTCGGTTAATTAATCTTAATGTCGTGTTGTCAATCCTAAGCTGATTTGACTGCCTGCAGAAAGGAATGGGAATCGATTGAGCACTAAAGTTAAAATAAAGGTTCAGTGATCCAATTCAGACACTTATGACATTTAATATCAAAAGTGAGATGGACGTTCGAGCTCTATATAAAGCAACTCACTCTTGCTCTCAAATTATACACTTCACATTTATAAGCCAGCTTCTGACTTCTGAGAGCTAGCTTCAGTGCAAAAATGGCCTTTAGCTTCAGGTTTTTGTTGTGCCTTTTCTTGGTTTCGGGTCTCTTCTTAACCTGTCTAACTCGTCCTCTTGATAGCGATACAGCATTTTCAGAGAGCCTGAAAGAAGTTTCCAGGACGAGTTTGCTGAAACAGAAGATCATTGAGAGGCATTTTGAATTCCAACAATATTCAAACGATGAGGGTCGTGTGTTGATGGAGAACGCGAAGGAAATGCTCAAAGATAGTGTAAAAAGACAAGAAATTCTCGGAAAGTTTTTTGATTCCAAGCGAGTGAGTCCTGGAGGCCCTGATCCCCATCACCATTAATAACCTTTTCAAGAAATTCGGAGCCTGTGATTTATACAAAAAAACTTGTAGAACTTGTATCAGTTTTGCGTTGTTTGTTTGCAGTATCGAGATCGATCATTCTGTTTCGATTCAGTTATGTAACTTTTCTTTTGGTAAATAAATTATATAAAGCATGTTCCAGTTTCGGTAATCCGTAATAAATTATATTAACGAATAATATTCAATGTTGCTTTACCTAGAATGAATATAATAATATTGTGTCTGGACTTAAAAAGTTTTAACAAGTTTATCCCATCATTTTAAGTTATCCACAAGAACCCATTAACACTTAAGTGGTGGTCCATATATAATTGAAATATTATTAACGAAAAACCTAGAGGATATATATTAATTATAAAGTCCTATTGTATTCTCTGCTCAATGCTCATCCCATTTCTTTAAGACGATGGGGTTTCTCATGGGACTTACTTGAATTAACAAAAATAAAGAGTAAGCGACCTCTTCTCACCCAAGGTTTGTCTTAACGACACTTTCCCATAAAAAAAGTTTCAAAATACCACTTTCCCACCCAAAGTTTATATTCCGACCAATTGCCGGCCGATTCCGGCATCTTTGCAATCCCACGTCACCACCATTCTCTTTCTAGATCACCTCTTATCAAAACCTCTCAAACCTTGCTCCCGTCAATCTCATCAATCAAGCGATTTGTGTAACGTGCAAATGTCTCTTCCAAGTCAATTTTCGACTAATCCTAACCACCAAAATCCATCCCGCTACCACCAAAAGACTCATTGACATCTCTTCTTCAAAAAAACCAAAGCTTAGACCGTGTTTTCTCTCCGTTGGTCGCCGAATCAGAAAGTGTATTCTGGATAGTAAACGAAATATAAACTTTGGGTGGAAAAGTGGTATTTTTAAACTTTTTGGGTGGGAAAGTTAGTAGGGCAAACCTTGCGTGGGTTTTATCAATATTATCTGCATCGACTCTTCAATTCCCATTTTTACATAAATTATGTTGGTGAGATTGCATTGCTCCATTTTTTTGTTAATTAATCAAGACACAGATTAGTAACAGGAATTTTGTTGTCAGGTGCTTAGTTTTTCTAATAAATGTTCAAGTCAGTTCGAGGAATTAACTCGGTAAATCATAAAAATATACAGAATTAGGTCATTGAATCATGAGTGAGCTGGATTAATTTATCAATTCAATTTCTTTGTTTGCAAGAAGTTTAATGTCAAGAAAAAATACCAAAAAAAAAAGGAACTAAGCGTTTTGACCTCGTCACTTTAAAAAATTCAATGCACTTTCATCGTCTAAGTATATTAATATAATTGATGTTGGAAGGTCATGAAGTGGTAAATGGGTCCTAGAATATGCAGATGGCGACATATTTGCGATTCATTTTTTTTTTTCATTTAACTGGCAGTCATTTACGGGTGATAAAGAATGAGATAAACTTTGTCGAGTAGCTTATGAAATGACTAATATAAAATGGAAAAAAGGGCATTAGTGTGAGAAGCAGCAATGGATGACCATCATTGAGCAGAGCTACAGAGAAATTAGATTAATGGTGATGAAAGATTAAAGAAGAAGTGGACCTAATGTGGATCCCATTAAAAAAGTTTAGAATCTGCCGAAGTCGGCGCTTAGTCAACCGACCGAAACCAGTTGCCTCTTGCACTTTTCTCTTTTTCCATATCATTTTTTTAACACACTATAGAAAGAAAGGATATCGAGGTTGTTGCCTCCTTTAATTTAATTGCTACTAATATTTTTCAATATCTTTACACTTTATTTCACCTAATTGCATCCATTTTATGCTAGATGTTCCCAAATAAACGATAATTATGAAGGTTCACATTCTATATATTAGTTTTAAAATTTTAGAATTTTTTTTTTCATAAACATTTAATATAATTATTGGTAAAATATATAAATTACAAGACAAACATGTAAGATTGTCACACCAGTTTGTAGGAGAAAGTTAATATAAAAGTTTGTAAATGTAATATTACTTTTATGAAAAATGTATGAAGTAATCTAAAATGTTAATAATGGTTGTACATAGAAAACTGGTGTAAATTAAAGAGTTATTTAATTGTAATTATTGGGTGGAAATAATCCCACCCAATGTAGTTAACAATTATATTAATTTAGGTGGGTTAATATAAAACTAAAAGGAAAAGTTAGGTTAATTTATGAAGTCTTTTGAGCTTGTAAGGTGTTAAATAGACTTTAGGGATTAGTTAAGGTGCGCACAAACTAGTTCGAATACCTTGGTTACAAAAGAAAAAAAAAGTTAGGATGAATTATTTATAGGTTTTAGTTCTTTCTACAAATGCAATTATCTTTCTATCTATTCGTAGTGAGAGTTAGAATAAGCAAACTTTTAATTCTTCTAAATGTGTGAAAGAGAAGATGATTAATCGTGTAAATGAAGATATGAACCTAATTATAGTTCACATTGGCTCTCAAATCTTGATTATATAAACATATTAATTTTGATGTTCTAGATAATCTAAATTGGAATGTGAAGTAATTTGCAGGACTAGAACGTTTAAATTCAAAGGTGGAGGAGATATGCAGTGTGAATTCCTTAGCTGACCTTACCTTCCAACTGACCTTCAAAGATTCATTAATAATATAGGATCTTAACTACTTAACTTTCCACCTCTCTAATTACAAATTAATCTAATTAGCACGTGGGATTTTAAGCTTTAAATCATCAACTTAATTAGAGAATTAATCATAAAGTTAACCCTTTTTTTTTTTTGGGGGTGGGGGTGGTAGAGATCAAAGATCCGCAATAATGAATGTTCATTAATGCCATCGTCAATTTGTACTTAACACAAAATCTTCTTCACTATTATTATTATTATTCTGCCCGATTAATACTTCACTTTTTAATCATCTTATTTTTGTTTGTTTTAATTCTAGAGACATCTTGTCGTATAATATCTTATCATTGTCTTGTCATCCCTCCTTTTGCCGCAACTTTAAAGAGAATTCACACTTAAACATTAAGAAACAATATTTGATAAGAATATCCATCAAGCTTGGAGAGTTGAGGTAATAGCTCGATTTAGAATCAGTCTAATTTAATTGATTGTCTGACCTAACATAAGTTTATTGAGTTGTAGCTTAACCTAACACAAGCTAGTTGTGACCAATCCTTACAGTCTTTCAACTAATTCATAGATAACTTCATATCTCAAATATCTTAGGAAAGATCAGATTGATAACAATCTTTGCACAATCATAACACCCAATCGCGAGAATATCGGGGTTGCATTTCAAATTTAATTGTAATCGCTTTATTTTCACTATTTCTTTTGTACAAACGCTGTATATAATCCCCCTTTAACGATGAGAAAGGGGTTAGAAAACATTTCTAGGATTGTCATTGTAAGCTCTGACAGCGAATACAATAACAATGGACTTAAGCTCAAGAGTTCAACTCGCCGAACTACTTTAAAAATTTCTTTGCCATTTACTTTACTACAATTATTATTTACTCACTGCTTGTTACCTGTAATCACGCACACTTCAATTTCGATCCCGTCAAGGTTGATCAGATCACTCTAGTTGGTGCAAAATCTTGTATCAACATTTTGGCGCTAGAAGGAAGGCCTTCGCCAAAATCTTAGAAATTCTGGCAAACAACCACAACGATTTAATCACTCCAGGCCCATAATGGTGCGTACAAGATCGAAAACCACCACCGAAAACCATGACAATGTGGAGACCACCCACCAAGAGGTGTAACAAGACGCCGCTGGGCATTGACCACCACTGCCGTCGACTCAACAAACCACGAATATCTAGGGAGTGGGGACATCAAACCCTGAGAGTGGCTAACTGGTGGAAATGAACAGAATAATGGTTGCACAGGCAGTGCAATAGAATATGGCTGAGCTGAGAAATCAGCAACCAACCACACAAAACCTTGACTAGCCACGCTTCACTGATATCACCCCAACAGGTCAAAATTCGGCTGGTGACCAGTCTGGCTCATCGACACCAAGGGACGACTGGCACCCTCAACGTCACAAAGCACACTCCGCTCACGAGCGTGAATCTCGTGGGCAAACAAACCCCGAAAGACGACCAAGGAAACAACCAATGGGGGAAAGCAAAGGTAATGGTCACCCACGAGGCGCTTGACCTGATTGGCGGTATCCCTAGTGTTAGCATGCCAGTTTTAACCCACGCCCAAGGCAAGCTCGATCCTCGCAAGCTAGCGAGACAAGTCAAGTGCACCAATTTGGCAATGATCGACATTCTAGTTATAACCAACATCGCAAGCAACGCACCGACGAGCATGATAACACCTACCAGCCTAGCCATCATGACTCAACTTCACGCATCAATGTGCATAACGGAGGGGGCTCATGGTGTGCTGTCGTAGGCAACCAAGATTAATAACCTTTCTAACCTAACTACTAAACTGTAAATAGGGTAAGCAAGGGTCGATCCCACGAAGAGTGTCTAGCCGAATTTTCGATGATGTGAACAAGGTTGGGGGGGTTTGAGTGAAACAGAAAACAGTTTTAGCAAAAATCAAAACAAAAACAATTAAAATCGAAATCAATTAATATAACAAAACTTGGTCTCAGACAACATCCGCCATTGGAATCTTACAACTCATCATTGATGCAAAATTAAATCAATCCATACCTGAATATTCACCGTTGGAACTATTTTCCTATCTCTCCTTAATTGTAATTAATCAAGAAACAAGCGATCTTAATTAATCTTACCACTAAACAACCCTAGACAAGCGCTCAAGATTTAATCTAGTGGCAGCCTTAAGAAATAGAGAAATCGATGAAGCTAAACAACACAAACACAAGCGGTTGTATTTAATTTAGTTGAATGTTCTTCTTAAGATTACTAATTCTGATGCAGTGAATTATTAACCCTAATTGCTTCACAAGTTAGAGGGATCAAACAATTACGGATTTGATATCTAACTTAGCAGTAGATTGCAACAATTAATAAACTAGTAGGTCTCCCTAGTAATTAAACGAAACAATCATAAAATTAGACATAGAAAAACATCCAATACTCAAACATGAAAATTGAACACTAAGAAAAATATATTAGATCTCACAGTTTAATGATTCCGATGCCTTCATTTCCTTCGACCAAGTTACAAAAGTTCTAGCCGCTCATGGCCATAACAAAAACTCAAGAGAAAGAAAAATTCCAGAGCTGAGAAGAAAGAGACGTGGTCCCCCTCAAAACCCTAATCTGATCCCTTTGCAAAAATCCAGTTTTAGAATTCGAATCTCACTCAATCTCCTAAAAGAAATATTCTCCTATCCTAAAATAATATTTATCCTAATCTAATTAATTGGAAATAAAATAAAGTCTTAATACAAAATAGGAAAATGGTGATTCTAAGCTGTAACTTGCGTGCCACATGTCTCCAATAATAAATTGCCCAATTGATTTGCATGACAAGGCAAAATGTTCCAGGACGTCCAGTGCAGATGCGTCAACTTCAAGCTCGATTACAACCTTGATGCAGTGAGTATCTCTCCAAACTCAAAACATGAAAGTTGTAGATCTCTTTCTTATCGTTCCACAACATTTTGAATCATCTCAATCGGAGCTCGGATGAGAGAGTTATGCCCAGATTACAAAACAACATCGAAACTGTCCGAATTCACTTAATTAGTTCCGTTTTGCAATTAACGCCTCCATTTGCATCCTAAATCAAAATAGAATAATAATGAGTATATTTAGACAGCAAATAAGTATAAAATACTAGACATTAAGGGGGGTAAATATGACCTTTTGCATTCCCATCAGCTCACAAGCAACAAATTTAAGAACTCACTTGCTCAAGGTAAGGCTGAACAGAGACAACTAGGGCAATCACAACGAAGACTTAGATCAGGTGCAGAAAATGCTGTACGATCTAAGGGCCCGCCAGAACAATATGGTAGAAGAAGTAGTGAGCTTTCCCTTCACAGAGGAAGTTCGCAAGGCCTTGCTTCCCCAGGGATTCAAGGCACTAAAAAGTAAGTTTGACAAGAAAGGAGATCCCAGAGACCACCTTGACACTTTCAATGACCTGATGGAGTTGCACCAGTTTTGTGACTTGGTAAAGTATCGTTGTTTTGCGGTCACATTGGTAAGGGATGCCAAAAGGTGGTACAAAAGACTCAAGATGAATTTCATTAGTTCTTGGCAACAAGTTTCCTCCCTGTACTTGTAGCAATTTTAAGCGAGGAGACAGTTCATAATGTTGCTCAGTTACTTGAGCAACATTCATCAGGAAAGAGATGAAACACTGACCTCATATTTAATGAGGTTTCAGAACGAGCAAGCAAAGGTCGCGGATGCACCAGAAGAGTCAATCTAGACTTTGTTAATTGCAAGCATCAGGCCATAAACGGAGTTGTGGAAAAAGCTCTAAAGTGAAGATCACGTAAGCCTGACAAAGTTTTATCAAATGGCTTGCAAAATACCAGCGGGTAGGAAGCTCGCTAGCAGTTTTAGCTAGAAGCTCACTGCAAAGAGCCCCAGATAGGTGACAACGTTGCCCATCAGACAAGCGGAAGGGTCAAGACCGTAATGATAAAGACCGAAACGGGTCTAAAAAAGACAGAGTACAGATAATCGTTAGGACAGTCAACCTTTCTCGCGATATGCAGAATACACCCCCTCACGCAAGACATAGCCCACACATACGAAGTCTCCCGTGAGGCGAATAGATTGCCCATTCCAGAAAGAATGAGGGGACTCCAGCCAGAAGAGATCGGCAAAAATATTGTCAATACCACCGGCACATCGAGCGCAGTATAAATGAGTGTCGAGCCTTAAAGGATGCCATTGAAGACTTGATACGAAGGGGCCACCTAAAGGAGTTTGTTAAGGAGGCACCAGCTCGTGAAAATGCTGGCGAGCAAAATAACCAGGTCTAGCAAGCCCTGACCAATGCCAACAATGAAGTCCTGGTAGACATGATCTATGGGGGGGCCTAACATAGCAAGGAGCTTAAGGCATGCTCGCGAGCAATATGCTCGAGAGGCCAGAACATACTCGGTCACAATCGAAGAATGTGAAGAATCCCTTCGCCATAATTATAATGCGATTGTAATCATAGTCAGAATTGGCAATGCCAGGGTACTAAGGGTGATGGTCGATAATAGAAGTGCAACGAACATCCTTTTCTTGGGAGCCTTCCAAGAAATGAGGTTCACGAAGAGAAACTTGAGGGCGTGCCCATTGCCGTTCTATGAGTTTACCGAGGATAACCTGATCCCAAAGAAACGATCGACCTTCCCGTGACCTTAGGGGCAGAACCCAAAAATAGGACGGTGACAATAGAATTCTTAGTGGTAGACTGTCCGAACACATATAATGTCATCCTCGAAAGACCGATCTTAGATGATTTGAACGTAGTCACTTTAGTGCGTTGCCAAGCAATAAGGTTTCCAACTCCCGGGGGAGTCGCGATGATCAGAAGTGTAGAAATGAATCTTGGGAATGTTACAACCGGGCCATCAATGCTACACTAAAATAGCCGCTCCCAAGGACAATGGTAATTACAAAATCTTAGTTGCACCCCAGACCTCTTGAGGATACCATAGATCCTCGCATCTATATAGAAAAGCCCGCAACAAGGTCGACGGAAGAGCTACGAGAAATATTCATTAGTGAGGAAGATCCAACTCGCATACTGAAGGTTGGCAATAGTCTGAGCAAAGAAATTGCTAATAATCTGATAGGGTTTCTGAAGAAAAACCTCGATGTGTTCGCATAGGGGCATGCAGATATGGTGGGGATCAACCCATTGGTAATGTGCCATAGATTGAACATTGATCCAACAGATCGACCAATAAGACAAAAAATGAGGTCTATGGATGCAGAACGCTCTAAAGCGCTTAAAGATGAAGTTGACAAACTCCTAAACATCAACTTCATCAGATGAGTGAAGTATCCGGATTGGCTCGCCAACCCAATTTTGGTTAAGAAGTTGAATGGCAAGTGGCAAACTTGTGTCGACTTCACAGATTTAAATAAGGCCTGTCCCAAAGACAGCTTTTCGCTGCCGGATCGACCAGTTAGTAGATGTGACAATTGGAAACGTACTACTCAGCTTTACGGATGCATACTCGATATAATCAGATCTCGATGCATCAACCCGATGAAGAACATACCTTATTTATTATCGATCGAGGAATTTATTGTTACAGGGTTATGTCGTTTGGCCTAAAGAATGCTGAGGCGACCTACTAGCGCTTAGTGACAAGATGTTCACCGACCAAATTGGAAAAACTATGAAGGTGTACATCGACGACATGCTCATCAAGTCAAAGGTGACTGAAAGCCACATTGAGCACTTAGGGGAAATGTTTGACATCCTCAGAAAATATAGAATGAAACTCAACCCTCTAAAGTGTGCTTTTGGAGTAAGCTTGGGAAAGTTCTTGGGGTTCCTTGTAAATGAGCGAGGTGTTGAAGCCAACCCAGAAAAGATTCAAGCTCTTTTAGACATGAAAAATCCGACCAGTATAAGGCAAGTACAGAGCTTGACAGGGCGCATGGCCGCATTTAGCAGGTTCGTTTCCCAAGCCACATACATGTGCTTACCATTCATTTAGACCTTGAAGGGGAAAAAGGGTTTCAAATGGATGGAGGAATGCAAGAGAGCCTTCCAAGAATTGAAGAAACATCGGGGACAACCTCATTTATTATCAAAGCCCATCAAGGGCAAGCCATTACTGTTACATTTATCGGTATCAACGTCCATCATCAACACAACGTTGGTATGCGAAGAAGGGGGAGTGTAGTGGCCAGTGTATTATGTGAGCAAAAGGCTGTTCAACGCGGAGACAAGATACCCCGAAATGGAGAAGCTTGCCTATGCCTTTGTCATTGTCGCCAGGAAGCTACGACCTTATTTCTAGGCACACTCCATTCACGTGCTGACAAACTTTTCATTGAGGAGATGCAAAAGCTCAAGGCATCGGTCAGATTGATTCAGTAGACGATGAAAATGAGTTACCATGACATTAAGTACATATCAAGAACGAAAATCAAAGGTTAGGCTTTGGCGGCTTTATATCAGAATTGTCTTATCAGCTAGAAGGGGAAATAGTCTCGCCAGGGGCAAGCACCTCAAGGGAAAGCAAACAGTAGAAACCAAAGCTCGATGACCTATGGTACTGGACTCTGTATGTAGATGGGTCCTCAAATGAGAAGAGGGCAGGAGTAGAGCTTTTACTAGAAAGTCCCGAAGGAAGCCCGGTCAGAGCTGTAAGTAAGGTTTAGGTTCGTTGCCTCCAACAATGAAACTGAGTACGAGGCATTACTCTTGGGGATCCGCCTCGCCAAGGAAATGGGGGCAGGGTCTATCAAGATTTACAGTGACTCCTAGCTCGTAGTCCACCAGATTACTGAGGAGTATCAAGTGGAGGAGGATAGAATGACATCCTACCTTCAGTTGGTAAAGTTCGAGCTTGAGCAGTTCAGATCCTTCACAGTTCTTCAGATCCCAAGGGAGAGGAATTCGGTAGCTGATGCTCTAGCTCGCCTAGCCTCTGCAATGAGCCAAGAGAAAACTGATTTTATACCAGTGAAGTTCCTCCCAAGTCCAAGCATCTTTGCTCCACAAGAAAGGAGATACAGTTGGATGGACGCAATTATTGCCTATCTAAGGGATGGAGCATTGCTAAAAGGGAGAAATGAAGCCAGAACACTCTGTGCAAAATCAGCTCGATACACGTTTATCAATGACAAGTTGTATAAGTGTAAGTTCAATTCACCACTATTGCGATATGTTGACCATGAGGATGCAGACTATGTTCTAAGAGAGATCCATGAGGGCATTTGTAAGAACCATGCAGGAGGCAGATCTTTAGCATACAAAGTGTTTCGTCAGGGTTATTATTGGCCAATAGTTTTTGACGACGAAGCAAACTATGTGTGCAGATGGGACAGATGCCAGAGGTTCGCGGATTTTTCTCAAGCTTCGCCCCAAGAGCTAACTACTTTGACAAGCCCCTAGCAGTTTGCAATCTGGGGCATCGATATAATAGGCTCTTTGCCTCAAGGAAAGGGGGGCGTTAAGTTCAATGTAGTTGTTGTGGACTACTTCACCAAATTGGTAGAAGTCGAGCCTTTAGCCACCATCACGTTGAACAAGCTGAAGGATTTCATCTACAAAAACATCATTTGTAGGTTCGAAATCCCTCACACTATAATAACTGACAACGAAAAATAGTTTAACAGTGAAGACTTTAGATCTTTTTGCAAACGGCTTGGTATTAAGAAGAGCTTCACTGCTATTTATCGGCCTCAAGCAAACAGTCAAGTAGAGGCTGTAAACAAAGTCATCAAGCACATCATTAAGAAGAATCTCGACGCCCTGAAGGGAAGATAGATAGAAGAATTACTCAAGGCCTTATGGTCTTATAGAATGACAGCCAGAAGCTTGACAGGAGAAACCTCGTTCTCTTTATCATACGAGTGTAAAGCAATGACCCTGGTTGAATTGGGGATTAGTTCGTTCCAAAGGGAAATTTTTAATGAAGAAACGAACGAAAACCTTCTCCGCCTAAGGCTAGACCTAATCGAAGAGTATCGGGCCAAGTCTCAGTTAAGGCTCTCTTCGTATCAGCAGCGAGCCAGGTGATACTTTAACACCAAAGTCAAGAACAGGGACTTTGAAGTGGGTGACCAGGTCCTCAGAAAGGGTGTCCAAGGGACTTAAAACCCGAACTTGGGGGCATTTAGGCCTAAATGAGAAGGTCCATTTAGGATCTCCGAAAAGCTCATGGTAGGAATTTTTCACCTGGAACGCCTCAATGGCGAAGCAATATTGTGAGCTTGGAACGCCGAGCATCTGCGAAGGTATTACCAGTAAACAGCTCAGGTTCTACTCATGTTTTCTTTTCTTTTGATCATTTTTGTAAGGTTGTTTATAGCCAAAATGTTCTATCAATAATAGATATATTATTCATAACTTTTCTTTGTTCGCCATTTTTATTTACTTGTTGTTTAGCATTTATCATTCATTGCATCAAAAATTGTGACCTACGCGATTGTATCTAAAAAACTCAAAGTCAAGAGTTCGGAAAAAGGTAGCTTATCTCAAATAAGTCATGCCAAAATCCAACTCATTAAGGGTGAAATACCCAAAATCGACAAAGTTACACTTGAAAAAATTCAAGTAAAACACATCGAGGGAAATCGGCCATAAGCCGACGACCAAAACTCGAGATGGACAATTAATCCAAAGTCAGAGTTGTCACATAAGATTTCCTCATATATATTCGAAAGTTCCTCAAGAAACGAGCTATGCATAACTTAGAGCAAATTCAAATTTTTATGATAAGTCAGATTAGGACGATTGAAACGACTCTGCAGAAAAAAAAATTGCTCGACAGAGACATGCAAAAATATTTTCCATTCATTATAAGTCTGATTACAAACTAAAAAAAAAAAAAAAGGAAGAAAGATACAAAAAATTCTTCTTAAGCAGGCAGAGGAGCAGGGGCATCATCATCGGCTAGACCATGAATCTTGTCGCCGATTAGGACAGATGGTTCCTCGACATGGGAGTGACGACAGCCTTTTCGGGATTGGGAGCTGGCACATCTTTTGGAGCTTCGCCCGAAGGAAGATCGGCAACAACGGGTGTTAGTGTAGCTAGAGGGGTCGAATCCTCGACCTCTTGCTTAAGGGCAGCCTCCTCCTCGCCTTCCTCGACTTCCTCTTAGTCCTTACCATCAGGCTTGGAATCATCTAAGTACACATAGACCATTCCCTGAGCTTTGATCCTTATCATGTCAACCTCTTTCTGATATTATTGGCACTTTACTGCTGTGCCAAACCCTTCTTAGCCTCAGTCACTTTGGCTTCAGCCTTTGCCCACATGGCCTCGTTTGACTTAATTTTGTCAAGGAACTTCATTTCCTTGACCCCAAAGGTCGTCATTTCTTCCCTAAGTCGCTCAAGCTCGACTTGTTTGGCTTCTTTCTCCTTCTCTGTTGGGCCCTAACCAAGGCATCCTCTTTCACCATCTCCACCAACTGCCATCCTTGATGAATGCCCTCCAACATGGCATAGTACTCATTGTAGATAAGCCTTTGGGTGGGAGAAGAATCCCTAACACCCACAAAGGTTCGCGGGGTGACGCCATTCCTGGCCGCTGCGGCCCTGATGCGTATATGATCAGGGAGTTGATCGATTAATGCATGAATCATAGCTTGAGCTGCCTCATCCATCTTTTTACCTTCTTGCCGAGATGAGCTGGATTTACTTCCTAAGATAGCGGTAGCTTCACCCATGGGAACATACTTATTCTAGGCCATGTCTTTGGCCACATATTTCTTTGGGCCGCTAGCCTGCTCGACGACTTCCTTGCCTAAGCCAACCTGTTGCTCGACCATCTTCTACTTTCCCGAGCCCCCTTAAGACTTGGTCAATTTTTTCTTGCCTAAGCCATCGTAGTGCTCGAGTGTTTTCTATTTTCCCGAGCCTCTAGTTGGCTCGAACGCTTTCTTTGCTAGACCCTTTTGGGGCTTGGGGACACCTTTCCCGCCAACTACCTTCGAGGCAGTCGCAAGTTTCTTCGCACTTGGGCCTTCCCCAAGTTTGCCCCCGCTTTGCTTCGTGCCAGCAACATTAGTGGGCTGTTTCATCGCCAAAGTAGTCAGAGGTTTCTTGGCAGCCACAGAAGTTACTACCTTTTTCTTAAGGCCCTTCGATTTCTCAGCCTACATTTCTACAAAAAGAAAAGCAAGCAATAAGCGACATATCTACACAAAATAAAGAATCGCGAGCAAGCGAACACTTACCTTTCTCGAGAATGGTAAGGAATTTTACATTATCCTCGCAAAAGCCGTATGCCCTCAAGTGAGGAGGCGAGATGATCTCATTAGCGTTGCACTGCCTGTCGGAAAGGTTGTTGAAGCGCTGAAGCCTTTGTAAGCTTGCAGCGGGAAGAAAATTCTGCTTGACGTTAACTGCAAAGCAAAGAAGTTTAGTTAGTTTAACCATCGAGCTTGAAAACGGTTTTCACACACACTGGGGGTTGAAGTCTTACTAGCTTCCAAAGTAAAAACGCTGGTCTCCGCAACCTCATAAAAGAAAAACTGAGATTTCTAGTGTGAGACCTTCTTTGGAACGTTGACCAAGCTGTTGAAACGTATCTTCCTCACTTTGGAAAGGTAATACGTTTGGTCTTGGCCCTTCTTTAATCTATACAAATGGAGGAGCTTCTTAACAGATGGCTCACCCAACTCGGTAATGATGTACGCTATGTACAAACCTATGATTATGACGTATGAGTTTGTAGAAAGTTGGAAAAGGACGATGTCGAATCGCCTCAAAATGATATCGATGAAATGGTGAGGGGGAATAGGCACCCCACATCTCAAAAGAGTCTCAGAGATCGTCACCCATCCTGTGGGGGGATTCTTCCGAAAAAAATTCTTAGGAACCCTCAAGTTGAGTTGAGGCGCATAAGTCTCTCTTATGCACCTAAGATCCTCGACACTAATCGAGGATTGCAGTTCCTTTTGTAGCCTATGAACCAGAGACCGCCTTAACTGAGCCAACTCCACAGAAACATGATCGGATAAGCTCGTCACGTCAGGATCAAAGCTCCGTGCGATGACCTCTTCGAAAACCTTGGGGATTATGCCCCAAAGGATTGCCGAGCCTGCAGGGCAATCGAACATATGATCAATTGTGTGGCTGCTGGACGAAGAAATGATGATGCGTTGTTACTACAACATGTAAATATAGCAAGTGCACTAGTCGCACAAAGTAATAAAGTGATGAGTGAGTATCGTTCCCACGAGGATTGGTTGCTAAACACTGAATTTCCTATTTGTTTTCAAGTTGGAGAAACCGAAAATTGTTTGGATTTATGGGAGAATATAAAACTAAATTGAAAGCAAAATTACTAAGTGTAAAAACAACTAAATTATGAAAGCAAGATTTAACACAAGAGTAATATCAATGTAAGCAAACGGTTAGGGTTTGACTTCATTCGGACTCTATGGATTAATTCTGTGGATTATGCTACTTTTACACTCACATGCACGGATTGTAAACCGAATTCCCTAAGTTGTAAAACATACCTTCTCAGGCTATGAATTCCTACTTTTCCCTATTAATCTTCCGCACCCAAAAAATTGAAGATTAACAAATCCAAGTTCATTAGGCTAATGGAATCCTAGATTGATTTCATTGTTTCTCAAATCTATCTCTAGCATTCAAAATAACAATGGTGATTATCCAAGAAGCTCAACATGATTCATTTCTCAATCTCATCATGTTCAACAAGTAAAATAAAAAAACAATCGGAATAATCACACAGTCTATGCAATAGAATATAAAAGCAACAATAATCAATTGATTAATCCATAGAAATCCGAATTACATCAAAACCTAACCCAAAATGGGTTAGTTCATAACTAAATTAACACAAACAGCAAGAAAAACAATAAATATAGTAGTCAACATATTGAAATAAAGAGAAAAGAGTAGAGATCTCCCCTAGTTGAAGAATCCACAAGATTAAAGCTCAAATCTTCTCTCCAAATGTAAAAGCTACTCTAAACCAAACGAAAACAAGACGACGCTAGACGAACTTCGACCAAAATGGCAAGGTTTTTTCTTATATAGTTCCCCAAAAAACCTAAAACTTTTTCTCAAATAAAACTGTGCGTTTTGGAGAAAACAACATTTCGCAGACTTTGCTGTGGCGAAGAAAGGATTTCGCCGTGGCAACGAACTAAAGTAAATCTCGCGCCTAGCTTCTTTCGCCATAGCGAAGAATAAACTTCGCCGCGACAAACCTTCTTGGAAAATTTTGAATTTATAGAATTGCCCTCCGCTTGCTTCCTTACTTGAATCTTCGATCTTCGATGCTTTCCCATGAGAACAAACTTCATAGTGCTTCAACTCTGCTTCAAGTCTTTCCCAAATTCTGAGATTCGCTTGCTTCTGGGTCTAGAAACTCCAATTCGCTCATTATTTTCTAAAAATGCACGTTTCGGCCTGAAACATAAAATATATAGAATTAAGTAGCAATTCAGGCATAAACGAACTAAGAAGTATCTAAAATCCGGCCAAAAAGCCTAAATAAAATAGCATAATCCTCGGATTATCACATGACTATAGCTCGCCTCTAGGTACCTGAAACAAAAGCGAACATGTGTTAGAGCTCGAAAAACTCGACGACTTATCCACACTTTGCTTTCAGTTTAGGCACCCTAGATAGCTCACGCTAGACAACAGACGCACGCGACTTATCAAGGATTCCGACGGCTACCATGATAAACCCTTCTTAAACCCGGGACCGCCGGAGACATATTTAAAAACCCTAGCAATGCCCTAAAAGAATCAATGTGTCCGCGATAATGGCCATCCCTAGTCTCGAAAATCAAGAAAACAAGTAAAGAAGGGGAAAAGAAACCTTATCTGAACAAGAGAAGAGGATGAACTCGCCAGAAAACCACCGTGAAGACAAGGAAGCAACGACAGAACGAACAAGAACGTTTGAGAGTTTTTGCAAGATGAGTAAGCTTTCTGACAAGTTCGCCCGCTTTTATAGTGGTTTGCATGGGAGATGAAAGGTTGGGGCAGAGCTTGATCATAGTCGTCGATCTACAATGAATCTTAACCCTCCATTCGTCGAGCAACCTCGGCCATTGGACATGGCCATGTGTCAACCATCCGCGAGGGATGATAAATTGTTAGACTGCCACAATCATAATCGACACCTCAACTCTGCAAATGGACGGCTATAGTCGCCCATGCGCAACGAAAAGTAACTACCAAAGGCTACCGCATTTAATGCGACATGACCGGGTGAAATTTACACAACTATCCTTTCTTTTCAAATTTTGAATTTGTCAAGAGTGTCACAGAAGAGAAAAGGTCTAAGTGTGGAGTACGTCGACTGAGCATGAGTCCGACTCTCGAAGCTCGACCAATTCTTCATCCAATGCCCTACCGATAATGCCGAGCTTGATATCAAATCGAGCAATAGTCTTTGAAGCTAAAAAACGAGCATCAAACACTGGGGGGTAGATATTGTGTGTGATTTTTCCATCAAGCTCGGAGAGTTGCGAGGTAATAGCTCGATCTAGAATCACTCCAACTCAATTAATTGTCCGACCCAGCATAAGCTCGTCGAGTTGTAGCTCGACCTAGCACAAGTTAGTCGCGACCAATCCTTGCAGTCTTTCAACCAATTCGCAGATAACTTCAGATCCCGGATATCTCAGGAAGGATTAGATCGACAACAATCTTTACGCAATCACAACGCCCAATCGCGAGAATATCGGAGTTGCATTTCAAACTTAATTGTAATATCTTTATTTTCGCTCTTTCCTTTGTACAAACTCTGTATATAAACCCCCTTTAATGATGAGAAAATGGTTAGAAAACATTTCTAGGATTGTCATTGTAAGCTCTCACAGCGAATAAAATAACAATGGACGTAAGCTCAAGAGTTCAACTCGCCGAACCACTTTAAAAATCTCTTTGCTATTTACTTTATTGCAATTATTATTTACTCACTGCTGGTTACCTGTAATCACGTACACATCAGTTCCGATCCCGTCAAGGTCGATCGGATCACTCTAATTGATGCAAAATCTTGTATCACCAATCACTATTAATTTTTCTTGTTTTCAAGATTTAAGAAATGAATTTTGAAAATAATATAGAGGTTTGCATATAAAAATTATTCATATATTTTATCAAACTATATTCATTGGAAAAATCTTATACGCGGACGCTGGAAAATGTTGTCATCGTACGTGCACAATACGACAACATCACAATAACATTGTCGTAAATTTCATACCTCGACATACAAGGTGTTGGTATACTGTCGTTCCTTGGGTGCAAGCAAAATGCATTGGAGGAATACTGTTTGTCGTTAGAATTTTGATTTCGTTCGAACGTTGGTGTAGTGATTTAATGTCTCGACGTCGCCGGTGTCGGGGCACAGGTATTCCTCTGGCGCATCCATATGTTAGGTACTTCCCAGGCCATTTCGGCGTCTGCATAGAGATTAATTTTTATCGTGAAGGTTTGTATATCATAAATTCATGCATTACGTTAACCAAACACTTAATCATTGAGTTAGAAATGTATAATAATTTTTTTTACTTAAAAAAAATAAAATAATAGTTGATATGATGATCATTAATCAGAATTCTTTCCCTTTCAAGTTTCATCAGATGGATGTAGTAAAATTGTAAGTATATACAAATCTAATTGCTTAAGTAAAATTATAATTTTCGCTGATACATGGAGCATTTTGTGTGAAGGTCTAGTTTCGGGTTGGTAGTTATAATCTAGCAAGTAACTGTACATGTTTGATAAATTTAGAGAAGTCATTTTATAAACGTTTTAAAAAATAGAATAGGGTGATTTTTAAAAATATCAAAAGCTAATTATGTATTTATATAAGAATAATGTTATATTTACAATTGAGTCATATAACTAGACAAAAAAACGTATGATAAAATAGTCATTTTATATGAATTTTATAAATTTTTTGTGGGATTGTATGTCTGATTGTATGACTCAGTTATAAACATAGTATTTATCAATTATAAAAAATACTTTCACAATTAACCTAACTTTTAAAATTGAAAACTAGTCGAGGATAATTACTGTCAACAATGATTGTCAAAAATGATAACTATCATAGCATGTCGGATGATATCATTAACGAGTAATATTATACTAACAAACAAATTTCACAAACCTAACGTGATAATTAATAATTAGTTTTTGATAAATTTTTCGGTTTACATTAGTCGTTTGAAAAACATTGGTTGAATCTTTTGTCAGTTTATTGCATTTGAAAATCTTTTTAAACGGTTATCATACGGACACAGACACACCGTTGGATAGATCCTCGCGGCGATTAGAAAACTAATTAGAAAACAAGGATACGTGGAGAAGTTTAAAGGGGTGTACCCTCATTTTTGATACGACGGTGATGCTGATGCATATGTAAAAAGGAAGTGTGGGGCAGGACACCACACCATTGATTGTCGGTCGATCTGTCGATGAGAGGTTTGTACACGACTGCATTATGCAAATTTCATCCATTAAAGAGCATGTCAACGATATTTAAACTTAACTATTTACATCAGTCAACGATAAGGCTGAGAAACACGTCAGAAAATTGAATCACCTTCAACCCACATGCAAAGATTTATCCAGAAACTTAAGTGGGAATGCCGAATGCATGAATCTGGACCAAATAAATAAATAAATAAATTTATGCATGTTGAAGGCTTTGCTTTTCCGCTGCTAATTATTTTCATCTTGATCATCATTTTCTTCATCATCAAATCAAACCAAATCCAATACAGTACTCTATGAACATTTTAGAGCACCCAATCAGAATTTAAGTCCCATTTGAGTGCAAGAATTAATGTCATGCAATGATTAATTTATTGACTTACTAAAAAAAAAAAAAAAATCGAAGGCGCTCGATTATCCCATAATGTCCTGTGACTTATCTCATTTGAATGTCAATTGTCAATGGATAAGATATGATCATCATGATTTAGAAATTATTAGTTTACACATTCAACAATAATTCTTATAAATTTCAACGAAATGATAGATTGTTTGACCACTTTCTTCCCATAAAATCAATCTCTATCATGTTCATATGTGGTTTCTACTATTACTCTATATAAAAAATGTATACAATTTTTTGGTTGTTGAGAGTGTGAAACAAACAGAAGTGTCCACCACAAAAGGCCAAAAATCAGCCAAAGGGAGCAAAGCATCAATTAACATAAAATTTTAAACTTTCCAAAATCCAAGCTATACAGGACAATTTCAAAATCACGTATGAATTGGAAATATATACATCAGATATCCAATAGCTGAAAAAACTCCTTTGGCTTATGTGAGATTATGTCTTTATGTGTGGTTTTAAATTTTAATTGTATGATGGACACTAGAGAACAAAGGGTGACCAGATTTCAAAACTTAAAAAACACTCATTTGGCTGTTAGCGCAGGCAAAGAGAGGATAGAAATTGTATAACTCTCTCTGAAATGGATGTAGTGCCGAGTGCGATGTGATTTTAAGGTTTTAATGGAGATTGACCCATTAAAGCAGATTCGTTTTGTTTCTAATCAGAGAAGACAAGTATCAAAGTTTATCTGCTTATGCGACGATCCAATATTTCTTGTCCTACATTCATAGCCTCCTACAAAACAACGTCATTTCGATGCCCTTATTCTGGCTATATAAGGAGGTTTCTTCATCTTCTTTATGCTACTACTTTGCGAAATTACTAAGCTTTTTAAGTCTTTTAAGGTACCATCTATGGCGAATTTATCAAAAACTAAAGTGTTTTCAGTTTCCTTAGTTATGTTTCTGGTGCTTGTAGTGATCTCAGAGGCACAAGTTTCTGCTGGTATCCCGGCGGCCTTAGCAGAAAAGATTGATAGCAAACTTATTCTTAGAAAATTAGGATATGATGTATCGAAACTCGAACGGTATGGGAGGAAATTGATGCTTGGTTCTGGAACTCAAAGAGTATCTCCAGGAGGTCCAGATTCACAACATCACTCTCTACCGCCAGCATTGTCCTAGAATACCCAGTTCTTTTGTGGATGTTAATTTCAACATAAAATTACCCACACCCCCACCCCCCACCAAAAAAAAAAAAAAAAATTCAACATAGAATAAACCAAACACTTAATCATTTGGGTATGCAGAGTTGAGAGAATTACTATATTTTTGTTATCCTACAAGCTAGCTAGCAGTATGATCAAGGCTCATTGATCTTACTTTGTTTTTCCCATCTTGTTTAAATTCTGTTTTGTTTTTCTCCTTTCCTCTCTTTTTTGTTGTATATGTTGTTATTGAGAATAAATGCAGGTCTTGCTAATTTGAATCTGCAATTTCTATCAACTCTGCATTCCCAAACGATTAAGTGTTTGGTTAATTTTATGTTGAAATTAACATCCACAAAAGAATTACTATATATTTGTTATCCTACAAGCTAGCTAGCTAGCAGTATCATCTTGGTTCATTGATCTTACTTTGTTTTTCCTATCTTGTTTAAATTCTGTTTTGTTCTTCCTTTCCTCTCTTTTTTGTTGTATATGTTGTTATTAAGAATATATGCAGGTCTTGCTAATTTAAATCTGCAGTGTTTCAATGAAAGATGATCTTTTTGGCCGCTGCTGCTATTTTTCATGTGTTGTTGCATCATAAGAAATATGGCTTCAAAATATTTAAACACTTTAATAGAATAGTACAAGATGACCAATTAATATATATATATATGACTAAATTATTTGCATGAACTTCCAGTTGGTTCATTAATTAATATTCACCGTCATATTATATCTTTTTCTGTTGCTTCTGTCTCTCTCACTTATCAGTTTCAGTCTCCAAGCCATAGAGTTACTGTAATTGTCCTCCTCTGACTGATTAAATAAGATCTCATATTAATTATTGATGGCATTTGTAAAATGATAATGTTTCAAGCCAATAGAAAATAGTAATGAGACATTGATCAAGATTGAATATGAAGGACTAACTTTCAGTAGTATATAAAATTTTATACAGTATTCAAGGTATAAAAATATGTCTAACAATCTGTGTGAAGAGGGTAGTGACAGTATTTAGTGTTCTTCATGCATGGGAAGAATCCCTCATAAGCTGATGCCATTTTGTTTGCAGTAAACATCGAAAGCGCATGTTCCTTGCAGGCCATGCCTTTCCTCTGCAAAACTTGAGGTCCATCTCTAATTACCATCTCCAATGCCTCAATAAATAACTTCACATTTGGTGAAAATGTGTACCCAAGTTGTTCATTCACAACTACTGTCCCAACTATACTCGGATAATTGGGCGTCAAAACAGTTTTGCCGCAATGCATCGCTCATCAAAGTAAGATCAAGCCCTTGAGGCCTAAATGTTGGATTTACAAACACATAAATTGCATTATAAAATTCAGATAGCTCTTGAGGTTCCAATGCACCTAAAACATTCACATTTTGGCCTAGTTTCTGCATAACTTTTTCCCCATGGACCTGATCCTGCAACAAGTAGATATACACCGGGATTTCGCATGGTTATCAAAGAAAAGTCTTCATAGAGAAGGCGATGTCCTTTGTCCCTAACTAAACGGCCTGCAACTCCCATCAGAAGGCTCACATTTTCAGGAACACCATGCTTTTCCCGAAACCTTGCGCCGGGTCAAGGACAAATTCCTTGTCATCAACTCCATTAAGTATATATGGCGTGTACATTACTTGGTGGGAGCTGATATATGGAAACTAGTGCCCTACCTGCGCTATTGCTTGGGCAAATATGTTGTGCATAGCTCGAAAATAATCTAATCTCCTCGATAAGCCTCGGCATTGCTTCTTGAAGCTCTGTCATAGGGCCAGGAAAAATCCCATTTCTGTTTGAGAAAAGTTCTACCAATAATTAACTTTGAGTGCATAATTTCATACCAAATACCATGCCAAGTGACAGCCACGTTCGGCACCATTTTTGCACGCTAATGGGGCAGGGAAGCACTCTCTGTGTGGACATAATCAAAAGCGCCATTGTTATTCAGCTTGTGGAATATCTCAAACGCCAAAGAACAATTGACAGAACCATGATCGTTTGCCGCAAAGTAGACATGAAGGTTTCCGTCGTGAATGTCATGGTGAAACTTTCTATCAGAAGGCACAGTGAAGACAAGAACTCCTTGTCCCCTGGCAGCAAGAGCATGGTATAAAGTTGAGGCATGGCGCTCCATGCCACCGGGGCAGCACCAATCGGCCATGTCTTGGAGAAAACTGCAAGCTTCAGCTTTTCAAATGATGGCCCAAAATAAAGTTGGTTCCATGGAAATTTAGCATATCTAAGGTCCCCACTAAAAGGGTTTTCCTCTGTCAAAGAAAACGGTTCCGGGAGATTCCTAAAAGGCGAAATGAAGAGATAAAAGGAGGTAAAGAAGAGGGCTAAAGTGAGAATTGTTGAATATCTGACAGGGAGGAAGTTAGAACAAGAAGAAGAAGAAGAAGAGTTTCTGCAAGATTGATGTTTCACGCCCATTGCTGATTGCTAGTAGTAATCTGAATAGGAAGTTGGTTCATTTTTTGATCAGTTTATTGAATCTTTGTTTTGTTTATACCAAAAAAAAAATGATAATCACAGAGGAAGCTTTATAGAAGATGAAGACAAGACTTGATCTCACCTCATACACCAGAAACTTCACTTCGACCAATAAAAGTCCTTTCCGGATCGTTATTAAACGGATTTTAATGATAAACAACAATAATTTATTATTATAAGAGAAATTCCCCTCAATAACTACACCATTAGTTTTAGTTTCTAAAATAATAATAGTTATTATTATAATAACAACAACAGCCAAGGGCGGCGCTAGAATTTTACTTCCGGGGTAAATACAATCTAACTTATTTTGAGAAGTAACATATGATCTCTTACATTTGTGAGTAAAATACAATTAGATTTAAGTTTAATATAAATAATATATATTTTAATTAAGTTTAGAAAAAAAAATTAAGTTTACAAGATACACATCTAAACTTTTATATTTATAAAAAGGTGCATATAAAAAAAATGTAATATGCTATTGTGTTCTTTAAAACTAAAATGAAATTAAGATATAATTTTTAAATATTAGGGAAAGCAAGTGTATTTGGAGAAATTAATAAAGCAAGTATGATTTTTTGAGAAAATAACAGATTTTATTGTAATGCAACAAAATACAAAAAATGAGAGATATAAGATGAACTAAATAAATTAAGCTTTGACATTTTACTAATTAAATGAAAATAACATAAACTAGCATTAAACTATGACAATTACTTCTAAATAAATCCAATGAAAATTATATTGGGGTGGCCATGCTGTAACAATAATATTTTTCTTATGACCACATATATCAAATCAACCTTGTAACTTGTAAGAGGGAGCCACTTTGCCACTGATAATAGAGTAAATATACTTTTTCCCACCTAAATAATGGTTTAATGACACTCTTTCACCTACAGACTTTTAAAATATCATTTTATTATTTAAATTTATATTCCGTTTTTTATTCCGGCATCACCACTGTTCTCTTCCTTGATCATCACTTACCAAAACCTCTCAAACCCTACTCTCGTCGACCTTACCAATCGCCAGCAATTGAACGATTAGGGTTTGTGCAATTGCCCCTCCCAAGTCAAATTCCGATCAATCACAACCACCAAAATCCAACCTTCTACTACCAGAAAACTCATCAGCCTCTCTTCTTCAAAAGTCTCAATAGTCTACATCGAGTTTCTCTCCGTTTACCATAGAAATATAAATTTAGATAGTAAAATGATATTTTAAAATTTTATAAGTGGGAAAGTATCATTGAACCATTATTTGGGTGAGAAAAAGTCGTTAACTCGTGATAGTAACTAAAACAATCAAAATACGTTAGACTATCGAGTTCACATAATCTAGCATGGTTTGCCATATTTTAATAAGAACCTTAAATCAAACCCTTTAATATTAGATTATCATGTTTAGTATGATTTAGCATAATTTAAGGCTATAGGTTAAAAAATCTATTATTTATTGTTTCCTTAAGAATAAAATTTGTAAGTTACTTGATTTTATCATTATATTTATTTGTTAAATAAAATATTTATAATTAAAAATTAAGATTGTTGACTTAATTATATATGTCCAAATCTCTAAAATATAATTAAGAGTCCTTTTGGAAATTTTCTTATAATATTCTAATTAGGGTCATAACTTAAATTTTCAGAAATTCTTTACATAAAAGAGTTAAAAAATAGTTTTTTATTTATTTTTGTTTTGTTTTCCACTCAATAACTTACTACTCTTTATACTTAAAAATTTTATATTTAAAATATATTATAATTAACACAATTGAACTCTCTATATTATAAAATCATGTTAAATTTTAAAAGTAAACAAAACAAGTTTAACATTAAAAAAAAAAATTAACGGACACTTAACGGCAGTGGGTTTTTCCGTAGACCAATAGGCATTTAGTCGTCCTCCACTAGCCATCCGATGTGACCACTGTCTGTGCCTTTCTTTTTGTATCATTCGCTCTCCAGCGCGTGGCTTCACCTCACTCATTCGCTCCCTCCCTCCTCTGAGTCCTCTCCACTCTACTCGCCGCACTGAACTCTCCCATTCTCTCAGACCCATAACAAAACACCTTTTTTTTTTTTTTTTTTTTTTGGTTTTTTTAAAGAAACCCTGATTTTTTTAATTCCATCAAAAAGCCTTACCTTTTCTCTTAAATTCTTCGCTAAAACTTCTTAAACCCTGAAAAAAGCCATTTTCTTTCTCGCCCACTCTTCAAATTAGCTTCTTTCTTCTGTTTTTAGTTCTGTTTTATAAAGGAAACAAACCCTTTATAAAGTTAACATACCCTTTTAGGGTTTTCTTTGGGTCAATCTGTTTTCTTTTTCTACCAAAAAAAGAATTAGGGTTTTTTGTTTGATGATCACATGAATGGCAGATTGGGGTTTTTCTGAAATTTGGTTTTTGCTCCCTTCACAAGTTGAAAGCTTTTTCTTGGGTTTGTGTAAAGTTAGGGTTTTTGTATGATAATTACATGAATGGCTTCAGGTCCATTACTTGGTGATGCTGGAGGGAAGCACAAGAAGAAATTATATGGAAGAAAGAACCAAAACAATTCCGACAATCCCAACAATGTCCGTCAATACTATCACCACAACAAGCGCCAGAAATCTTCACAACAACACCTAGCCACTACTGATGACAACTCCTCTCAGCCTCAGACTATTCCTGCAGTATCAGATGATTCCTCAAGCCACAACCTTGAGCAACTGGGTGCTGCTTATAACAGCCGAGAACCCACCAATGCGATTGGAATACCAGGTTATGTTAAGTTTGATAATCTTGTAAAGATTAGTTTGAATTTAAGAAATAGGGATGAGGTTAGGGCACTCAAACGAAAGCTTGCAAGCGAGCTTGATCAAGTGTTGAGTCTAGTGAAGAGGCTTGAAGCTACACAGAGCCAGTTAACTAAAAATGTGAATAGAAATGCAAAGAAAATGAGTTCTGAGATGGGTTCTGTGGAGCCTACAGATCCACGGTCTTTCCGGGGATCAACTGTATCTGTGAGTGAGAATGAGAACAATCTTGGAGTTAATGGTGAAATGGTGGGCAAAGTGAAGAGGGCACCAAAAGTTAATCAGCATAAGAAGAAGTTTGATGCTCTTGTGGGAAGGGAAAAGTCAACCCCAATGGAGAATAAGAAGAAGTCCGATGCTCTTATGAGAAGGGAAAAGTCAACTCCAATGGAGAGTAAGAAAAAGTCGAAATCCAGTGAAATGGGCGGTGGGTTTGTGTTAGATAAGGATTTGAGTAGATTGTTCAAGAATTGTAGTAATTTGTTGGAGAAGTTAATGAAGCATAAGTTTGGTTGGGTGTTTAATAAGCCAGTGGATGTGAAGGGGCTTGGATTACATGATTATTATACGATAGTTAAGCATCCTATGGATTTGGGCACGGTGAAGGTTAGGTTGACTAAAAAGTTGTACAAGTCACCTAAAGAGTTTGCTGAGGACGTGAGGCTTACCTTTAATAATGCCATCTTGTATAACCCAAAAGGTCAGGATGTGCATGTAATGGCTGAGCAATTGTTAAAGATATTTGAAGAGAAGTGGACAAAAATGGAGTCTGAGTATAATTTCAGTAGGAGGTTGGAAATCGGTAATGATTCAGGTTTGCCAACATCCACTTTAGGGATAACTCCAGTTCCTCTTGCACCAGCTCGTACACCAGCTGCTGCTCCTACTATGCCAGTTCATATTCCTGTTCCTGCTCCTTCTACACCAGTTCATATTCCTGTTCCTTCTCCGTCTCCACGGCCTACAGAAGCACGTAATTTTGAGAGAGTAGAGTCGATGACAATGCATGTGGATCCAAAGACTATGGTTTCGGCTCATCAAGTTAAGACACCAGTTTCAAAGAAGCCTAAAGCTAAGGATTCTGAGATGAGGGATATGACTTATGAGGAGAAGCAGAGACTAAGTTTGAACCTTCAGGATTTGCCTTCAGATAAACTGGACCATGTTGTCCAGATAATTAAGAAGAGGAATCCTGTGCTTTCTCAACAAGATGATGAGATTGAGGTTGACATTGACAGTTTTGATCCTGAAACTCTTTGGGAACTTGATAGATTTGTGAATAATTACAAGAAGAGTTTGAGTGAGAACAAGAGGAAAGCTGAATTTGCTCTTCAGGAAACTGCAGAATCTGACCATAATATTCTGGATACTGTGAGAAATTGAACTATTGATGACTGAATGTTTACCTGTTTTTCTTGCATGACATTTCTTTTTGCTAATCTTCCAGTTTTCTGATTGTATATGCAGAATATGGAACCAATCATTTTAGAGTCACCGAAAGGAACTGAAGCAGGTAAAGTGAACGTACAAGGAATTCTAATGCTTACTTTAGGTACTCTTATTTGATATTGACAAGAACTTGTTCATTATGCACTGACTTACTGAACTGGTTGGATTTTAAGTAGTCAAAAAGATTGTTTCCACATCTCTGCCTGTTCAAGGAGAAAAGCAAGGTGATAATGTGAGTGAATCAAGTAGTTCAGGTGGTTCTAGCAGTGACTCTGGATCGTCCTCAAGTGGTAAATGCTAAATCTTTTGCTTTGCCTACTACAGTATTGATGCATGCAACACTCTTCAAGAGATCGAATTGCCAGTTGATAATTTGTTGTGATGCTTTTATATGTAGACTCTGGCAGTAGTAGTTCGTCTGGACATCGATCAGATGCAGATCATTAAACTAGGAGGTGAATTGATTGAATTAAGGTAGGGGCCATAATCTTTGGTTTTAGTATGCTTTTTATGGTTTTTTTTTTTTTTTTTGGTAATGGCAGGTCATGTATAATATGAGCCACATGACTTTGAATTATTCTTCATTTCGTTCCCAAATTACAATCTCTATTTGTAGGAAGTTTTCCTGGGTAGCGCTAGAAACCCGCTATACTTTCACTATTCTTCCTACAGTCACTGGCAACTGACATTATCATAATGATTTCTGTGGCCAAAGTTTGTTTCCAATGTAATATTTCGTTGGTATAATATACTGATATCATTTCAATTTAGAGACGATTTTGCCTTTCCTTTAGAAGGTTAATATTTCCCTTTATTAAAGACTATTAACTTATATAATTCCTCATCTAGAATGAAATTTTTCGTTATTCTGTTTGAGGTAGAACATTACAGAGAACTCCTTGTATGTTTTGAGTAAATTAGTCGCTGCAGTTTCATGCATGTCAGTGCCACTGATTTCAAACCAGCTATCTTCTCCATCACACCACTTCTGTCATGACTCTATTACCTGCAGGTATACTTTGTTTGGCCAATAGAAATATCTAATATGGAGAATTTTAACTTTCAGAGTTTGTATCCACTCTTTTAAGCTGAGAAATAATGACTCAAAGTTTGTAATCGCCCTCATGTAGAAAGAGTTTTAGATCTGAAAATGTAATTCTGTTGCAAGCGTGGTGTGGTCTAAGTACTGTTTCCAGTTCCTAACCAATATTTGCAATTATTTTGTATGAAACAGTATACTAGACTGTCTTAAATGCGGGTTCCGTGTCTTTATATAAGCAATATACATTGTTAATATTAGATTTTCATGTTGGTTTATCCAAGTCGAGTGATAACCTGTTGAGACTTGCCAGTATATTATACCTGTAATATATTAGAGGTACAATGTTTTATATGCTATGCTGATGAGGTTGCATTTTGCAGGTGATAGGAAGATGTTAGATCAAAGTTTGACCTGTGTTAGTGAGATGGTTGTTCTTTTTGGTATATAATGTGGTGTGGAGGAACCACCCCCAAGGTAATCTTCCAGTAGTTGAATAAGTTATTGGAAGTTGAAACTTACCAACATCATTTTTGCTATTATCAGAATTAACTGACACCTGTGGTTATTTCTGCTACTAGTTTGTAGCATACTGTAATTAAACTTACCCAAATTGCAAGTTACAACTGATGTGAAATTGTTGTGTCAAATTCATTACCTGTTGCCCTTTTTGTTGAGTCAACTCCTAGCTGTGGACGGTTTCCTGGTTAATTGACAAATTTTTTTTCCTACAAGCCACTTCACTTACGTAATCACTAGAGAGAAAAGACTGAAACAATCTTGCCACTGTGTATGAAAATAATGATAATCCCACTTAAATCGGGGGAAAAGAGTGAAAAACATATGCGACTTTATAAATGATAATACAACCCACTTAAATTGTCATAAAATTCACTTTCAGTAATATGACATTGGGCATTATTAATGAAATTCTCTGGTTTATGTAAAGCCTAATCCAATTGAAACAGCATAGACGGTGCCATTGGCAAAAAATACAACACTAATAAATAAGGCAAAATTTGTAATGATCGACATGGGAAGGAGGGACTGATCAGTTGTCATTGGCAAACTTTATTCCCTTCTCAATAGATGATTTGAGTTCGGGCTTCAGTTTCTCCAAGCCCTCCTTTTCAAAGTCGGAGAGGGGACCCAATCCCAGAACTTCTTCGACACCATTCTTGCCAAGCCTCACCTGCAAATAGGAGGGATTTATTAACACAATTATCAACAATAAGAAGTTCAGTAGCTAACACTTAATTAACATCGTGGCTAAGCTAAGTTAAAGCACCTTAGAAGCAAAGAATGGGAGCTCAGTGACAGTTGATTGCACAAATGAACATTCCACTACATCTGGAACGCCATTAAGTCCTTTCAGGCAAGCATCAGCAAAGAGGGCTCCTGCATAACTGCAAGAAACAAGGGGAAGATTCATCATAAATTGGATTTTAAAGGGAAAAAATGATAAGAACACCACCAAAGCAATAATGTAAAAAAGAAATGAGAAAGTCATCACATACACAACGAACAAGACAACCAGTCACATTTACCAGAAGGTAATACAGGAGAGTTGACAATTGCCATAAAATTCATTTCACAAAGTTTTCCATCCCAAAAATGGTATCTATATTGATTGACCTCTATTAAGGACAAAGACCAATATCTGTGCAAGCATGATTCTGCAGCAGATATGCATTGTCCAAACAAGCATGTATTAGACGTAACCCTAACAGAACAGTTGGAAACACAACTACAAACAGTATAATCCTAGCTTAGTAAAATTAAATACATTATGTAAATGGAAAAATATCCCCTTCCCATTGGTATTAATATTTTATATGGGGCAGCAGAATTTCACCTTGAGAAAAGCAAATCCATATCATTGCAATTATAAAATAGTTGAAGAGTGCTAGATAATGTTTGGACAACACGTATATGACAATAACAACCCAGACTTACGCCATTGACAATGTTGCCGAACCCTTTCCAGCTTTGGCTTCCACAACTTCGGTTCCTCCATCTTGTGTTCTCTTAGTAAGGGCCATAATATCTTCATCTGGCAAATTTGCTTTTGGTGTGGCCTACAATTTTCAAACAAACAATTCAAGATTAGCATAATCTTCAACAAAAGGGGCTATAAGGAAGCAACTTTAACTAGACATCCCCAGACAACACATAAAATTCAATACAACAGAGGATAAGGGCAGGGAGTACGAGGTACCTGAGAAAATAGTGGGAGAATTGTGATGCCAGCATGGCCACCAACAACTGGGACATTAACCTCTGAAAAAGAAAAATACAAAGACTCAAGTGAATAGAATGATCCGTAACATAAAACAAAATTTCCTACACTGTGAACCTCTCAATCGCTGAGAAGAGGTAGGTCAAATAAATTCAATCAAAGATACAACTTTTGGATTAAAGAACTATAGTAATGATAGATTGAGTATGTTGTGAGCATTTTGATAACATTCCCCTTAAAACCCCAATAAGAGAAAATATTTTCTTAATAAGAAAAGAGCAAATATGCCTTTCATTTGATAATTTAGACAATAAACAGAGAAAAGAGCATTAAACACTAAGCATTAGCTTCTATTGTAGTTGAGCATAACCTGCAACGTTTACATTAGCCTTTCCAGCATAGAAAGTCTTAGCTCTAACCACATCAAGGGTTGTCACACCGAACAACTTCTTTTCATCATATGTCCCTGCTTTCTTGAAAACCTCAGCTGCAATAGGAACTGTTGAGTTCACAGGGTTGCTAATCATGTTAACGATTGCCTGTAGTCAAATTGCAAACCAAGAATACTAAATACCGGGAAAAAAATGCACTTAAAACATAATTAGAGTTGCTGTTAGTGATATACTCACATGAGGACAATACTTGGCAATTGCAGAGCACAGGGACTTGACTATTCCAGCATTAATGTTAAAAAGATCATCACGTGTCATGCCGGGCTTCCTGGGAACACCAGCAGGAATGATGACAACATCTGATCCCTCCAAAGCTTGTCCAAGCTGATCATCACCGACATAACCGGAAACCTAGAGCAAATGCAAAAACATAGGTTACATTAATAAGGAGAAACACAAAAGAAGCTCACAGTGGGATAAGAAAGAAAAATAAATATATATCAAATACTAATCATTGACTAAATAACTAAAAATATAATTAAAGCATAAAAATTTAATAAGAGACAAACAGCAAATGCGTGGTTTAGGATCTCAAGCTAGTCTTCTTTTGTTCAAACCAGATAGACCAAAAAAAAAAAAAAATAGTAAGGAAAATAAAAAGAACTAATAGTTTCAACTCAAAGTAAGAAAGGAGATGGAGGCGATTGATCAGAAAGAAGATTTACAAACACTAACAAGTACATGAGCCCAATGGCAAGTAGATTAGTTAAAATGGAGAGTAAGTAGAAACATAAAAACCAAAAATCAATTAGAATGAAACATACACATGAACACATAGAAATATACTTGCAGATGCTTGCAGAAGGAAATGAAAGATAGAATGTTACTAAGAAATATCAAAATACAAACATGCAAGCGTATTAGCCCTAAAAAGGCACCAAGAAAAAGCCCATCAAAACCAAAACAAAACCAACTAGGCTGAACCATAACTAGATTTATCAAAAACATAGAAATTAAACAAAAGCTAAACAATTTGAAGCAAAAACACAATCCTTATTAAATCCCCAACCAATTAACCTTTTTCACCACAATTGTAATTGAAACAAAATAAAACCATTCTAGTAGTCAATAAAAAGCATTCCTTTAACACAATATGATCCATTTTCAAAAAAGAGGATATTAAGAAAGACCTCAGATCTGGTGTTGATGTGGCTGACATCAGCAGCAACACCGGGGGTGTTAGCGATATCATAGAGAGCGAGCCTGGAGACAAGAGGGTTGAGCTTCATGAGAAGAGCAAGGGGTTGGCCTATCCCTCCCGCGGCTCCGAGGACGGCAACCTTGCGGTCGGGGACAGATTCGGAGGCGAAGCCACGGGCGGCGGAGGACCTCGCCGCTAGGGTTTTGACCGATCGGAAAAGGGAATATCTCATTTTCGCCTGGGTTTAGTGAAGAGAGTTTTCAGAGGTTTAACGAGGGCTCGTCACTCTCGAGATGTCTGCTGTTGAATTTATAGAAAGTGTCTAAGATTTTGCCACGTATTCCTAATATGTAAATCAAAAAAATAAAATTAAAAATTCTGATAAAATAGAAAATAATATATAAAAGAGAAATATATTTTTACCAAAATAGGATAGACTGATGCTATATAAAGATATTCATGTTACCAATTTTTACTTCAATTTAAGGTTATTGTTTAGTGATTTTCTACAGATTTGTAATGATATGGTTGGTATAATTAAAGAGTGAATATTTTTTATATTTATATTGTAAACTAGACCTGAATTTAGAATATATGATTCACAATTTATCTATTTTTATAAGAAATACAATTATAAAAAACTGATTTAATTGAAATGTTAGGGTACAAACCTAAGATTCTCCCGGCCGGTAGTTTCAGGGTCTCTAAAAATCATTTGAGGTGTATATAAACTGGATCGAACACCTCTAATCATATTAAAAAAAAAAGAAATACTAAAATTCTTAATTTTAGTCGAAGTTATGAAATGAGAATTGAGCTGTGATAACGATTACTTTGTTAAAAAGTAAAATTCAAAGTTTCAAACCAATAAAATGTAGCCAAATTCTCTGGAATCTCCATTGATATATTGAGCACATGGAGATGGTTTACTTTACACGTGATGAGATGAGACCAACCATCCCAAAGAATTTTCTGGTAATATTCTGCTTCTGCTTCAACCAAAGGCATCTTCACTGTTAATTGTTATGGTGCTTTGAGGTAATGTTACCACTTAAACCATGATCAAAGGATCTGAATGAAGCAATGTTATCAAGGTACTGTAAGACTTAACCCTAGATTTTACACTATTTTACTTGTACTAACTTTCCCTCATTTGGGTACTAGTCAGTCAGGGAAACTGCTATCAAAGTTTCTGTTTTCGGATTGACTTGAAACTTGGAAAATTGAGAGATACAAATTTCACGTTACAGATAGAATGTAACCGGTAAGCGGATGACCAAAACAATCTCGCTATATGGCAATGCAAAAATTTTAGAAAGAAAAAGAAAAAATGTTTGCAAAATTGAATATGAAAATGGAAGAATAAAAATCTGCTTTTGCAGATTAAATACCTTTACATGTTCAAATTTAACAGCTTTTCTTAGTCCAAGATCAATATGGCTTCTAACTCTAAACATAAATGCTCAAATCATGATTGGCTGCTGGAGTCCACAAGTTTCACTGCATATATGCATCATCAAGGCCCTTGTTATGAACTCAATGATGAATTTAAATATAACAAGAGAATGCAAAAGCTCAAGTGATCTTCAAAGATGTACTTGAATTCTGCAATGTCAATATGGATCAGAGTCTAAGTAAAAGAAGAAGTTCATTGGCTTACCCTTGAGTTTTCATTATCCAGTCTAGGACATCAGAACAGTCTTCGCGGCTAATGAAATGCCTTTTATCGAAAAAATTAAAAAAAAAAAATTAGCATTTTCACTGCATATACTATGACAAACTCTTCAATAACTTGTACTGTACCTGTTTCTCGGGCGGTAAAGCTTGAGTTCAGAAATTTCTCGGCGGCTTGACATGTCTTTTCTCATTTGTAGAGATTCAGGCACAGCCAAAGTTCCAGTTTGATCATGGTATGCATCAATAACGAAGTCAAGCACACTTTCCTGCAGAATTTGTTTCCACATGAATTAGCTGAGGGGCAAAATAATACTTCTAGCAATAGAATCAAAATGGTCATAATATTCCTTATGGGCAAGCTAAATTAACAAACTGATGAAAGCTTTTGGCAACAGTACCCACAGAAAAAACTAATACCAATGAATATGTAATGCACAAAAAAATTGGCTATGCTCATGCGACAGCAGCAAAGAATGCATAACGATCAACCATAATATGACAACAAACTATATCTCTTCATTGCTTACCAGAACGTGTCAATTGCCTCAAATGTGAAATGTGTTACCAGCACTCTAGCAGCTGAGGATGGAACAAATAACATAAAAATGAAAGAATGTCTTGCATGCATGTGTATATGGGTTACATATCATTGAAGTGGGAATACATTGAGTTTAACTCTGGACTATGGAGAGATATAATATCCGTCTCAGATTCTACGTGCAGAACAACGTAATTTCATTCTTGAATTGTTTGCATGATGCAGATATGCACACAGTCCTCAAAATGAATGTCAAAGTGCACATATCCAACCCAAAATCTTTACAGATGCTATGGAATTTCATTAAACATATACAGAATAATGCAAAAATGGGTTATGCAGCATTTCAGCACTCAAAGATGAAATGGTCTAGCTAGACGTTGGTTATCAACCTATAAAAGTTGTGAGTCACGCACCAGGGGTCTAGAAGCATTAAGCCATTGATATATACGCTCATTACGGAACCATGTCATTTGCCTTTTTGCAAAATTTCTGCAGAACAAATCAATGATTGCTGGATTCAAATCTATTGGACGAGAACATCATAGACTCCAAAGTAGAAAGATTAAAGAACAAACATTTTCAAAAAGTAGAAATGAGGTACCTTGATGCTTTCTGAAATTCTGATAGAAAAGAATAAAATTCTCCAGTGGAACTTCTAGCCCCTTTTTCCCTACATCTTAAAAGATACTCCATTGCCTGAAATCAGTATCAGATAATATATGAATATTAACTTCTTTGGCTGAAAGTTGTAAAGCAAAAAAAAGTGCTGTATAAAACTGAAACTAGGTTACATCAACTTTATAAAAAAAAATTACTAAGAGACAGTTAGCAGAAAATTTTTCGTTAATATATAATCCATAAAACGAAAGAAAGAGAGACTAAAAATCAGCAATGCAACATAAAATTTAATTTTTAAACTTTTGCTAATATTTAAATGTATATACAAAATAATCAACATCTATAATTTTTAATATATCAGAAACAATAATACTATACTTATAAAGAAATCTTACAGAAATTTCTATACAAAGTGAGGGTGACAAAAAATGAATGAAAAAGTGAAACAAAAAGTCAAACTCATTAAATTCACTCTTCTATTCATATTTTGCCACATTACTTTGTATAAAGATCTTTGTAAAATTTATTTGTAAGTGTAGTATTACTCTATCAGAAATTCACAAAGAAGTTGGTAGGGATAATGGCCAAAGATATTGAGGACTTAGTTTTCACAAACACATTAAGACAGACTCAAAAAAAAAAAAAAAAAGGATTTTTTTAATTTTTTTTTTATGAAAGGAAGTAACATTGTCTGTGTGTATTCAATGTTAATACAGTAATGCAATTGGATATATGAGTGGAAAAAATAATTAAATATAACTCTACTTTTTTACCATTAGGAAAGAAATGGAACAACATCATTTTCTCTTACTATCAGTAGATAAGAACAATACAAGCATTATAAATTAGAGGTATACTTGTCTATAACCAATTGCTCGTGTCGCAGAGTTTGAATTTGGAAGAAGACCCATATCAAGAAGCCATCTGGCCTCAGACAGAATCCCATCCTTTCCTACAATCCAGATAAAACATTATGAATTTGGTTCTTCATTCATGTAACTTTTATTTGAATATCTGATCGTTTTGGGAAAGCAAGTTAGAATGATATACCTGAAAGCATATCTTCACAACGTAAATCAATTGATCTGTAAAGATCAAGTCTCTGGCTTGAGAGGAAAAAGCAACTGAAGTCATAATCCAGTTCCTTTGGACTTTGCTCAGGCACACCAGCAGAAGAGTTCCTTTCATGAGACTGGACTGTTTCACTAGAATCAGATTGTTCCCTGAAAGAATCGTATGGTATCTGGAAAGCAGATGGAGGAGATCCAGTAGACTGTCATGCCAAAAAAAAAAAAAATCAGTAAGTGGCGGCTTCATGAGCTCAGATATGCTTTTACAGTTACCATATTTTGAAGGTAAACAAACTTTCACAGTTCAAAATACAAGCGTTCTATTGTGGAATTCAAATTACTGAACTCCAAGCCAGAAGTAAGGGGAGAAAAAGGATTTTGAGTATAATTGTATACAGTCAAGTAATGCTCATGAAAAAGGCCATTCCCTATTCAAATTCACATCCATGATGTAGCTTGTGTTTCCATGTTTGTGTAACAAATAATTCTCATGAAAAATATTGTCTACTAATCCATTTGACATTCATGATGTTGCTTGTGTTTACAAAAAGAGAATAAGGGGGCATTCTCACAAATATGACTAAGAACAGCTACCTTGATTATCTCAAGGCTGCGCCGTAAACGATACCAATCATTGGCAGGCAAAGACCGTGCTTTTGGATCTCCTGCTTTGACAACCAACTCCACAGCAGCATCCCAGTCCTCATCTCTTTGTAGATCTGCAAGTTCAGAATACACTTCAGCTGCAATCTCTGGGGAGGCTTTTGGAACATCTGGCTTCCCATATATGAACCTAATATTATCCATGAAAGGATGACAGTGAACATGTTTTTGATTTGTTGCTCTCAGCAAATCAACGAGAAAATACAATCATACCATCCGATACTTTTTGACAGATAAAATCACCCGCACAAATAAACCCACCACTTCATTGACCATTTCCACTTAAATAGTATATACATCATTTCCAATTTCCTTTAGGAAAGTCATTTAAACAGTACCAAGCTCAACAAAGAACATGCAAACACCCTTCCTGGTGGCATTAGCGTATAGGAGTCAGGATGTTGCATTCAAGAGAAATCTTGCGCATATAAGCACTAAATTTCACTAAATAAGTGAAAAGACAAAGGAAACAAATTTCAACAATGCTCTAAAAGGATATAAGTAAACATACCATCGCAAATACAGTCCGGTCCCACCCGTAACAATAGGAACATGACCTTTATTGAGAATATCTTTTGTAGTTTGCCTTGCATCTTCAAAGAATTGCCCAACAGAATAGTCTGAAAGGAGATAAAATGATAAACTTACATATAGAAGAACAAATGTTTCAAATTTCTCTAGCAGAAAAAGCACTAGATCATATTACAAGGCGCTTATAAGATGATTTATTAAACTAAGCTGCTGCAAAGACAACATACCTTCAGATGGGTGCAATATGTCGATAAGATGATGTGGCACTTCCTGCAAGAGATTAAAATGTAATTACAGCTACATACACCAAAAAAACAAAATAAGTTTATCAAGCTTCACTTCCCATATAACAGAATATGGAAACTCATATATACTTCAGCAGATATTTTTATAGTAAAAGTAGGCATTAAACATGAAGTATCTAAGTTACACACCTTTCTGTCACTCAAAGATGGCTTTGCAGACCCAACATCAAGGCCTTTATATACCTGCAAACAAGCAAAATTTACTCAACTTACTTAGATAGATGTCAATACTCATTATAACCAATGAGAGAAGGTCCAAGCAATACATGATACCATATGAACCAAACCCATTCAGCACAAAACAACCCATTTTAACATTCCATGTTGATGCTTCACGAAATCAGTAAAACCATGGCTTAGGCCTATGAAAGCAGAAATATTCCCTTCTTCAGAGTTACAAGTAATGAATTAGATTCAACTAACTGAAAAAAGAATTTGCTTCCAAATATCTTATATTGTGGCAAAACCTCTCCATTTGAAAATTTTCAATCTTCTCCTTTTCCATTATAAACTCACTGAAGGCCAGAAAACGCAAAACTACCTACTCAATTAAAATCAAATAGACAAAAATTTACCCGCTTTGTATATTGTTAAACTCTTGCCAGCAAAACCTCTAACGAATAAAACGAAGAACTCCATCACCATTGGTAAGAACTATCATAACAGGGAACACAGAAAAATGAAAGCCAAAAATTTCAACTTCCTTTTTCATTTAGTCTCGTTTTCTTCCCTTACAGCTTCTCATCAACCAAAAAAAGCTTTACCCACTTCATAATTACATAATCATTCTCCATTTTGAACCTCAAAAGACCAAAAAAAAAAAAAAAGTGCTACCAACGGGCTGACCTGAACAGAGTCAGCACTGATGATTTCACCATTCAGGCGCTTGGCCAGCTCAAGAGCAAGCCGGCTCTTTCCGGACCCAGTGGGCCCAGATATTACTATGATCTTCTCTTTATTTCTTGAAACGGAGCATGACGTGGCAAAGAGTCGCCGGCGCCGAGTGAATGAACGGAGAAAGGGTTTCTCAGTCAACCGCAAGCCGGATGTACGGATGCCACCACACGCTGCACTCATCAGCATTTCTTGCTTTCTCGTCCTTAGTTTGATTTTTCTTCAGAGAAATTGTGGGCAAGGCACCGAGGTTTAAGGTGTATGGTATGGTTTAAGGTTTTAGATAACTTTTGTTATATGTTTTTGGCAAAGGGGGGTCACAGCTATTTGTCACATGGTGAAAAATATCTCTAAACATTAGCCCACCAGATTTTTTATTCTCATACCTACCAAGAGTAAACTTTGAAGCCACCAATTCAAAGACTGATGTGTCACCTCTCTTCAGTTCAAGAAAACAAATTGAACTTGCTTGATAATGAGAGTTTTGAACTGGGTATTTAGATTATAATTTTTATAGTCTACCTAAACTTGAACCCACCAACTGGTTGTTGTTGCATTGAGTACTCGTCAAAAGACTTGAAACTCAAGTTACTCCAATTAGTAACATCTCTTAATGTCTTTGAAATGAGTAACATTCAAACACTTTGATTTTTATTCAATAATTTCAGATAATGACACAGCCATGGCTTGATCGCCGGATTCAATCCCTCTTCCCGGTTGCATTGGTTTCTATTTTAGTAGTTGGAAGTGTGAGATTAGTCCTGGATAACTTGAAGAGCAACCAGAGTCATATTTTTCAGTCATATGGTAAACCGGATCAGGGTTACAAGCAAAGAAAACCTGTGTTTGTTTCTTCTGAAGATCGGTTTGAGAATGGCTGTAATGTTTTTGAAGGGAACTGGGTTTGGGATAATGTGACATATCCTCTTTATACAGAAGAGAGCTGCCCTTACTTGGTTAAACAAACCACTTGCTTAAGAAATGGAAGACCTGATTCATTCTATCAAAATTGGAGGTGGCAGCCCGATGCCTGCAAGCTACCAAGGTAATATTCTTTTAAATCTGTTGCACTCGATGAAATTTACTTTCATTTGCTTTCAAGACAATATTCAAGTTTTATACGTTGTTAAGCTCTTAGGAATTTGAAATGTTTGTGTTGTCAGGTTTGATCCATTAAAGCTATTGGACATTTTGAGGGGCAAAAGATTGATGTTTATTGGAGATTCAGTGCAGAGAGGGCAGTTTGAATCAATCGTCTGCATGTTACAATCTGTGATTCCTGATGGAAAGAAATCTTTTCATAGAATTCCTCCTATGAAGATCTTTAAAGCTGAGGTATCTGTATCTTTATAGTTCTCAAAACATTTCAGTTTAATACCATGCATAGGAGGTTATCTTTTTTTAGGAGACAGACTTGCTAATTTACTCAATTAGTATTCCTCTGAAAATTTTATGTTTTCAGGAATACAATGCATCAATTGAATATTCCTGGGCACCCTTTATTGTGGAGTCCATTTCAGATCATGCGACAAACCATACAGTATCAAAGAGGCTGGTTAGTCTTGACTCTATAGCTAGACATGGGAAGAGCTGGGAAGGAGTTGATGTGTTAGTATTTGAAAGCTATGTGTGGTGGATGTACAAACCAACAATCAATGCTACGTAAGTACCCAGTTCCCTGCATTACCGTCTTAAGAGCTCAAATTCTAGTCAATTTGGTTTGCATGCCTGCAATAGCCAGTTCAGTAGAGCAGCAATATAACAATGATGATGCAACACTGTTGAATGTCGAATCATTAGCTCAAATTAGGTTTATACAGGGGAGGTGTCAAAGGCATTATTCAATAACTCTACTTATGAGAGTAAAGTTCAGTTCAGTTGAATCAGATCATTTTCCACCATTGTGATCTGATTATAAACCTGATCTGAATCAAATCTTGCTACTATGTGGGATATTTAAACACCTTTTGTGTTCTAACTTTTACATTTTTGCAAGTTGAGGCTGTCTTTTCGAATCTAACACAAGGTTGTGTCTTCTTTTATATGGTTTTAATATTTCCAGATATGGATCTCCAGATGATATTCAAGAATATAATGTCACCAAGGCGTACAGATTGGCATTAGAAACTTGGGCAAATTGGCTAGATTCCAACATCAACCCTCTCACTCAAAAGGTCTTCTTCATGAGTATGTCTCCAACACATTTGTGGTAAGTGACATAAAAGTTTTCTACAAATATAGGAGATTAGGAAAAATAATTGCACAATATCATTTTGGTAAAAGGAAGCGCATTTTCTATATTCAACCACCATGCGCTGTAACATGAATACAAACTTTTGAAGATGCTTAAATCGCTAAATTTTGAGGATAATTAGAATTCAAAAAGCTTCCAAATCCTTTAAAGAAATGTACAGTTACTTTCTTTCGGGCCACATGACCTACCAAAGCCAACTTAAAGTTCTCTCAAATTATAAAGTGACCTGCATTTTCTGTTGCAGGAGCTGGGAATGGAAGCCTGGAAGTAATGAAAACTGCTTCAACGAGTCGTATCCCATCCAAGGTTCATACTGGGGGACTGGTTCTAGTCTCGCTATCATGGACATAATTCATGATATTTTCCAACAGCTAAAAACCAATGTGACATTTTTGAACATCACCCAGTTGTCCGAGTACCGTAAGGATGCTCATACAACAGTTTATGGAGAACGGAAGGGAAAACTATTGACAAAGGAACAAAGAGCTGATCCAAAAAATTTTGCTGATTGCGTTCACTGGTGTTTACCAGGAGTCCCTGATACATGGAATGAGATCCTGTATGCATATTTGTTGCAGAATCATCAAACCTTTTTGTAACCTCCAGGACCACAACAAATGTGAGCTTCTATAAATCGCAAAAATATACATTTATATGTTGATCCCAAATATTAGAAATAATTTTTTTTTCATAATAAGAAAAGAAAGCTCTCCAGATTAAATACAACAAAAAAATGACTATAATCAATGTTGGCTGTAGCAAAACCATAAAGACGTGGCATTATATTGCAACTAATCAGGGAAGTGTCATTCCATCTACAAAAAAACAGATAAAATTTGCATAGGTGTCTCATCTTAGAATACCTTTATTGTTTCTTATTTCTATACAGAGGGAACTTGGACCTGCTTATTGACTTTATTCACACTGTGATAAGACAACACACTGATCTGCACGAGCAAGAGGTGACATGAACAGTCTGGTCGCAGCCATCCAGTGAGAAACTTGAATTATTTACAGGAGTTCCCATTCAGAATCAGATATACCCTTTGAGTCCAAGGTTGGGGTGACCGTCGATGGCAAGACAGCTTGCAATGTGTCTTGACTAGGTCCAATGTAACTATCTCCAAACCAAATTGCTAGCTGCTCATACTCCTTAGTTAACCTCTTTTTTGAAGCAAAAGCATCCTTGATTCTTTTCTGATGAGATAAATGAAGCAAAAAAGAAAAAAAAATATCCATTTAGGCTCAAGTATCTGGATGATAAAATAATTATAACAAGGGGCAGAAAATTATAAGGTGTTTCATTTATTCTGAGGCATGCTTGCAAAGAATAACTAAGAAATCATTTCATCTGTGAATATTAAAAGGGCGGAAAAAAGAGAGAAAAGGTTTCTCCAGACTTTGTTGAGTTCCAAATGATATTCTTGGTTTCCTTGTAAAAGCGCCATCTCAACATTGAGAAAATAGACCCATGATCTAGATTATGATAATCGCATATTAAATTAACATGCTTAGCTTCTACTTTTGTTTTTTCCAAACGAAATTTTAGCCAAGGATATGGACAGTGGAAAACTATTTTGATACAATGAGAAGAGGATGTTAATATTGCTATTTCTTTGCCAGCCATTGAAATCAAATGATTAAAACTAACAAATCAAGCAATTTTATTTTATTTTTTCCCTGCTGAGATAGGGGGGACCCCTAACATGTTTTCTCATGCTAAAATTGAGAGAGAGCTAGAGAGAGAACCTTGAACGATCCAAGTTTTTGGGTTCTTTGGGAGACAGCATAAAGTGCACTACTGTCAACCATGACGCAGCTTTCCTCTAGCTTCACCTTGTCAGACAATTCAACTGTTTCCATCCCAGAATAATCAAAATCATCACTGCAATAATGTGAATATCCTGTAGATGAAGAGAAAAGATTTTTCAAAGAACAACATAACAAGGCCTGAGCAAAAAGAGTAATTTCAGCTTCTTACAATCACAGAAATTTTATTCCATTAGAATCATTACAGTTCAAAGCAACCATGGCTATAATTCTCAAAAAAAGATTTCACCTATAACAATGCCTTAAAGAAAAAAAGATGAAGAAAAGAAAGACGAGTCAGCTCCAGTGAAGAGAACATATATTCAAATGTTCACCACACACAAACACAGATGCCCAGGAAAAAAAAAGAAAGAAAGGAAGAAAGGACTTCCAAAGTTGAACACACTCTTCATCGTTACCACTAGGATAATCGTCACCACATATGAGAATGAATGCAGAAAAAGACAGACGTATAAAGAAGGGGGAGGAAAACAAGAATAGAACTTTGACATACCACTATCTGAAGAGAATGTATGAGCATCAAATTGAGCAGAACCACATAACTCAGCATTACTATTTTGAGATGTCTCGCTAAGTGACAATGTATAATTTGTTCCGGAGACATCTTCCCCTGTCAAAAGACAAGCAAAATGAGAAGTCACGGTAAAAGGAGGGAAAAATACTTCTCTTATAAAAGATTTGAAAATACCAACCGCCTGATTCCAATGACAGGACACTGCAGGATTTGATGAGTCCTGCCTCTGCTGCATTGTCTTTGAGAGATGCAATTAGAGCCAATGTAGAAGATGGGGGGGCCCCAGAACAATCAGACACAGACCAAACCCCATCAACAGGATCATTAAAACACACTGATTGTGTAGCAAAGTTTGCAGTTAAATTTTCATAAGAACTGTTAGATCCCGATAATTGTGAATTGGTAGAGGACATCAATCCCGGTTCTGATACTTTTTCGACACAAGATACAACTGAGAAAGCCACCTCAGAAGCAGATGAAGTATTTGAAGCATCAGAAACACTCACCGAGTTATCAGCGAAGTTATCACAAACTGTATCCTTTTCTTGGGCAGATTGGCACTCCACAACACAAACTGAAGTTACAGATGAAACCTCTGTCACAAAGCTGCATTCATTTTTCTCATTGCAATCAGCAAACTCGCAGATCAACGATGCCTTAGAAGAGTCTTTCCCACCAAGAGATATTGACTCCAATACCCTAGATGTAGATGACTTCTCCTTTATAGAATCCTCTTCTTCATTCACATCAAAGATCTCATGTGCTAAAACATCATCAATTGGTCCGGAATCCAAATCAGACTCTGGCCTCACAGAGGAATCCTCAGAAATTGGAGTAATAAGTTGGTTTCCAAGGTGAAGTCCATTCAATTCATTTCCCATCTGGTTTGTCACTGGATCAACTGCATTGGGCTCCACAGGTGATTGGTTAATGAACACATCTTCCTGATTTTCTTGAATACCTATTATTGACTTAAGATATGTACCAATAGCAGCATTTTTTTTCAGAGCCACTTCTTGAGCTTCATGTTTTACAGTATCCACTAAAGGAGGAAGAAAATCTTGGACGACATCAGAGCAAAACTTTTTCATGCTGTCCCCCACTGTCTGCATTTGGTTTTCAACATATCTAACAGTGTCCTGGAGAAGCAAAGCACTTTAAATTCATGAGTGGAATTGCCAAAGAAAAAAAAATTACATAATACACAAAAGAGAAAAAAAAAAAAAAAAAAAGGAAAATAATCCTTAAAATACCTGACTCACAATATTATCCACCTCCTGGCACATTGTTTCAAACTTCTGGGAGATGTTCTTCCCAACCCAGGTTATACTTTTTAGTTTCAAATCCATTACGGGTTTGGGCTTGTTCTAGATTTCTGAATCCAATGTCTCAAACAGCATCACTTGTTACCCTAGGATGAGGAAATTGCCTGCCAACAATGAGATGGAATCATATCAAGACTCGCATGAGTTACTATATTAGAAACAACAATTCTGTGAACCTCAATACCTCAACTTAAATAAGCTGCATAGAGTTGATGAATAATAAAATACACAAAAAAAATTTAACATCTTATATGTGAATGTAATATCAACACATAAAAGCATAAACTCTTAGTACAAAGCAAATTCATAGTTAAAATAGCAAATCCCTTAGTCTAATTTCCTTCTCTCTCCCATATCCTTCATGATCATCTTCCAAAACTGATTAAACCATTTCAATTATGCCTCCTATGACCATGAAACCCTTTAAACTTTCTTTCTTAAGAAGAAAAAACCATAATTATTGAGGCCTCTTAAGTTTCACCACAATCCAACAGCACAAAGAGCCACCAACGCAGATGGTAACACAAACCCATCATTGAAAAAACAACGAACCCAGTAAACCGGTAAACGCATGATCAAGTCATTATTTTTAGAATTCACACTCATAAAAGTTGGAAATTTTTTATTAAAAAAAACTGGCAGTGACTTATAAACCCCACAAACAGAGAAAATAAAACCCAAATTGCATTCAAAAAAGAGAAAGTAGAAGATGAAAGGGTTACCGGAGACCTGGAGCTGCCTCTGAGCGGTGGCGATAATCGGCGTTAAGTTGGCTTAAGTTTTACGATAGAGGGGTGTTCTGGGAAAACGAGGTTTATCAAACAACTGTACAACATACTTTATATTCAAGGGTTTTAGTAATGTTTAACCGCAGTTCTGGTATTTTTGGTAATCGTTTTAAAACGACCCCGTTAAATTGATTCGAATAAGTTAATCGACAGATATAAAAGGCACTATTATGGATACAAGATTTTGATAACCTAAATATATAGAATAACTTTTTTAACATTTAATTTTTAGAGATAATAACAATTTTGTCCCTCAGATTTGATCTCAATACCTTTTAATCCAGTAGAATTTAATTCCTCTGGTTTGCCAATGACGGGATCAAATCGTTGCTGATAAGGACTAAAACATAAAATTCATTTTCCAATCTTTTATTATTATGCAATTATTTGGGGTTTTGTTGTTATAGTATGTTTTAAAGGCATATATTAATAGAGTAAACGACATATTCCCATGTGAGGTTTAATAAAATCCCAAGTTGATACCTTTAACTGTATTTATTTAAGATTCTCACCTTTAAACTAATACCGTTAATAGTTGTTAAAATTGATCAGAAACGACGAATGAGGTCGGCAAGTGAAGGCATGGGTTTTATAAAGGAGGTTGTGGGGAATCCAACGTTTTGGACTTTGAAATCGGCCAAAAAAAAGCAAAAAACCATCGACTTCAACACTACTAACATGAACCCTTCTCCGACCAAATAAAGTGTCGATGCACTTTAGCATACTAACGTGAGTCGTGCTACAAAGAAAAATTAAAAATATATTAAAATAAAAAAAACGTCGTTAATTTAAGAATAAAAATTTGGTATAAATGCAATTAGGATCACCAGATTTCGTTAAAACTCGTGTTGGTACATGTCGTTTGCTCTATATTAATATTACCAGGTAAATCAATGAAAATTATGGGGACAGCATTAAAAATTAGAAAGAGGAATTGATTATGAGGGAGACTATTTCAACTTGATTGGCACGTGGTTTAATGTCATCTTGACTCTAAACCTTTTTCTTATCAATGAGATTTTTTATTTCGGTTTTACCCTTTTATTTTAATAATTGCCTACTTTGCTTTACAGGGCTTACAAAATTTAGCCCTTGCATTGCAGAGAATTACTTGTTAGCACTTTGTGAAAGCGAACGGAATAAGAATCAAGGAGCCTTAAAATAAGTTGGTAAGTTAGTATGAATCTAGGCATTAAATCCTGGGCTCTTTTTTTACACATTAATGTATTGAATAGGAGAGAGGCATGCCTTGGGTCTTCCGGTTTGGGGCAAGTCATTGGTGTTAATTTTTCTATGGGGCTATTGTCCGTCCCAAAATCTTTACTTTGCTAGGGACTCTTGCTTTCCAAATCAGAATTGAGGAATATAAAATAGGGATACTAGATTATCTACTAAAGTTTTACAATAACAAACTATAATTCATATGCAAAAACTAGTGACAACCTTGATTTCTTTAAGCAAATAAGTTATTTGTTTATTTGTTTGTTGTACTTTTACACACATTATTTATATTTAATATCACAATCTTCTAAAATTGTTTCATAACTGTATGTATTCTTTTAACATTATGCAATTGTATAAAGCTTTAATGATATTTTGGATGATTGACTTTCGATATTTCATTATGCAATTATTTGTGCTGATGCACCTATGTTGTATCTTTCATATGTATTATAAACAATTAAGCTATCCATGCTTGACAAAATTACATATTATGGAATAAAGAATGTCTCAAATGTCATCCTTAGCTACACCTTTGACATTCCAAATTTAATGGTGGGCAACTTCTCATGAATCCTCCTGGTAATTTTCGAGAGACTATGATTCTATGAGACACCGTTAAGTTCACATGTAGTTTGTTATTTCATTTTAGAAACTTCATTTTACTTTTACTTCATATAAAACTTAGGAAACTCATGAGCTAATTGGTTTTTTGGAGGAAAGTTAAAGTATAACCCCTTTGGTGTGCTAAATCAAGTAATCTCTAAGTTCTCAAAAGAAACCATATCATCATGTCTAATTATGGCTTAACTGATTGAAGTTTTATTTTTCATATCTTATCTTATTAAGAAATTCTAATCTGTTTCAGTTTTATCTTATCGCTAAGTATGATTTTGAGACCTTTGAACTTTACTAGAACAAAATTAAGTGTTTGATTGATCTGATTTCAAATTGAAATGCAGAAAAAATTCAAGCCCTAACACCATGAAAATAGTGCAAAGGAAGAATTGGGAGAAAATTGGCACTACTTTATTCATTTCTCACTATTATATATTACAGTAGTTAACATATAATTTACTCAAACTAGCGACTAACTCTAGTTACAACTAAGCAAACTAATTAACAGACTAACTAACCGTACAAATGTAATGTAAATTGAACGATTAATTGAATATTATATGAGTAATGTTATGTGCATTAATCAATGTGTACTAATTTTAGTACTAACATTGAAAATTTAAAGTTCTCTAAAAAAAAAAAAATTAAATTTTCAATGTTAGTACTTGGATTAGTACTCATTGATTAGTGTACATAATTTTATTCATATTATATACTATTAATAGTTAATGTTACAGGTGTCGGGGTCCTCCTCATGATGTATCCTTCTAGAAATTTAACCAATGTTAACGTTACAGGTGCTGGTGAAGAATCCTTCTACAATATTCTCTGATTGGTTTGGTTTTGGACACAGATTACAAAGTGTAGCAGACCTAGAGAGTGTAACCCGTAAGTGTGTGGCAAGGGCTGATCTTGATTCTCGAGAGTGCCAGGGTGTGGCTGCTTGTTCAGGAATTAGGGATTATGAACAAGAAAGACGGAATAATAACAATAGATCTGGTATAAATAAAACTTTGGTTATATAAAATTTTTAAACAATGATTTGATCTTTATCAAAAATAGTTTGGTCTCTAAGATTTTATAACGATGAAGATCAAAATGTTATCAACATAAACTAAAATGTTACTAACAAATTTTATAAAATTAAAGTGCTTCTAAAACTAAACTTTTGGGAGTCGTTTGATTGGGGTTTATCCTCTTATTAAAATAGTGTCATTTTATATTATTGAGATCATAATATTTAATTGTCTAAGTAATATAAGATTTTAATAATCTTCTAAAACCAATCGTAATTATTGCTAGTTTAAGTATTTTAAGATTATTTAAAAATCTTAATTTTGATATAATTTTATCCATTATTAATAAAATTTTAGGACATTTATTTTGAAATTAATTTACATGAACCTACTATTATAATTTTACCCCTAATTAATTAAGTTTTTTGTACAGTAATGCCCTTGTATTTAAAACAAATTGCAAGCAACCCATACCACTACCGCCCACCAATCACCACTGTTGGTCGTCGACAGCCACCACCAACTGACGTCACCAGAATGACGCATGACCGACTAGGTTGGAAACAGTCAGATCTATGCCCATCTGGTCGAAAATGACCAGATCGATGTACGATCGGCCAAATCGATCGGTCGTGTGCTGTTCTGGCGACTTGGGGTGGGTGGGGGTGATTTTGTTAGAAATTAAACTTTTATGTAACTGATGTGTTTTAGCAAAATCTCAAATATAGGGGGTTAAAAGAGATGATTCAATATATATATATAATTTTAATATTTAAAAAGGAGGGCAATTTAGTAATCTATATAACATACCTACCAATTTATTCTTTTCAACCAAACATCAATATAACATACTACTAATTTATTTTAACCTAATCAAACACATTTCACTAAATATTCATAGTAATCTTCAAGGTCAATAATGTTTTGCATACAACTGAGTCATACAACCAGACAAAATTGTATAAAATTTATGTAAAATAACTACTTTATTCTTTTTTTTTTTTTTTTACTTGATTATATGACTCAGTTGTAAGCATAGTATTGCTCCTTCAAGATAATATATTTTTTCATATTTTTCAGTAATATAACATTTCCAAGGACAAAATTATTATTTTCTCAGTTATAATCCATGGAATACGGAATCATATGATACATATATTATCATTTAAATAAGGGATAATTATTGAAGTCCCTGTATGTTTGTTGAAAATTATAGAAAGCATGAAAAAAAAAAAAAAAAGACTATTACACATAACTGCATTCCATTAACCGTTAACTTTAACCATTAACCAGACATTTGAATTTTTTCTTCGTTCTTCGTTCTTCTCTTTTCTCTCTATCTCCGCTTCCTCTCTTTTATTCTTCTTTCCTCTTTTCCCTTCTCCTTATCCTCCGCCTCTGTGTCTCTTTCGTTGGGAGTATTGGTGATTTATTATTGAGAGCGTTGGTGATGAAGATTGTCTAGATTGAAAGAAAATTTAAAAGAGATTAATTGACTTTATATAGAAAAAGAGTGTGGGCATGAAAAAGAAACTTTTATAAATTTAATTAGTTTAGGGCAATTTATCATATTTTGGTAAAGGGTAAAAAGTCATTTTGATAGTTAATAATTTTTTATCAATGGTTGTTAACGGAGTGGGGGTTATGTAAAAAGGAGTTGCTATTCTTACAAAGAAGCCTACAAAGGAGGCATACAAAGTTAATCTCCACCCTTCATCTTCATCATTTCTCTCTCTCTCTCTCTTTCTCTTTTTCCGTTTTTCTTTTGTTTTTTCCTTCACTTTGTAAGCTACTTTGTAAACTTCTTTGTAAGGATAGATTTATCCTATGTTTATTTTTCTTTGTGCTATTGTACTTTTGGCAAACATATGAGGGTACGTTGGTTCAAGAAATGTTTTATTGCTGAAAAGGTAGAATTACTAATGAGATAGATTACTTTGAAGATTATAGGGGAATGTTATATCAATATGTTTGATTAGATTAGTGGGTATAAATAATTAAGATGTTTGATTGGGAAGAATAAAATATTATCGACACAAGCTTTTATGAATAACCCTTCCTTTTTAATATCATTATATTATTATTATTATTATTTAAATTACTTTTAACCCCATATATTTGAGAATTTAGCTCAAACACCCAACAACAAAGTTTAAATTTTAATAAAATACCTCCATTCACCCAAGACCACCGCTGGCTGCTGGCGACAGTCACCGAAATGGCGCATGACCAGAGAGATTTGGCTGGCCGTGCAACGTTTTGGTTGTTTCTGGCCATGTCGAAGGCCGAAAATAGCTAGATTGCCGTGGATCTAGCCGAAAATGGCCAGATCCATGCCAATCTGGCTGTTTCCAACCAAATTGAAGGCCAAAACTAGCTAGATCGTCATGGATTTGGTTGGAAACGGTCAGACATGTTTTGACCATTTTTTACCAGCTTTAAGGCAATTTGGCCGTTTTAGGCCTTTGATATGGCCGAAAATAGCCAGATTGGCACATAGCCGGCCAGATCTCGTCGGTCTTGCATCGATCTGATGACTATTGCAGGTGGTTGGCAGCGAGCAGTGGTTTATGATGGCTGGGGGTATTTTTTTTAACTTTTTAACTTTTTGTGACTAGAGTGTTTTAGCTAAATTTTTAAATGTAAGAGGTATGAATAATTGTTATTTGGTAGACATTTGAGGGTAATTCAGTCGAAAATGGCTTTTATTTAAGGGCAAATTTGGTAAAAAAATAAAAGATAACCCCGATAAAAAAAGATTAACACCCCTGAACTAGGTAATTTGATAACCCTCAAAATGACCAACAATATTCACTATTAGGAATGATACATTCTCTAATCTTATATTACTGTCAAACCAAACAAAAGAATATCTAGAATCAAAGATAGATAACATGACTTATCTGCCCATAGCCCTAACCAAACACAGCCTAAGGGTTTTCATATTTATCCCTTTAAATAATCCTAAACTTTACTTCCATTTATTTATTACGATAAGAGAGAGATTGGGTGAGATAATCCTCTATTTTAAAATTTTCAAAAATATTACAATGATTGGTTAAATTGAGGAATATTCGAAAAATGAAAATTTGAAACAATTTTTTTTTTTGTAAATACGTAAAATGAAAAGACGTTTGATATACTATATAAAATATAAACTTTATTAGATCAAATAAATAAATCCTTTTCTTGTCTTTTCTTTCTAAATTTAAACTATCTCTGACAGCTCCTTGCCTCGTTCTGTCATATCTTTGGGTTTAAAAACTTGAAATTGTGTAGGAATATTTACCACACAGTCACCTTCCCCTTCACTGCAACTACAAAATTCCTCAGCAACCAGCCGACGCCCAACCCCACCGAACAGTCCACCACCACATTTTCCCACCTATCCCACTGCATCTCTCAATTTATTATGTTTTTAGATTCAACACTTATCTTCTGTAAATACATTGATTATATTTGTTTGTTGCCAATTCTTGGAGCTTGGGAGTTGGGACTGCTTATCCCAAGTAGGCATAAATCTTTTTTTTTTTTTTTCTTGTAATTTAATATTAGTATTATTTTATTATAAAAATGTCATAAATATTATTAATAATATCTTAGCTATAATATTATATATATATATATTTTAAAATTATATTATTAAAATATTTAAACTAACTTTGTATACTAATTTAAATTTATATTTAAAATTATAAATATTATATTGAATAATTGTTTATAATATAAAAATAATTACTTATTGAACCAAGATACGGTGACTTAATTTTTTGATACTGTTTATGAACCATTTATTATTATTGATCAAATGATGATAAAAAATGTTGAGTTGGCATTAAATATAACTACTTTTAACTTTTACTGTCACCGTGGGATTAAAAAAGATAATGATTCACAAGGAGATTAAAAAAAAAAAAAGGTTCATAGTATTTTAACCCTTAAAAATAATTAATATATCTCCCATTCAAGTTTCTACTATATAATTATTAATATAAATAATTTAAAATAATTATTAGTAAAATTAAGATGATGAAAATGTTGGGCTTGGGTTTCCCTCATGTGGAGGATGGCCCAAAATCCTAAAGCCCAAAAATAAAATAAAAAAAATGAAAATGAAAAAAAAGGGCAGCAGCTTTGTTCTTTTTTAGTGGGTGAATAGTGTGAGAAAGAGGGTATTGCTCATAGAAACAAAATCTGCTAAAGAGAGAAAGAGGCAACCACACCAGGGCGATGATCCAATGGTAAATCTTGCACTATTTTTGCTCAAATTTCAGAGCGTTGTTGTTGACAGCAAGATCTTCACTTTCAACAGTCAATTTCGTGATAGCCTTTTTTTTTTTTTTTTTTGGTGGAGTTTTGTCTCTAGAAACATAGCCAAATCAAAGAGTTGAGTTGTAGAATTTTTTAGTCCATCTATCCTTCTTCAGCCTAACGATTGGAATGTCATCTCTAGTCTGATCAACTTGATTTTTGGTCAAAATGCAGAGGATGTGTGGCTCTTCAATCTGGACAGTTGGGTTTCGATTTTAACGGTTGAGTTTGGAGTTATGCATCCTACATTTTGGGTGCTTTGCTGGCATATTTGCTTAAGGTTTTGCGCCTCACAGATTCATTCAAGTAGGAAATATTTTGTTAGTGCATTATTTCCTTTCAAAGTGGTATCAGAGTGAGGTTGTAGATTGTTTGAATGATGAAGGCAAATTTGAGTAAAATAGTTTGTTTGAAAGGAACAAATTATCATAAGTGGAGAGGGAAAATGAAAGATCTTCTATTTTTGAAAAGACTACTCGTCGATGTTTGCTTTGGAAAAACCTAATTCTAAAAGTGATATATTGTGCTTGTCTTTAATTCGTAGCAAACTAAACTGTTCATGTGTGATTTTGACATCAACGAGTCGCATGTGTAAAGTGTTAAACTGTTTTTAGAAATTACACGTGAATGATTCATGAGAAGCGTTTATAGTACCGACATTATATATGTTTGCAGAAACATAAATAAAAGATTGGCAAGAGAGATTTTTATAATATTTCGAATGCTTAAAGCGAATCCTACATCCATTGTTATTTTATTATTCTCTTATTATTTCTATAATATTGTCTGTAAAGCGCACAAAGATGGAGAAATGCTTTGTTTGTAGGGAAAAATGATGAAGCTCAAATCTATATCTAGCTCTCATATGTCTAGCCTCCTCTTTTGCGAAGAGAAATGCCCATTTATACTATTGAGGTCAATGTAATTAGCGCTTTTGTAAGTTGTCTTAACACGTGATGACTACTTTTTAATCCTATCTTAAAATGTGATAGGATTGATATGAAATATCTCATGGAGGCGGTTTAGGTTTTTGACTGCTAATATTACCTTGTCTTTAAGTGCTTGTTAAACTCTAATTAAAAGTGCTGACATCAGTGTATATTTTTGGCACAACATAAACCATTAAATTTCCTCTTAAAATAAAAATATATAAGACATCCTAATAATTGAATAACATAAAATAAATAGATTTCCATAAGTTTTCAAGAAACAATATTAGTTTAGTTAAAAATTATAAAATAAATAGATTTTAAGTACTTTTTAAATTTAAAATTTTATACCAAAAATGTCCTTCAGTAGTTCGTTTTTACAATTACCTAGCAAGTGGACTTTTTGGTAAATTAAAGTGTAATATAAAACCAAAATTGAAACAAATTTCTAAGTATCTTTTGTCTTTGTTGTCTTCGTTGAAGAAACAAATTTCCTTTTGATTAAATGCTTGTGAGGAATGGTTCGTTGCTTGTGGTATTTTGAGTGTTTTGTCAGATAGTTTATGGAAGCCACTACTTGGAGCTCGCGAACAAATGAGAACTGCAGCCTGGTGTGAGGTAATTTCCTTTTAGATTGTGGATATCGTGTTAATTTTAGGTTTTGCTGCATAGTTTAATCTATTGTCATACTTGAACAAGGTTTTTAATTATTTTTATATAATTTTTTTAAGTGAGTTTACGTAGTTAGATTCAACTGATTGATTGATTAATCACATTTTATTGGTAATACCTTTGAAATTCTTGCTAGGATGCCTCTACGAAAGCTGGTGTTGATTACTGACATGGGACCCCATTTAATAAAAGTTCATGAAGGTAATGTTCGTAAAGGTAAGTGGTGAATTCCAAGTGCTTGCATTTACTTATATGTATTTAATTAATTAGATTTAGAGGCCAAATTAGTTGATCTTTGTGTTGATACAATGCCTGAGCAGGACCTTATTTAATTAGTTCCTATACAAGCTTTGCATGATTGCAACAAAGGGTTAGTATTATTAACATACTCAAAGATTCAAAGAGGATTTAAAGAAGATTGAAAAAAAAAAACTTAGGGTTCCATATTACTATTAACCAAAAGAAAAGAGAACAATACAAAGAGTAAAGTTACATATATATACAACTAAGTAAAAGAACTAAACTACCCTTGAGAATAAGAAAAAGTACATATAACTCTTAACTCCTAACAAGTATATCTTTGTTTTTTTTTGCCTTAATTGCAGTTTTAGATGAAAGCTTTCATAAGGTTTTAAATTTGTTAAGAGCTACATGAGCTTTTTTTCTTTTTAAACTATTATCTCTTTTGTTTACTGGGCTCAGGGATCATATTCTTTGTTTGTGTAGCCAGATGGATGCTCATGCTCATGAAGGTTTGAGTATTGATTTTACCTTGACCATTTACTTCTCTTGGTGAGTCATTTCTCTAATGAACTTGTTGTGATTTATGCATGTACTTATTTGTTTCTGTCTTACATTTACAATACTATGTGATGCTAGCTATTAGAAAAGAAGAAACAAAGCTTAATATATTTTCTAATAAGTAATAAGATTTGATTATATGTCATATTTTAATATCAGTTAGTTATCAGTTATCACAATTGTAATTAGTGTTAGCTTTAGGTTACCATTGTTCGTATAAGAATATAAATAGATGTCGTCTTTCAGTGTAATCTTATTATGTAATTGCTTTAATCATGATTTCTTTTTTGACAATTCTAGTAGAAGAATCAAACACTACTATAATCTTTCCTAAAGTTAATTCCACTAATAATATTTTTTTAATGATGTAAATGTCAGACAAGAAGTAATCAAAAGATACATACCTCGTCAGCTTGCTTGAGGAGTTTGTGTCTTTTTGAATTGTGATTGCTTTTGATAGCCTGCATAATAACAATATTATAAAACATTTTATTGTATTTTATGATCTGAATTTGGGAACCAAAACTCATTCAAAATCTGTGTTTTCTTGGTCCTTCAAAAGCTAAAACTTTGCCACCACTTCAACATCTCTAGCTCTTTTGTTCTTCTATACACTACTCTTGCTTGTTTTTATCTATGGAAATTGTTTCATTAGAAATTATAGAAACTGATGTTCAAAGCTGGATGTCAGAAGTTGACAAAATAACTGCAGAAGCTGAATTTTTTTTTAAGGATGGGGTCAATGCAAACAAGAGGTGTCTGAATGAGTGGTGCATTAATCCCGGACAACGTAACTGGCACAGGTAAAGAATATATATAGATATATTTTTTTTGTGTGTGTGTGTGTGTGTGTGTTGATTGCATGTTAGAATTGTGTAGCTTTTATGTTGTAATACATTCTGGATTTGTTAAAGGCATTTCATGCAACATGTTTGATGAAATGTTTGTGAGGAATGGTTCCTTGGGATTTGGTGAGTTTGTTGTCAAATGGTTCAATGAAGCATAATTGAAGCCACTGCTTGGAACTGATTGGTTTCCTTGCAAATGAACCAGAATTACAGCCTGGCGTGAGGTAATTTCCAACTACTTGCTTTTATATAGATGTTCTTAATTGGTTTGAGAAGCCTGATTAGTTTATCTTTCTGGTGTTGCAATGCCTAAGCAGGTCAATTAGTGTTTGAACCCGGGCCCAACTTGTGCCTTTACAAGCTTCCATGACGGCAACAGATGGTTTGTATCGGATTGCTGTTTTTGCTTTAAATTGAAGTTGTAGTAAAAAATTTTCATAAAATTTTAATATATATTCTGTGTGTATAACCAGATGTATACTGTAATACTCATGCACATAAGGATTTTAGTATAGATTTACCTTGGCAATTTACTTATCTTCAACACTAAGGCTTGGCTTGCATTTTGCCTCCACCGAGAGCAGCTTGTTTAGCTGAAGCAATCTACTCTCATGGCCCTCATGATCTACTGGTTTGGCCACTGATCTAGTGTTGTTGTGGTGCATCTCTTTTTCAGTATTAGTTATCTCAAATTAATTATGCTTTAAAAGTGCTTGATAAATTGTCTCAATTAATTGTTTAATTGCAGTTTATTTAATGAATATGAAGAATATGACTTTGCCAGGACATGAAGCACTGCAAGAGAAAAGGTTGGGTTGAATATATATCTATTGTGCAAGATATACTCTTTAACTCTTTTCTTCACAACCGAGGAAGAACGATTTGAAGATTCAAAGATTTTAAAAACTCATTCCACTTTTTATGGTTAACAATGCTACAATTTCTTATGACTTCACAGTTGTCTAGTTTTCTGGATCATCAATTATTTGTAAGCATGGATTAGACCATATGAAATATTCATTGTGTTCTAGCTTTAAATTTTGGTATGCTTCTAGAAACTTTTCAGGTAGAACTTTCTGAAGGTTTTCTGAAACAGTTCACACATGAGATCCAGCCCTTTCTGAGAAAGCAAAGTGATGCTTTTTCGGTTTAACAAAGGTGAGCTCCATTGCTTTCTTCTGCTTGCTGTGCCTAATACGTGTAAAGAAGAAATGTCATATTTAACTATTAATTTTATTGTTGAGTTATTTAGTCTTGCCTTTGTGGACACATGGTTCACTTTTCTAATTCCTTTTTACTCTTTAATCGTTGACTCTAGGCATCTGGTATGGTTTATGAATCTCCCAACTCTCTCGAAGATTCCAAACATTGAATCTGCATATGTAGATTCTACATTGATTTTAATCACTTTTTGCTGGTATTGCCCCTGACCTTCTTGTAGGAATCAGCAAGCCTCTATGCAAAGACGGTGTTGATTACTACTGGTCATTGAATTGCATTATATGTAAACATTCATGACGGTAAGCATATTTAACATATGCCTTGCTGCATACTTTAGTCCGTTGACATACTTGATTAAGATTTTAATGTTTTTTTAATTGTTATAAGTGAGTGCAATTGCAACAAATTCGAAATTATTAGGTAAAACTGGTCTGCATAAGTAGATTGCACTAATTGATTGATTAATCACCTTCTACAGGCATACACCCTTGGTATTCTTGCTAGGATGTCTCTGTGGAAATATGGTCTTGTATATCGACAGGGTATTGGTCGTGGAATTGGGTCTTACGTAAACATTCAAGAAGGTAACTGGTGAATTCTAATAACTTCTATTTCCTTGTATGTACTTAACTGGATTGAGAAGCCTAGTTAGTATCAAAGTATTTTTGCTGTAGCTGTAATTATGGAGGAAATTTGTCTCAAAATTTTTGTTTTTATTTGTTAAAGAGCTGGTGCTTATAAGGGTTTTAGTGTAGATTTTACCCTTGCCATTTACGTAACGCAATCTTATGTTTGCCCTGAACTCTGAATGAATTTCTGCTCATATAGTTGTCTTAAGTCTTGCCAAAATAATCAGTTAATCTGAATCGTCAAGGTTTTATATTTAGTTATATAATTATTTTGAATTTGCTTCTCAGAAATCTGTTTCTATGAAGATGGGAAAGTTGGTTTAAATTAGATAATGTGCTCATAATCAAAGAGGTGGATATAAAATTCAATTTGGTGACAGGGTTACTTGACATTTGAGCATATAACATGGGTAAGTTAATAATCTATTTCCACTGATTCTTCCCAATCTTTCTATGCAAAATAATAATATGCTCTATATTTTGTCATCACCGGTATTCATGCTTCAATCAACTTTGTGCTTTCGGTTTTCTTTAATTTGTTCTTTTGTCACATAAGACTTTGAATTTGCATTGCATGAAAAGAGTACAACTTTTCATGGCTGAAATAGACACTTAAAACACTTCTTGGAAAAAAGGGGGTGGTAAAAGATAAAATTTTATTTGGTCCATATGGGTGCCTAGATTTTAGTTTTATTTTATTAAAAGACAGTTTGTGGCAATGGTTCAACTTGCCATCTTCTTGTCTCTCAAAATATTCTTAAATTTTTAATTCTTTTTGTATTTTAAACTTTACTTATGTATTTTAAAAAAATTATATATATTTTATATAGCATATGTTCAAAATATATAGATAAATATTTTGTGATTACAGAAACGCTGAATTAATTAAAGCTTCTTTTTGTATGCTATATCCAAACATATCTCCAAAAAATTTCATGCCATCTGTTCACAAAAGCAAACAACAACAAATTAAAAGGAAGAATTCACTTTGCTTTTTTGTTTTCTTTCAAAAATGTTCTGCTGTGCTTTAATTTGAGAATGAACCCCATCTTTTCTTCTTTTCCAGTCTTTTCCGAAATTACTGGATAAAGAAAATAATTACCAGAGTAGAAGTTAACAGTGAGCTCCTCTTTTCCTTTGGAAAGTCATTAAAGGAAACATTTGAAACTTATAACAAAAAATACACTTTTATTTAGTAATTTTTATTATAATTAATAAAATAGATTTACATAATAAATCAATCAAATTAAAGTGTAATATAAAATATTTTAAATTTAAATTCTGGTTGTACTTTTAAACTTATAGTTAAAAGTGGTTTTGGAATTGGCAAAAGTAAATTTAAATATTTTTTAAGAAATTATATATACTCTGTGCAGTATTTGTTCAAAATGAACAGAAACAATTTCTGCTTTTTTACTTTTTTCTGCTTTTAACAATGTTCTATTGAGCTTTAATTTGATAATCACCTCATCTTATCTTCTTTTCCATTATTTTCAAAGATTTTAGGATGAAGAAAATCAATATCGTTGAGGTTTTATAATTAATTTGAATTTGCTTCTTAGAACTCTGTTTCTACACAGATGGAAAATTTGGTGTACGATTAAAGAATGTACTCATAATCAAAAATAATTTATTTCATGAAGATAAATATACAAAGGGAATTTATTTTCTTCTTTTCATCTTTTGAAGATCTTTACACGGCTTACTCAATTTTCATGACACAAATTGGATTGAAGGATGAATCTTACATGAATCCCAATAATCAAAATTCAGTTCTTGAACATTTAGACAAAGTGGGAAGCGTTATTTTGACTTTCTTGTGATTGTAATTCTTGGAGCTAGTGTAATATGCGTCTATGCATTAATAACATATATTGTTATAACTTCGTTTTATTTCAAGTTAGAAATCTCATAGAGAGATCTAACAAGAAGGCTGTTAACTGATCAGAGATCAAATTACCACTGCTCAGAGTAAAGGTACTTTAGTTCATTTTACATTTGGGATATCTTTTGGACTTAATTGAACAATTTTTGCTATTATACTGCTAGCATGGTCTGATGCTGACATTCTCACCCGATATCAATGAACTTAGAGTCGAAAAATTGGAGTAGTAGTTGAAATTTTTCCAGTTGACGCTAATGCGAGGTAGTAATATCGGGTAACTTAGATTCTAACTTCTATGATATCACTTGGCCGCTGAAATTGATGATTCTAAAAATCTTCCCCTACAAGTGCTAAATCAACAAAAGGCCTTAGTTGTTGAAAACAATTTGGTATATAACATGTAAATATATATTTAAATTTCTAGAGGGAAAACTCCTTTTAAAATGAGTGGAGTGCATTAAATGGTAGAAGCCCTGTGTTTGCATTCATGGACTAATTCTAAACAACATTTAAGTATTCTTCGTATATTTCTGTACAATCTAAACTTTGTTATATATTTTTTGCAGAGGAAGAAGAAGGATGATCCAAACATAAACTTGCTTTGCATTTTGTCTTTCACAAGACAAGAATGTTCCTAGATTTCTTTTAGAAGACAAGAATATTGTATTCTTATGGAACATATATGCTATAGAATAAAAAATTGTTGTAAGGATGGAACCAAACAGCCTTGAGTTGAGAGCAAGCAAAAGTATCATTTCAACATCCAATTATGTATATCTCCCTTCTGCATATATAAATTCCTTCCTTCTTTTTTGTGCTTTTCTTTTTCACTTTTTCAGTAATTAATATTGATGCGTTTGGTTTAGTATTTTGGATAGGATTTTAGGGATAGTATTGGGTTATTGGATAGGGGAGTATTACGAGGTAAATTTTAAAAATTTATGAAAAAGCCCTTAGGTTTACTAATTTAACTAAAGACCCTAACATATAAAATGACAAAAACACCCCCACCACCTGCAGTCTCAGATTCCGGCCACCACTGCAGGAATCTGACGAAAAATTTCGTTACGACACAAACCGGTCAGATCTATGCCGTAACACGCCGTTATGGCCTTTTCCAGCCAGATCCACCATGGATCTGGCCGGCAAAGGCCAGATCTACTGTCTGTTATGGCCGTCGACGGCCGAAAAAGGCCAAACGAGGGCCATCTTTGGCCGTCAGCGACAGCCAAAGATGTGGCCGTCGTTGACCGTCAACGACGACCATTTCTTTGGCCGCCATCGCGGTCAGTCCGGTGGATCGGCTAAAAAAGGCCACGGTGAACTTCCGCCATTTCTAGTCGGAAGTTAGGCAGGCTGTCAGATTCCGCTATCATCGAATGTGGTTGCCGGAATCTGACAAGTTGGGTTGATGGGGGTATTTTTGTTAATTTTTAAAACTTTTTTTCAGGGGGTATTTAGTGAAATTAATAACCTTATGGGGTTAAAATGTAATTAAAAAAATAGGGTAATATTTCTGGAATAGTGTGCCAAACATTATTTAGAGAATAGGATCCAGAATAGGGATAAAAATATTAAGCCAAACATGCAGAATATTATTTAGAAATAAGAAATAAGTAAGTAATTTGAATGTAAAATTCAAGCCATTAATTGGTGCATAAGTTAGAGGACATAAATTGGTGAAAGTAAATCAAACAGCCTTGAAGCTAATTAAACCTTAATCAATACACAAATTTGGGTAAGAAAAGATTAAATTTATATTATTATTTTCTAAAGGATCTCTTATATACACTGCGAAGACAAAATAAAACTTGAAAATTGATAAGACTGCTTACGAGCAAAGAAATATAGTTCTTGGTGTTCATGTATATCCCTTCCCTTGCTCTGCAATTCTATTTGGTTGAAGGATTCTTTTCTCAGGATTTTGATTTGAGAGATCAAATAATGGTATCATTTTCTCAATTAAGTTTCTCACTTTAAAAGACAAGAATAATTATACATTTGGTTTCCAATTCTTTAGAGATCCTAAATCAGAAAAAAGTTTATAAAAGAAAAGAAGCCATGAGAGCAAAGGCAAGATGAATTGCATACCTTGCTTCGTCTTATCATATAATCAGTTTTCTTATCATATAAAAGTTTATAGTGACGAAAATGATATGCATTTGGAAGGGGGTAGATACTCAAGAAATATGTATGTCTCACAAACCAACATTTCAAAAATACATGACTGGGTTAAAGGTTTGCTCAAAAGAACTGAGTGTCTATTTTTAGAGAAAATTGCTAATTTAGAAAGTATTAGCCATAACCTAGTTGAAGAAGGGTTTAATGAATTGAAATATCTTGATATCAGATCATGTGATGAGATAAAGTATCTCCTAAATACATTGGAATGGACACCAAACTCAACTTTCTACAATTTAGAGGAATTGTATATGTATGATAACCCCAACTTGGTTAAACTATGTCATGGACAACCTCCAGCCCCATCTTTTAGTAAATTAAAAGTTTTAGAAGTGAAGAGGTGCCACAACATATTAAATGTTGTACCAAGTCTAGTTCAAAGCCTTATTTGTTTGGAAGAAATAGATATAGGTGATTGCAAAAATTTAGAGGAGATCTTTGAGAAGAAAGAAGCTTTGGACGAGGAGTTAGACCACACCATAACCTCCCCAAGTTTGGGAAACCTAACTTCTATAGAGATATATACTTGTCCTGAATTAAAAAACGTCTTCACCACTTCCATTGTCAAATGCCTGGTGAAGCTCAAAAGACTTGAACTATGGAATTGCTCAACAATACTAGAAATAGTCACAAATGAGAAAAGAGAAAAAGAAGCATCAATAGAGAGGATAGTGTTTTCTAGTTTGTACGAATTGGACATTTATAATCTGGTCAACCTCACGTGTTTTAGCTCTGGATCATATACTATTGAATACCCAGCATTGGAGAGGCTAGAGATAAGTGCATGTGGAAAAATGAAGACCTTTGGTTATGGAGAGCAAGTGACACCCAAGCTTAACAAAGTGCTTCTAGATTGGGTTGAACGTTGGAATGACAACCTTAATGCCATAGTGGAAGAGTTTTTTAGAGAAAAAGTATGTAGTTAATGATGAAAGAGCTTCATTACATCTTGTAATTAATATTGTAAAGTTTTATCATTTTGCATTGATGATCTTCTCACGATGCACTTTATTTCAATTAAATGTATATAAATATGACATTCAATTCAATAGAGTAACCGTATATATTAATACAAATTGATTTGTGTTACTCTTTTTTATTTTAGATTAAAAGGAATGAGTGTTGAAGGAATCTCGGGATAACGGTGACCAAGTTGAGAAAGTGATGTGCCAACTAAGGTAAAGTGTTTTAAGATTTGAGATTTAATGAATAACTTTATCAACATTCATGCTTAGCTAGCATTTTAAAAACTAGTTGCCAATACACTTTTTATATGCAATCTGTGTGTATATCATGTCAATTATACAGAAAATTGTATATAAAATCTAATGATTATTTTTAGAAAAATACTATATCCACCGAAAAAATTGTACCGAAAAATTATACCGAAACAGGTGGAGCTTCTTTTCTCTGCCAGGTGGAGCTTTCGCACAACCCATGTATAATTTGTACATAAACAGCATGCCAGATTCTTTACTAGTTTTTAAAAAAAAGAAAAAAAAGGAAAAGGAAAAGGAAAAGTCAAAAAGAGTTGGCGACATGTTCCCAGCCAAAAGAAAAAAGAGTTAATTAAGTATGGACGGCCGTCCATTTCATATGGACGGGCGTCCATTCTTGATTTTTTTTTAAAATTTTTTTTTCCATATTTGTTTAAAAATTAAATTTTTTTTTTTCCATACTTAATGGACGGTCGTCCATTCTTTAAGGACGGGCATCCATTAGAGTAGGGACGTCCGTCCATTCTTTATGGACGGGCGTCCATTCCAAATTTTTTTTTAAAATTTTTATATTTAAAAAAAAATTAATAACGTTAAATGCTTGAATGGTCTAAGTCAGGAGACACGTAGACCGGTACAAAATTTTGGTGTAAAAACCTCGGTGTCTGTAGTATTGTTGTTAATTTTAACATGCCACAATACAATAGAGTCCAAATCAGGTAACAAAGTTATTTATTTATATGAATGAATATGCCTCCTCTGATAAATTGATTTGCATAAATTTTCATAAACATTAGTTTAGTTAAAAATTATAAAATAAATACTACTTCTTAAATTTAAAATAAAGACATATTATAAGTTTGTTTTTTATTTACTATATTATATGTGGGCCCCACGTGTCTCCTTTCCCAACTTTTTCATTCTGATTTCACCTGCATTTAATTATTAATTAAATTAAGTAATTATTTTGTAATTTATTAAATTTTAAGGATATTTTAGTAATTAAAAATATATACTCAGCTTGTTAATGCTCTGTAAAGGAAGAAGAAGAAGCATTAATTAACTGCTTGCTGTGAAAGAGATTGGGAAAAGCTGAAACTCTGCCACCACTTCAACATTTCTGGCTCTTTTGTTCTCCGATATCAGTACTCTTCCTTCTTTTCAAACGTGGAAATTTTTTCATTAGAAATTATGCAAACTGATGTTCAAAGCTGGATGTCAGAAGTTGATATAATCATTGCAGAAGCTGAAAACGTTTTGGAGGTGTCTCAAAGAGTGGTGCCTTTTATCCCAGACAACATAAAATCAGTCTGGGTTTGTTAAAGGCATTTTATGCAACATGTTTGATGAAATGCTTGTGAGGAGTGGTTTCTTACATCTGGTGAGTTTGTTGTCAAATGGTTCAAAGAAGCATAATTGAAGCCACTACTTGGTACTGATTGGTTTGCTTGCTTGCAAACAAACGAGAATTACAGCATGATGTGAGGTTATTTCCAACTACTTGCATTTACTTATACGTATTTAATATGATTAAGAAGCCTAATTAATTTATTTTTCTGGTGTTGCAGTGCCTGAGCAGACCCCATTTAATTAGTTTTAGAACCCAGGCTCAACTTACTATACAAGCTTCCATTACTGCAACAGATGGTTAGTATCATATAACTGTTTTTGCTTTAACTTTAGTTGAAGAAAAAAAAATTTCAAAAAAATTTAATTTATGTCCTCTGTTTGTGTGACCAGATGCATGCTCATGCACATAAGGGTTTTAATATGGGTTTTACCTTGGCGGTTTACTTATCTTAAAACTGACAATAAATGGAGGTTAATTTCCGTGTGGGCAATAGTCATTCCAGCTGTTTTTATTTTTATTGGACAGGTACTGTTTGTGAAACGCCAACTCAGTAGACAAAAGACCTCTAATGTAACATGATGAGACGTTGTCTTCATCAGTAAACAAAGAGAAGCTGCCTGTGTAGCGCTGAGGCTTGCATTTTGCCACTGCCATGAGCAGCTCGGGTAGCTAAGCAATCTACTCCCGTGGTCCTCATGATCTGCTGGCTTGGCTGCTGATCTACTGTATTATTTTCCTATTACATTTAGGATTCTTGCATATCTTTTTCATAGCCTCAGTCTCAAGTGTTTCTACAGTCCTAAACTCAAGGAATTCTTGTGTATCTTTCAACTTTTACCCTTGCATAATCTAGGATATTTAATTTAATTGAACAATTGTTGCTATTACACTGCTAGCATGCTCTGGGATTCGATTGACACCCTCACCAAATATCAATGAACCTAAAATTTGGAGCAAGTGTTGAAAAGTTTCTTGTTTAGGGAAATAGGAGGTATTAATATTGGGTAACTTAGATCCTAACTTCAATGATATTACTTTGACAATGGATTGCCGCTGAAATTGATGATGCTGAAAGGCTTCGCCTGCAATTGCTAAATCAACAAAACATAGAGGCCTTAGTTGTTGAAAACAATTTGGTACTTAACTATCATTTTCTACATATCCAATGTGTCAAAAATCACATATATGACACCGATTGCTGCTTTTTATTTTATTGAAATCTCTACAGGGAAAACTCCTGCTAATAGACGCTCTAAAATTATGAGGATCTCCATTGAAATTTGCAGTGCCAACACTTTTGATGGCACGCATTGGATTTTATAAAGTGAGTGGACTGCATTAAATGGTAGAAGCCCCTTTGTTTGGTGAGTGGCAACACAATTTCCGTTAATGCAGCAATTCTAAACAACATTTACTTGCAATTCATTTGATTTCTTTTATATAGGATATTGAGTCTTTTAGCATATGTGGTTAATGCAGATGTTGATATAGTACGCTATTGAATATGGTCACAAGTACAATGCAGACTTTTCATTCCATCGATTTTTTCATGACTATTAATTGATCGACGATTTGATAGAAAATGTTCGTTCTTGTTTCATTAGGCAATTAGCCTAAATCAAAATAATCATAAGTTGGAGTGATTGACTAGCCTAGGACTACATGCAAATTATGAGGATTAACTCAAGGTATCAACCTGTACCTATTAGTTTGTTTTAATTCTGAACTAGTTAATCTTATAGAGGGAAGAGGTAATCATTGATGTTCAATAGGGTTCTTTCAAGAAATAAGTTAGTCTATACGGTCATTTTTATCTAAGATGACTTTATTTTTGCATTGCTGCAGCAAGGAGACTTGTGGCTTGACCCAATACAAGATGAGTAGAAGCAAGTGGTCGAGTATAGTATATCGGCGAGGACAAAAGGAACTCACTTGCTTATTCTTGAGGGAATCACAGCATGCCTCACAATAAACTGTTAGTGAAGGAAACTTTGATTGATTTTCCTCGTACTATACAATAGTTTTGTGAGCAGGATGGATCAATTGGACGTGTAATCATGTTTACGCCAACCTCATAGAGAGTGTGCATTGAGCTATGGAAGATACGCTTATTTTGCTTGAGTATATGTATTTATCTGAAACCAATTCTCCAACAGCATTATTAAATCTTTTATACCTTGTAGTTGTCATGGCTATAGGTTAGTGTAGACAAATTCCCTTTTGAATTTTTTTCTGAGATTATATTACTTTCATTTTGTCAAAAGATTTGTTACTTTGAACAATAATTTTTCAACTAGAAAAAAAATTCAATTATTTAGGATTTCATTATCATGAGGAAACAACTTGATCAAGGTTATACCAACCTAATCATGAGGAAAGACAACAATTAAGTTGAACATTTTATAAAAGAAAAGAATGAGCTAAATTAAATACCTTGATTCCTCATATCACACACTTTAATTTTATTATTATTATTATTATATTTTTAATGTTTTCTTTGCTTTATGCTTGAACTTTTCTTATTTCTTGTTCCATATCCATCATAATTATCCTTAATTATTTTTATTACTTTCTTTTATGTAAGAAGACTGCAATCATTCATAGATATCCTTCTTGTTTTATGCTTTTTAAGATACATAGTAGTAATTTTTTTATTTAAAGTGAGAAATTGTGATATTCAGATGGACAAAATTAAATTAGTTCTCGATCGGTGTCACACTTTAACTTTATATGCTTTAGACAATAATAGTTCTGGATTTCTTTGTTATAGAATATATCTACGTTTCATTAATTTGAATATATTTCTTTTAGAAGACAACGTTCTTTATGAAGACAAGATGCTTTAACTTGTAATAAGAATGGAACCAAGCAACCTTGAGATGAGAGCAGAGGCAAAGGATGAAATATCATTCATTTCAAGATCAATCACAAGCCTTTCTTCTTCATAGCCTTCCATTTAATTTGTGACTTCATATATAAAATTCCAACTTCTTTTTCTTCATTATTATTGATGCGGACAATTTTGACATTCTTGGTTATACAACACACGATAATTTTATAAGTCATTCTTTGATGTTAGCACAGTAAACACATGAGTTGACATAAAACGTTAATTTTTTAAACATATATCTAATTTCTTCAAATGACATAAAAGGTTCCTTACTTCATTATTAATGTGAGAAGGTAAAAGATACAAGTGCATTATTTACGTCTAATTTCTGATATCTAAATGGGTCTCTTATATAGGTTTTCTGAATTTACGTCTCAAATTCCCATGTTAAGGACATTAAAAAGATGATTAGTAAATGTTTTGTTATTATTCAAGAATTTAAATTAATCTTTCCGTTAGACTATTCAAATAGAGTGATTAATATGATTACTTAGTATTTAGGATTGCTTAATGTGTAACCTCTTTTGTTGTTTCATACTTTGCCAATTGACATCTTATAAGAATAAGAATTTTACGAAATGTCCTTACAATCTCACTTGGCATCTTTACGGCCGACAATTTAAAAGAAATAAACACAATTATTTGTAAATTTTAAAGTTTTTATTTTAAATTCAATTTAAAACATAGACATTACAACAAAGGTCAATTATGGCAAAGATTTAATGATTCTGTTTTTATTGCCAAAAAAATGATTGAGGATGAGTTGGATGGATTACTTTTTTTCTAAATATATTTATGATGATATGGTCAATAACCTTTCTTAGGAAGTTCTTTATTGAATATTGCCAAATATGAAAACATCAAGCTGGCCAACAGTTTAGAAAAACAATTTTTTCTAAAAAAAAGGCATGTATCAGAAAATGGCTATGCAAAATCCACAAATTTTAAATTGGATGATTTGGTCTAGCAAAAAACAATCAAGTTGTTGTTCATATTGGTCCTATTGTCTTAAATGTTTAATTAATATATTGAAAGATTGTTTAATGATTTTAGACTTCAAATTGTATAATTTACACGAAATTGTTACCAGTCTCAGATTATGGCTCAAAATTGTCATATAACTGTCAAATATATGATGTTTACACATACTGACTTAGTGTTTTTTCTCTTTTGGATTTTGCCATTTTTGGAATGAACATTGTCATTTTATTGTTAGAAAATTGTCATATAACTGTCAAAAAAATATAATAAAATTGTTTTGTGTAGTAGATTTGCTTTTATAAATATTGATTTCCTCTTCCCGAGGACAAGATTATTTCTGCATAATTTAATTATATAATATATCTACATTTGATTTTGAATACATTAAAGATTCATCTAACACAAAAGCATGTTATAAAAAAAAAGCAGCCTTGGAAGCGAAGGCGAAGGATGGAATCATTCATTTCCAAGACGCATTACATACCTTTCTCCTTCATACCATTGACTTTTCTTTGCTTTATGCTGCAACCTTTCTCTTTTCGTATTTCATATAGATATTCCTTCTTCTTTTTATGCTTTTTTTCCTTACTTCTATCATTTCATTACGCAAATAATATATTATCAGAGTAGTTTAATACAAGAGTTAACATGAAGTAGATTTTAAATATATCTCTTGCTATACTTATTTATTCCATTTGTTGTAATAAAATTGTCCTTAATTATACAATTCCTTCAGCATTAAGTAGATTGAAATTTTTGTACTAATTTTGTACTTTGGAATTAATACTTTTGTATCATAATCAAACTTATATATGTATTCCATAGGGTAAAATGCAACTTAGTAACATCAATTAAAAATTTGCAAAACACATTAATTGTAAACCAATCTTGTGATCACATCAAAGTTATACTAAGGGTATTGGTCTAAATTGTAATTTTAAAGAAGAATAAATTTGCCTAAGCATCTCTAAGTGATTGATGAGATGGAAGAGGAATGTATATAAAACTGATTTTGTATTCATGTTTAGGCTAAAAACAAAATACATATTGATTGACAGCATCAAATGAACTTGAAACATTGTCGATCGATTTTTATATGATTTTATATGTAGATTTGATTGTGTAGTAAATTTGGTTTTATACCTAGCTGATTGTATTCTTTATGCTCAGTATAGATATTGAGTTTTTCTTTCCGAAGACATTTCTTATAGCATGTATCTACATTGATTATAGATTCTAACACATTAACATGTTATAAAAGTAAAGAATGATGTTGAACAAGGATGGAACCAACCAGCCTTGATAGCAAAGGCAGAGGATGGAATCATTCAAAAAATTTCAAGATGAATTACAAACTTTCCTTCTTCATATAGATCACTTTTCTTTTTGTGCTTTTCTTATTCTTATCATTTCTGAAATTGCGTTTGAAATCATATATTTTATCCTTCTTTCACCTTCAATCATTCAAATAGAATTCTCTCTTTCACCTTGCTTGAAATCATAGATATTTACTTCTTTCACTTTTGTGCTTTTCTTTCTTCTTATCATTTCACAACACTCAATCATTCATTCTTTCTTCATCTGATTGTGTTTGTGTCCTCCTCTTTGTTGCTAAGCCACAAAATTTCTCCTAAACATTTCCTTGAAATCCTTTCTTTTATTTTTCTCTCACCTTCAAAGAGCACTCAATAGAATTCTCTCCTTATACCCCACAAAAAAAAAAAAAAGAAAAAAAGAAAAAAGAAAAAAGAAAAAACCCAAAAACCAAAAACCAAAAACAAAAACAAAAGCAATGGAAATTGGTTCTTCAATTGCTGCCGCTGGCGATCAACTTGGTTACTTGTTTCATTACAACGACAACATTGAAATCTTGAAAAAGCAAGCTAAGAAGTTGGCAGAGAGCAGATACACGGTGCAAAAGAAAATCGAATTTGCTGAAAGTAATGGAGAAATAATCTTGGTTGATGTCCAAAGTTGGATAGCTAAAGCTGATGATATTTCCGCAAAAGCTGAGAGCTTTTTGGAAGATGAAAACAAAGCAAACAAGAGGCGTCTCAAAGGGTGGTGCATTCTCGGACAGCGCTACCGGTTCAATAAGGAGGCAAAGAAGCATACTTTAGTGATTTCTGATCTGCTCCAGGAAGTGGGAATGTTTGAGAGTGTGTCTTGTCCTGCTCCTCCATCTGGAATTATATCATCATCGAAGTTATTGTCTTCAGGCACTTTTGAATCTAGAAATTCAATTAAGAAGCAAATCCTGAAGGTGTTAATTGATGATCATAATGTCAGCATAATTGGAATATGTGGGATGGGGGGCGTGGGTAAGACCACGCTAATGAAAGAAATCAGCCAACAAGCAAAAGAAGAAAAGATATATGATGAAGTAGTGATGGTGGTTATCTCTCAAACCCCGAGTATTATGAAGATTCAAGGCGACATTGCTGGCATGTTAGGTGTAACAAAGTCCTTGCCGCCTAATTCTGAATTAGCAAGAGCACATTTCTTGTGGGACAAAATCAAGGAGAAAAAGCACATCTTGGTAATACTAGATGATGTTTGGGAAAGAATTGAATTGAGTGACATTGGTATTCCTTTTGGGAATGATCATCGCGGTTGTAAAATTGCCATCACCTCTCGAAGCGAAATTGTGTGTAATCAAATGTCTTGTCAAAAGATATTTACAGTTGAAAGTTTATCGAAACAAGAATCTTGGGTGCTTTTCAGAGAAATTGTTGGCTCGAATGTCGAAACAACTGAGATAAGCCCAATTGCAAGAGATGTAGCTGCTAAATGTGATGGCTTGCCGATTGCTATTGTGATAGTAGCAAGAGCATTAAAGGACAAGAACACTAGTGTTTGGAGGGACGCTTTGCAACAACTTAAAAGGCCCACCCCATCAAACATCCCAGGAATGGAGAGAAACATTATTTCATCTCTAGAATTGAGCTTCAATTATTTGGAAAGTGTGGAGACAAAAACACTTTTCTTATTTTGTAGCTTATTTCCAGAGGATTACAAAATTCCAATTGAAGATTTGGTTAGATACGGGATCGGTTTACGGTGGTTCGAAAACATCGATGAGAAGATAGAAGATATCAGAGATAGAATATTTGGTATTGTAAGTACCATCACCTCTTCTTTTCTCTTAATTGATGACGGTGAAAAATTTGTTAAAATGCATGATGTTATCCGTGATTTTGCATTAATGATAGCTCCTAAACACAACCATAAATTCATGGTAAAAGCTGGCCTTGGATTACAAGAGTGGTCAAATAGAGATACATTTGAAAATCTCACATGTATCTCATTGATGGCAAATAATATTAGGGAGCTACCTAATGGGTTGGAATGTCCAAAACTGCAGGCTTTGTTACTGCAGAATAATTTTGATTTGGTTGTCCCTAGTAATTTCTTTCAAGGTATGAAAGATCTCAAAGTTTTAGATTTGAGTCAAACTAAACTCTTGCCATTGCCTGAATCACTTTCATTTGTCTCAACTATTAGAACACTAAATCTTAGAAGTTGCACATTGGGGGACCTATCAGTGATTGGAAATCTAAATAAACTAGAGATTCTTAGCCTTTCCACATCTTCTATGAAGGAGATCCCCGTATCCTTTAGTCAATTAAGTAATCTTAAGTTGTTAGATCTGAAAGGTTGTTCGAAGTTAACACTAATACCTTTTGGTGTTATAGCCTCTCTTACAAAGGTAGAGGAGTTGTATATTAATAGTTTTAGGCAATGGGAATCTGAAAGTGAAAATTTGAAAAGCAATGCCAAACTTGTTGAGTTACAAGCCTTGTCTCGATTGACTCATTTAGAGATTTATATTTCAAACCTTGACCTCACACCAAAATTGTTGGTATTCAAAAATAACCTGTCCAACTTTAAATTAAAAATAGGTTATAGTAAATATAGTGATTATTTTTGGGATGAGAGTAGATACTCAAGAAATATGAAGCTCTCACAAACCAACATTTCAAAAATTCATGATTGGGTTAAAGGTTTGCTCAAAAGAACTGAGTTTCTAGTTTTAGAGAAAATTGCTAATTTAGAGAGCATTAGCCATATCGTAGTTGAAGAAGGGTTCAATGAATTGAAATATCTTGATATTACATCATGTGATAAGATAAAGTATCTCCTAAGTACTTTCGAATGGACACCAAACTTAACTTTCCACAATTTAGAGGAATTGGGTATCTATGACAATTACAACTTGGTTGAACTATGTCGTGGACAACCTCCAGCCCAGTCTTTCAGTAAATTAAAAGTTTTAAGAGTGAGAAGGTGCCACATGATGGTAAATGTTGTACCAAGTCATTTGTTACAAAGCTTTCAAAATCTTCAAACTTTCATAGCAAGAGATTGTGGATCATTGGTGTATATATTTGATTGTAAAGATATTAAGATTGCAAAGGGAGAAATCAAGTTACTCTCATCGTTTGAGTATCTAAGATTGGAATCTTTGCCAGAGTTGTCACATATATGGAAGGGAGACCATCAATCCATAAGCCTTCATAACTTGAAGAGAGTAGTACTTTGGTCATGCAATAAGTTAATAAAACTATTTTCGCCATCTCTGCTCGAAACCCTTATTTGTTTGGAAGAAATACATATAAAGTTTTGCAATGATTTAGAAGAGATCTTTGAGAAGAGAGAAGCTTTATATGAGGAGTTAGGCCACACCATAACCTCCCCAAGTTTGGGAAACCTGGCTTCTATTTACATATTTGTTTGTCGTGAATTAAAAAACCTCTTCACCCCTTCCATTGTCAAATGCCTAGTGAAGCTCAAATATCTTCAAGTAAGCTTTTGCCCAAAAATACAGGAAATAGTCACAAATGAGGAAGGGGAAAAAGAAGCATCAATAGAGAAGATAGGGTTTCCTAGTTTGTACCTCTTGGAACTTCGAGGTCTAAACAATCTCACTTGTTTTAGCTCTGGATCATATACTATTAAATTCCCAGCATTGGAGAGGCTAGAGATAACGAGATGTCGAAAAATGAAGACCTTCGGTTATGGAGAGCAAGTGACACCCAAGCTTAAGAAATTGCTTCTAAAAGAGGATGAAGAACGTTGGAATGACAACTTGAATGCCACAGTGCAAGAGTTGTTCAAAGAAGAGGTATGTACTTAATGATCAAATATTCATACAAATTCATTTGTTTTACTTTTTTCTTTTTAGATTAATTATTCATTCCCATTTATTTAGCATTTATTAAATCGTCTTTTTTATATGCAATCTTTTATTTATGCAAAACTTTGGCATAATTTAACATGCCACAACCATAATATAATAAAGTCAAAATCAGATAAGTTGTTAATAATCCACAAAAACAAGGTGGAGCCAGGGGGTGCTACAGCAAAAAAAATAAATTGTATAATTTTACAATTATAATTATAATTAATTTTTCAGATAAGTTGTTTTCATTATTATTATTTTTTAAATCTCTTAATCCTAAAAAATAATTTTGTTTCTTTTCTTAATAAAATTATAATAAGTTCAATTTATTATGTGAATGTTGTGTTCATTTCTCTTCAAAAATAAATTAAATTATTTTTTCAAAATAAATTATGTGAATGTTGTGTTCATTTCTCTTCTTTTTCATATATTTTAAATAATAAATCCCATTATATTAAGTGTGTGATAATTTTTCACATTCTATTTTTGAAATTATACATTTTAAATAAAAAAGTTCAAAGGGTGTCTATTATTAATAAGCTTATTGTTTTTGTAGGCGAAACAGGCAGGAGGATCAGCTTAAAGTAAAGAGTGAAAATGGTATGAATCATGTTTTATCATATTATTTATTTAGTATTATCAACAATACAAGAATTTGTGATAATTTGATTTGTTTGATTGTTCATATGATTATGTATATATTCATTACTAACACTGATATCAAAAGAAAAATATAATAAAATTGACGGATCAATAGATGATCGTGAGCTTTGGTGATTGTTCGTCGTCTTTAGCAACTCATCCATCGACTTCAATGGTACCATTGTCTTTGTGATAGTCATACGGTAATGTATTCAATGATGTTGGCATAACAAATACTGAAAGTGGTGTTTTGCTATGGAAGAAAGAGAAAATTTCAATCTTGTTGGATAATGTTTATTATTTTTTTAATTTTTAAACATGAAGCTAATATTTAATTATCAATTAAATTAAATAATTATTCACATAACAAATTAGTTTATACCTTATACTGATTTTTAGAGTATTTTAGTAATTATTGTTTACATAATTAATTTTTTATTCGAAAATCCTTTCTAAAGTACATAATCACCTTTCAAAATATTTTGATAAGCACTTTTAATTTGTTAAATGCTGATTGTTTATTTTCAAAATTGAGTCTAAATAAAATCTTTTAAATACTTATTGTTTTTGTAGGAAGAAGAAGAAGAAGACGACGAAGAAGAAGAAGTTCCAGTGAAAGATATTGAGATGTCGACACAAGAGATTTTAATAATTTGATTTGCTCTATCGTTTGTGTGTGTATATATTTTACAAACATTAACGGTGTGTAAAAGCTTTTATGTTTATTATTTGTAATTCATGCATAATCATTTTTCTCTTTTTATTTTTTATTGTATTTAGTCTTATTTGAGAGGTAAGGCTCATTACGTCCCCCTCTGTCTAGGTGTCATCTTTTTTTTTTTTTCAATTAATAAAATCTTCCTCGTACCGTCGAGGTTTGCTTAAAAAAAATTAATAGTATAAGATTTTATTTATGATGTAGTTGAAATTTGTTTATTATATATTGGGTGCATGAGACTTTTAATCTTATTTCAGTTATAAATCAATGGGTTAAAGATTTGCTCAAAAGAAATTAGTATTAAATTTTCGATAAAATTACTAATTTAAAGAGTATTAGCCATATCGTAATTGAAGAAATAGACATTTTTAAAAATTAATAAATTATTAAAATAATTTTAAATAATAAATCATTTAAATTAAAGTGCAATATATAATATAAAAATCAAACAAAATTTTGAATTGAAAGGTCATTCAACAAGGAGCGTGAATTGAATCATATTTTAGTAAGATTCAATTCCTCTAGAATTAGAAGAAGAAGAAGGGTCCCAATACGGTCTCAAAAATCTCTGCAGCATATGTAAAAGTACTTATCACATCAGCTTTTACAAACAGTTTGTGAATTGTGATTGCTTTTGATACCTTGCATAGTAAGTAATTATGATAATACAATATTCTACTGTATTTTATGATCTCAATTTGAAAACCCAAAACTTGCTGGTGTAGGAGAAAATGAAGCCGCTGAAAAGAATCTAGAAATTAGAGAAACTGATGCTCAGAACTGGATGTCAAAGATCGATAAAATCACTGCAGAAGCTGAAAATTCTTTGGAGGATGAAGTCAAAGCAAACAAGAGGTGTCTCAATGAATCCCCGACAACGTAACTAACTCAATAAACAGGTAAAGAATAAAATTTACGTTGTGTTGATTATATGTTAAAATTGTGTAGTTTTTGTGTTCTTATAATTTCTAGGTTTGTTTAAGGCATTTCATAGAACATGTTTGATGAAATACTTTTGAGGAATGGTTTCCTCATGCAACATGTTCGATGAAATGCTTGTGAGAAATGGTTTCTTACATGTGGTGTGTTTGTTGACAAATAGTTCAAAGAAGCATAAAACAAGTACTACTTGAACCTGATTGGTTTGCTCGCAAACAAATGACAGTTACAACCTGGCATGAGGTGATTTCCAACTACTTGAATTTACTTATATGTACTTAATTGGATTGATAAGCCTAATTAGTTCATCTTTCTGGTGTTGCAATGCCTGAGCATTTAATTAGTTTCTGTTTGTGTAGCCAGATGCATGCTTATTCTCATGAGGGTTGAAGCATAGGTATTACCTTGGCCATTTACTTATCCTTAAAATAATTGCTCTAATTCTTACATTTGCTCAACTTCTTTTCATTCATGCATATACTTATTTGTTTATTGCTTACATTTGCATAATGCAATCTTACATTTACATTTACAAAATTCAAACTATAGGCATTACAAATTAGTTATCTATTTTTTGTGTTGATTTTCCAAGCAGACCTGTATAATTGCTCTTTTCAAGAAATCCTTTGTTGGTGTTTGCTAGTGTCACCTTGCGTATATACTGTAACTGTGTTTTAATCCAAGAAATTTGCCGAGTTAAATTGTTTCTTTTTTCCCTAATGACTCATTTGATTGGTAAAACATGTGTTCATTCGTATCTCTGACTGTATCTCTGCTCTTTGTATTTTGAATTTTAGATCTTGCTGCCAGTGCTGATCTTTGCTGTTGTTTAATGCAAGAAGGATTGACTCACATCTTACTTATTCATAGAAGGTATGTGTATCTCTCTTAAAAATTTCCTCCAATAACTATCAAACATGAATTGTATTCTAAATTGAAGTTCCTTGCTACTGAATTGTATGCAAGGTACTCTGCTTTCTCTTTAATCCTTCTAATTATTTTGTTCATTTCCTGGTAGATGAATTATTTATGTTTTGAAAATAACTACAAAATCATGATTTTTTGATACCATATGATGTTTTGGATAGTATCACTAAATTGGAAGTGGAGTTTGATTTCAAAAGGAAGTACACAGCCATGTTCTTTATGTGTCAACATCATTGATTGATAGAGAATCAAAACCAAAGCATGTGCTTCTTGTAGAAATAAATGTTTCTATAGGAAAAAACAACCTTAATTTGCTTTTTCAATAGGCAGTATCTTCATTCCATTTGTTTTCTTTGTGTTAATATTGCTGCATTGTGGTATAGGGAAATCAATATCATCCAGCCAAGATACCTTTGACTTTATTGAGCCCCTTCACATTTACAGAGGAGGTAATTTATTTATTTATTTTTTTTCATGTTTTTGAAGATCTTTATACTTCTTACATAATTTTCATGATACAAATTGTGTGAGAGATGAATATGACATAGATCCCAATTATCGAAATTCAATTCTGGAACATTTAAACAGTTGTAAGGGTTGTTTTGACTTTCTAGGTTTCTCGTGTCTTGTAATAGCTACTTGTTGTTGTAATTCCTAGAGGCAGTATAATACGTGCCTATACATTAACTTTATTGTTATAACTTCATTCTATTTCGGGTCAGAAACCTGTTTGAGAGATCTAACAAGTAGGTTGTTGACAGAGCAGAGATCATTTACCGTTACTCAGAATTAAGGTAATTTTGTCAATACCTATGGTTGATACCTCTATTTTAGGTTATTCTGCATATGAGATTCTAGCATATCAGTTTCACAGCCCAAGTCTCAAGTGTTTCTCCTGTCCTAAATTCAAGAAAGAGTTAAACATAGCTAATCAAGATAGGATATACAAACTCTTTTAGAATCAACTTGTATTGTGATTGATTCTACCCCGGTATGCTGCTGTTGCTCTGCTGGCCTGGTATGGGGCTGACACCTTCACCTAATATCAATGAACTTAGAGTCTAATATTTGGGGCAGGTACTGAAAATTTGCCAGTTTAGGCAAAGAGGATGCGTTGATACGGTTTTCAAAAAAATTTTGATTTCTGTTTGACAGAGAGTGAAGTTAACTTTTTTGTATTTGTCAACATATCACATATATGAAATTTGTTGCTATGGCTTACTTTATTGAAATTCATACTGCCAACGCTATTATGTACAAAACGAACAACAAAACTTTTAAAAATCAATGATTTTACACTACGGTGATATGTCATTGCTAGTTACCGCTAACATAAAATTTTGGAACTATTTGACTTCATTTCTTTTTTCTGCTTTTAACAATGTTCAATTAAGCTTTAATTTGATACTGCACCTCATCTTATCTTATTTTCCAGTATTTTCAAAGATTTTAGGATGAAGAAAATCAATATCGTTGAGGTTTTATAATTAATTTGAATTTGCTTCTTAAAACTCTGTTTCTATGAAGATGGGAAATTTGGTGTACGATCAGAGAATGTGCTCATAATCAAAGATAATTTATTTCATGAAGATAAATATACCAAGGTAATTTATTTTCTTCTTTTCATCTTTTGAAGATCTTTACACGGCTTACTCAATTTTCATGACACAAATTGGATTGAAGGATGAATCTTACATGAATCCCAATAATCAAAATTCAGTTCTTGAACATTTAGACAAAGTGGGAAGCGTTACTCTGACTTTCTTGTGATTGTAATTCTTGAAGCTAGTGTAATATGCACCTATGCATTAATAGCATATATTGTTGTAACTTCATTTTATTTCAGGTTAGAAATCTCATAGAGAGATCTAACAAGAAGGCTGTTAACTGATCAGAGACCAAATTACCGTTGCTCAGAGTAAAGGTATTTTAGTTTATTTTACATTTGGGATATCTTTTGAATTTAATTGAACAATTGTTGCTATTATACTGCTAGCATGGTCCGGTGCTGACATTCTCACCCAATATCAATGAACTTAGAGTCGAAAAATTGGAGTAGTTGTTGAAAATTTTCCAGTTGACGCTAATAGGAGGTATTAATATCGGGTAACTTAGATTCTAAGTTCAATGATATCACTTTGCCGCTGAAATTGATGATTCTAAAAGTCTTCGCCTACAAGTGCTAAATCAACAAAACATAGAGGCCTTAGTTGTTGAAAACAATTTGGTATATAACATGTAAATATATATTGAAATTTCTAGAGGGAAAACTCCTTTTAAAATGAGTGGAGTGCATTAAATGGTAGAAGCCCTGTGTTTCCATTCATGGACTAATTCTAAACAACATTAAGTATTCTTCTTATGTTTCTGTACAATCTAAAGTTTGTTATATATTTTTTGCAGAGGAAGAAGGATCATCCAAACAACATAAACTTGCTTTGCATTTTGTCTTTCACAAGACAAGAATGTTCGTAGATTTCTTTTAGAAGACAAGAATATTGTATTCTTATGGAACATATATGCTACAGAATAAAAAATTATTGTGAGGATGGAACCAAGCAGCCTTGAGTTGAGACCAAGCAAAAGTATTAATTGGATATATATTATCAAATATATATCCAATTTTCCAAATTCCAATTCTTTTTCTTTAATTTTTATTTCTTCTACATCAATTTTTTTTTTCAACTACAATGGATAGATATTTCTCTCTCATCAATTACATTGATGACAGAAACTACTATCCTAGTCCTAGTCCCGCTGATTTTACTAACATAAATGCAGGAGGAGATTCAAATAGTCCCGCTTTCCTATTCTCAGAATCCGATACACCTCAAACTATGCCCCCGATTCCAACAGCTCCCGGTGGTTCTAGAAGCCGTCCTCGTAATCGTCGTGCTCATCCAACTTCATCTCAAGCTGAGGCGGGATCATCAACTGCCGTCGGAAGCGAAGACAGACACACATCAGACGTTTGGGCGCATTTTGACAAGTTTTACGAGACAGAAAATGGCGTTCAAATCAAGAAAGCGAGATGCAAATACTGTGGAAATATTTATAAAGCTGATTCAGGTAATGGTACTAGTACTTTAAAAAGACATGCTAATAAACATATTAATCAACATGGAAATAGAGAAAACAATCAAACTCAAATAACTAATATGGGTACTAATTGGCGTTATAGTTCTGATGTATATAGGGAACAGTTAGCTTTATATATTACTGCAACTGATCAACCTATTAATATGGCTGAAGATAAATATTTTGAAAGATTTATTCAAAATTCATTTTTTCCAGGATTTAAAAGTTATTCTAAAACTTCAACTAGAAATGATTTAATAAAATTGTTTAAAAAAATGAAATTAGAATTAAAAAATAAAATACATATTTGTCATGTTAGTGTGGCTCTAACTGCCGATATTTGGAGTGGTAGAGCTAAAAAAGATTATATTTGTGTGACTAGTCATTATTTTGATAATGAATGTAAATTAAATAAATCTTTATTAGGATTTAGATTAATGGATGTTGATCATAATGGTGAACAAATTTATAATAAAATTGTTGAAGTTTTAGAAGATTATGATGTTGTTAGTAAAGTGATAAGTTTAACTTTAGATAATGCAAGTTCTAATAGTAAAGCTATATATTATTTTCAAAGTAATTATCCTTTATATAACAATTTGAAGTTTTTTCACCAACGTTGTGCATGCCATGTTATTAATTTAATTGTGAAAAGTGGTATGAAAACAATTAAAGAAAATATTAATAGAATTAGAGATTGTTTAGCTTGGATTACTAGTAGTAATAAAAGAAATGCTGAATTTCAAGACGTTTGTATAAAATAAAATATGTCTCCTAGAACTTTTGCATTAGACATGCCTGTTAGATGGAATAATACTTATTTAATGCTTGATTTATGTTTACCTAATGCTAATATAATTAGTTATTTTGTAGCAAATAATAGAGGTCCTCATTATTTGGTAGAAAATGATTGGCAAATAGCTAAAGTATTTCATTCTTTTCTTAAAACTTTTTACCAATCCACTTTACAACTTTCTGGTGTGTATTATCCTACTAGTCCATTGGTAATACATACAATTATAAAAATCACCAAGTTATTTATAAAAAACAAAGACAATGTAATTTTAAATGCACCAATAAAGGCAATGGAATTTTTTTTTTTAAAATATTGGGAACCCATTCCTTTTCTTTATTGTTTAGGTGCTATATTTGATCTTAGAATTAAATTAGCAAGTTTAAAAAATGGTTTTGACAATTTATGTGAAAATTTACAAACCGAAGTATATGCCAATCAAATAGGAGAGGTAAAAAATACACTTTTCGAAGTATATTTCCAGTATGAAAACAGGTATGGGAACCCGCAAAGAGGCGAAACATCCAGGGAAGCTGCATCAGAAGAAACAAATGAAGACTTCTACTCTTGGGGTGCTCTGAATAGGCCGAAGAGGACCCAAATCCGAAGCACAACCTCCTCTTTAGAGGCTCCACCAACAACTACTACAACAACAACAACAACTAATGTACTATCTTCCATGCAATCGCAGAGTAATGAGCTTCAACAATATTTGGGAACCCCTGAAATGTTACCAGTAGATCCATAACAGAGAGCCAACATTGATCTCTTAGACTATTGGAGAGCCAGAAAATGGATTTTTTCGGTATTATCAAGACTTGCCTTGGATGTTTTCACTGTTCCTGTCTCAACCGTCTCATCCGAACAAACATTTAGTGCAAGTGGAAGAATTTTAAATGAAAGGAGGACTAAACTTACACCACAAATGATTGAAGTCCTCACATGTCTTCGAGATTGGGAACGGTCGTGCCATCAAGGTCAATACGAGGTTGTCGACGATACTTTAATAGAATCATTTCAATTTTGTAATATAGATGATACGGATGAGGGAGGTCCTAGTGAACCCCAAAATTAGTTATTTTGTAAATTGTAACTTGTAAATGAATTGTCAATTATTACAGTCTTTTTTCCTTATCAAGTTTTTGTCCTATTGGGTTTTTCTTAGTGAGGTTTTTAACAAGGCAATAATTATTGTAATTTCTTATTTTATTTTTTAATAAATGAATAAATTTAATTATTCTTATATTACAATTTTAATGTATTAAAATTGAATTAATATTTGGAATGTTAACAAAAAAAAAAAAATTAATTTAATTTAATTATTGATATTTGAAAAGAAATTAACAATTAACTAAAAACAATTACATTTATAAATTGTCAATTATTCATTTGAAAAGTTAATTAAACATTTAAACTTAAATAAAATAAAACAAAACAAAATTAAAAAAAAATCAAAAGTCAAAAAGCGGGTTAACCCAGCCCAACTCGCGCCTAACCCGACGGGTTAGGGTTGGCGGTCTGGGTTGGGCCAGCCAATTCTCTAATATTGGCGGGCCTAACCCGGCCCACCAATGTCACCGGGCGGGTCAGGACCAACCCGCCATTTGCAGCAACCTGCCGCAGGCTGGGTCGGGTCGGGTCAGGCCAGGCTGGTTGCTTTTCCACCTTTAGGGGGAACTTACTATTTCTTCGGCCATTTCGTTCTAGCGGGCTTTTAGATCATCGAGCATTTTCTGCACGCGATCTATGTCTTCGTTGTGGTTGTTGTGGCTGGCTCTATTTAGCCTTACTTTGAGCAAATGAGTTCGCAAGTCTGTCGCTTGCGAAGCCCCTTCAGTATATGCGTTGATGCGCGAAGTTGAGTCATGATAGCTAGGCTGATAAGTGCTATCATGCTTGTCAATACATTGCTCACAACTTTGGTTATAATCGGAACGACGATCATTGCCAGATTGGTACACATGACTCGTCTCGCGAGCTTGTAATGATCGATCTTGTCTTGGGCATGGGTTAATACCGAAACGTTGACGCTGGGGATACCGTCGAGCGTCTCGGGGGTGATTGTTGCCTTCACTTTCCCCTAGTGGTTGCTTCCGTAGCCGCCTCCTGGGGTTAGTTTGCCCGTGGGACTCAAGCTCGTGAGCAGAATGCAGTTTGTGATGTCGGCGGTATCGGTCGCCTCTTGGCGCCGATGAACTAGACTGGCCACCTGTATAATTCATACCTGTTGGGGTGGCATTGGTGAAGCGTGGCTAGTTGAGGTTCTAGGCAGTTGGTTACTGATTCCTCAGGCTCGGCCATGATTTTGCTTTTGTTCAGTCTCTCAGTAACCATTGCCCCTTTTGTATCTGACTCTTCACTAGTCCGACCATTCTCTCGGGGTTTGGACGCCCCCTCCCCCGACCCCTCAGCGTTATTCTTCGTGACGTATTGTGCTTGGTGGCATAGGTGGTCGGCGTCCAGTGGCATCCTATTGCACCTCCTGGTGGGTGGTTTCCACATTTTCAAGGTTTCTGGTGGTGGTCTTTGATATAGTGTGCACCATTGTGGGCCTGGATTGGGTAGGTTGCTGTGACTGATACGGAGGCCCTTCTTCTAGTGCCAAAATGTTGATACAGAAATCTGCATCAACTAGAGTGATCCGATCGACCTTGGCGGGATCGAAACTAGTGTGTGCGTGATTACGGATAATCAATAATGAGTGAGTGAAGAATATAAAAAGTAAAGAACAAAGAGATTTTTAAAGTGGTTTGGCGAGGTAAACTCTTGAGCCTTGATAAGAGCTTGTAAATACATATTTTGTTAATGATTCAATTGGATTATTTGTGGAAAAATGTGTTTTTATTGTGAAATTTGAGTTAATTACTTCATAAATACCTTTTACGGAATCACGAGTGTATTTTGAGTATTTTCGAGTTAAAAACGATATTTGAATGAAGAAGAATGATGTCGATGGAATTTATGACGAGTAGGAACAAACGGTGAAAGAATCAAAGTTGCAACGAGAAAGTTGTGATGCGTTGAAGATACGACGTAAAACTTGGAAATCCTTCAAGATGAGTATGTTTCGATGTTTCGATCATAACTTGAGCTGTAGAAATTGGAATTCAATGATTCTTGTGGCGTTGGAAAGCTTATTCAGAGAGCTACAAAGTTCATGTCGATGAATTCACCAAATTCTGAAGATTCCAGACTTGTGGGACAGAAAGAACGATCACTGCAGTGACCGTTTCTGGGTTATTGTATTCTCCTAGTCCGAATCTGAATGGTTTAAGGCATATAAATCTTTTCTAATTAACTTCAAAACCCTAGCACTATAAATAAGGGTCTTTAATTAGTTTTTAGGGAGATTAGAGAAGGAGAAATAATGGCTACTATTTTGGAGATCGGAATTCCTGTAGTTCTCGTTTGCCAATTAGAGAAGTTTTTCTATTTTTCTTTCTTGAACTCATGTTGTTTATACAATGGTTGTTTTTATTACAGCAACTCTGAACTAAATCCTTTTTCTAGGGCTAAATATGTAACCTAATTTATGAATATGTGTTGACGTTATTGTTGTTGATTTTAAATTGAGCATTAATTATAAGTTTTATTATTGTGTGTAATGCTTTCAATTCTTAAGGGCCCCAGAGTTGAATGATTTTATGGGTTGGGTTGAGATCGAGAGATGAAACCTGATTAGTCTAAGGTAATAAAACCATAGATTGAGCGAAAGCTAGAGATAGGTTACCGCGATCTATAAGGCTCTGGTAAATTCCATAGAACTTAATGATCTCTTAGCTTCTAAATCCAACTTAGAGATATTTTGGGTTGTTGCTTAAGGGTTAATTTGCTAATTGTTCGAGAGAAAGTTAGTGAAATATTAGGGAGTTTGGCCTTTAGAATAAGTTTATTTAGGTTAGCAATAATTGTCAATGCATATGATTAAACTGGTGTGAAATCTGTGCCCTAGGTTTAGTCTTATTGATCGTTTTACCAAAGTATTTATACAATTCTGCTTTTGTTTACTTTTTGGTTTGTTTTATTTTTCATTAATTCATTCTTAAAATTCTGTTTCATCAAATAGCAATAAAATAGACTAGTTTGGTACTTGGTAGGTAGTTCTCTCGAGATTCGACACTCATTTACTTGAGCTTTACTACTTGTGCGATTTCGTATACTTGCGAATAGCCTGTAAAGCCTACGTCCACTATTCTTGTATTTGCTGTGAGGGCTATTACAATAAGAACTATATGAAAATTTCGTAACCCCTTTTCCATCATTGGAGGGGGTTTATATACAATGTTTATACAAATGAAAGAGCGAAAATAAAGGGATTACAATTGATTTGAAATGCAACTCCGATATTCTTGCGATTAGGCACTGTGATTGCGCAAGGATTGCTATCAATTTGATCATTCCCGTAATATCTGGGATCTGGAGCTATCTGGGAATTTGTTGAACGATCGCACAGATTATTTGCGACTAGCTTGTGCTGGGTTGAGCTAAATCTCGACGAGCTTATGCTTGGTGGAACAATCGTCGTAGTCGAGCTGATTCTGGGTCAGCTACATCCTCGAGGTAGCCCGAGCTTGGTGGAAAAATCACACACACACACACACACAATCAATATATATATATATATATTGATTGTGTGTGTGTGTGTGTGTGTTATATTTATTTGAGGGGCTTGCATATTTGTGTCATCAAAATTAGCTTAAAATAAAATTATGTATTATGTGATGTGATCATCGATCATCTGTAATCCCTCACATAGACTGCAGAAATAAAATACTCTTCTGATCTACTGTTTTGCCGAGGTGTCTAACATTGAAATACAGCTACAATTTAGAGATCTTTTAATCCGAAAAATATCTTCAAAAATAATGACGGGTCATTATAAAATAATAGACAAATGCTAGTGATTGCCAGTTATAGAAATTAAGTTAACTGTTATACAACTATATCCTTATAATTAATTACCTGGTTAATTAATTTGGTGCAGTATCTATCCCTCCAGCTTACAGCAGTCATAGAGTTTTAAGTAGAAAAAAAAAAAAAAAAATACTCTTCTGATATACTAATTTGCCAAAATCTATTTAGAATATGATATCTAAGCATGACTCACACTTTCATTACATTATTGTATCTTCCCATCATCAGTTGTTGCTTCCACCGGCACTATGGGAAAAAAACATTAATAAAATACAAAAGGCTGTATAAAAATAGTCAACTATATAAATGTGTTCAATGTTTGTGGTCGTTCACAGCAAGTACAATTTTCCTAGTGTAAAATCTTCATGGAGAAAAGATCGGGAGACTCTGAGATTCCTTCACCTGCAGTGGAAGAGCAGGAATTTAGCAAAGAGATTGAGCAACTCTTGACTCAGCTTCCCAAAGCGACCAACTGGAATGGTCGTGAACTTTGTCAATACCAAGGGTTTTGGTGTCAATCTGGATTCCTTCCTGGCATCATCTCCTTCCTGAAGCGTTTCCAAGCACGGGACAGTGACATAATATTAATCGCATTTCCTAAATCGGGCACCACATGGCTTAAAGCTCTTGCTTTTACCATCGTTAATCGTTCCCGTTATGCACTACAAAATAGTCCCTTGCTCACTACTGGTCCTCATGAGCTAGTACCTTTCCTTGACCTTCGTCTTTATATGAGCAATCAACCTCCTGTTCTTGAAGATCTTCCTTCTCCAAGAGTTTTTGCTGCTCATACCCCTTTTGCTTCATTACCAAAATCTATTGTGAATTCTAATTGTCGCATAGTTTACATGTGTAGAAATCCCTTGGATCAATTCGTATCCCAATGGAAATTCTTGTTCGAAATTGCTGTCAACCAAGGGTTAGAGCCGGTTTCACTTGATGAAGCTTTTGAGATGGTTTTTAATGGAGTCCAAGCCTTTGGCCCTTTTTGGGCACATGTGTTGGGATACTGGAAGGCTAGCAAAGAGGAGCCACATAGGATATTATTCTTGAGATATGAAGATTTAAAAGAAAATATCAACTTTCATGTTAAAAGATTGGCTGATTTCCTGGGTGTTCCTTTCACTGAGGATGAAGAGAGTAAAGGAGTAATAGGAGATATATCGAAATTTTGCAGTTTTGATAACATGAAAGATTTTGAGGTGAACAAGACTGGTACACTTCCTACTGGGGTTAAAAACAGTATCTTCTTTAGGAAAGGTGAAGTGGGAGATTGGAAAAATCATTTAACACCTTCCATGTCAGAACGTTTAGAAAAGTTTTATGAAGAAAAATTTAATGGCTCGGGTTTGACGTTTAAAAAGTCCTAGAAGTTGTAAAACCTTCCAAATCTGTGTTACATAAAAATATATAGCTTACTATTGTTTTCATGTGATTGTCTCAGTTTCTTCTCTTATATATGACATGTCTGAATTACCATTTGAATAAAAGTAAACTTTGGTTGTAATTGATTCATGAACAATAATAGAGAGAGGTAAACATGGCTTTGTCAGCCAGATACGGCAAAACGCTGTAGCATTTGATGATATCGTCGACTCCATTACATAGATCATCAATCAGTTAGTGCAATAATGGCGGCTCGCCGGCGAATTCATCCACTAACAGTGTTTGGCTATTGTTATAGTTTCCATTTACTCGTCGATCAATCTAATGGCAAGTAAACCGTATTATTTTTATGATTTAATTAATGGCATAAAAGTGGTCAAACACGTGATGCATGCCAAATAGGATTGATGTGACTTGAAATAATGATCACCAATTGACACCTTTTAAAGTGGAATGAGCTGTTGTACAATTTAAATCAAAATTTAATCCAAGGTTGTTTACTTTATTTTTTTAAACCCGGGGCGGTTTGGTTAAGGATAACGCCCATTCTCTATCTCAAAAAAGGATATTCGTTTGCTTTAGTATTTTGGATAGGATTTTTGATATTTTTAGAGTTAGGTAAAAATAACAAGGTAGAATTTAAAAATTAACAAATGCACCTCTATAGGTTTGCTAATTTATGAAACACCCCAATATATAAAATTTTTATAAAATGACAAAAATACCCCTATCCACAATTGCCAGATTCCGGCCACCATTGTCGAATCTGGCAATACAGTGCACAATCGATTGAATCTGACCGTTTGTGTACTGATATGGCCTTTTCTGGCAAGATCCGGCCATATTTACCACGGATCGGCCGAAAAAGGCCAGATCTAGCCGTCAGCAACAGCCAAAGATATGACCGTCATTAATGGTCAACGATAGCCATATCTTGGCTGTCGTTGACGACCAGCTATGGCGAAAGATCTGACCGTCAATGACTAGATCTTTGGTCATGGATCTGGCCGAAAAATGATAGATCGACACACTACCGACCAGATCCAGTCAGTAAGTGTGCCATTATACCAGACTCCGGCCACCTTCCGATGGTGGTGGCCAAAATCTGACAAATGTGGGTGGGTGGGGGTGTTTTTGTTAATTCTTAAAAAAAATTTCTGAGGTTTTTTAGTTAAATTAATAAGCTTAAGGGATTTAAAATAGTTAAAGAAAATATAATAGCATTTTGAGGATAGTGAATTAAACAGTTATTTTGAGGATAGGATTGGAAATAGGATATGGAATAATGAAACAAACGGCTTTGGTAATCTTTCAATGTAAATAGTATTTACTGTTGATAAAATTAGGGGTAATTCGATTATCGAGTGAAAGAGTATTATTTTAAGATTACTAGAGTAATCTATTTTTTATTCCCATTTTATCTTTAGTTAATTGTGAAAGAGTATTATTTTAAGATTACTAGAGTAATATATTTTTTATTCCCATTTTATCTTTAGTTAATTAATATTTCGGACAAGAATGCCTTTATATGCCTGTCAAATAGTAATTAACCCAACTATGTAAAATGACTTCTGTAACCCTCCACATGTGAGAGTTTGCTAAAACACCCCAACCACAATAAAAGTTTAAAATTTAATGAAACTCCCCCAGTCACCCAAGACGATTACCGGCCATCGACCACCAACGCTGGTAGTCGCCAGAATAGCCACATCCGGCCGGATTTGGCCAGCGGTGCACCGGTTTGGCCTTATTCGGCCAGAACTCTGTTATTAATATTTATGTGGCCTTATCCCCCTTAATCTTCAAGTTAATCTATCTCACTGATAATTATATTTTTTTAATAATACAACATTCTACGTATCAAACAATCCCTTATAGTTAATGGTGGTGACCAATTCATATAAATTAATGGGAAAATATAGCAATCGATGTGACATATATTATTTACATAATAATAACGACAAAAATTTAACCCTAATTGATGATAAATAAATAAAGTGAAGTGAGTATTGTTATTAATCTAGTTTTCTTTGGGTCTGAATTTAATAATGACCGCGTGATTCACATTAGATGTAAAATTTTAATATTAATATTATAAAAATAGCTAGATTTCGGGTCCAGAAAATCTGGCCTAACTAATTAAACTTTGCCAAACTTAAAGTTCCTTTAGATTAGATAAGGTTAAATTTTAAAAACATGAACTTTACATAGAGAGAAATACATATATTTTATATTATGATGGAGTTGGTTCACCTGTTATTTCCTTTAGATTAGATAAGGTTAATTTTAAAAACATGAACTTTACATAGAGAGAAATACATATATTTTATATTATGATGGAGTTGGTTCACTTGTTATATATATATAATCAGGGCTGACGTGAGCTCATGCCAACAAGGGCGAATCAGAGTTCAAGAAGACTTTATGCCGTCTAGACGTTGTCACATCGCGCAAAGACAGAAGAGGTAAGGCTATCGTCAGTGTGGCTGGTGAATGCCAGGCTTGTGAGTGGCTAGGTTTTTGTCCACCTGCCCAAGCCCTAAGCGATTTAAGGATGTCTCCCGTGCAGACAACCAATGAGAAGCGGGTTAGGAATTCTACCACACCTGCTTGACTGCAGAATCATGATTACTACCTTGAATCCCCCAACTATAAATAGAGGGCTCTTCTCTCATTTACGGGATTGGCTCATCTTTAGTCTTCAAAAGCACACACACACACACACACACACTCTCTCTCTCTCTCTCTCTCTCTCTTTATCTATATATATATATATATATATATATATATATATATATATATATATATATATATATATATATATTTCAATTCTCTTGAGATTGTAATTCAGCTCGTTGTACGCAACCTGACTGTAACCATCTATTAATACAACCCTAGTGGATGTAAGATTCGCCTTTGAGCATCCAAACCACTTTAAAAACCGCTTCTCATTTATTCTCTCATTGCATATTTCCATATCATGTGTAATTTCTAAGTCCGCTTAGTACTTTGCACGTGCGAGTCGTTGGTGTGAAAATCAAGCATCAACAGTTTGGTGCTAGAAGGAGGGCGCTGAATTACCTGGAGAGGTTCAACAATACTTTCCAAACGGTTAGCCAAATGTTAGATCGTTTGGATCAGGTCGTACCACCAGAGTCTAACGAGGCGGTGCCACTACCAAAGATGCCTGCAGGTCACGCAAAAGTGCGAAAAAGGGTGAAAGCCCGTACCGCACGCCCTGTAGTACGTAAAAGTAAGGGAAAACAAGTGGCGAACAGTGAACCGAAGAGCTTCGAGGGACTAGCGAACATCGGTCGTGCAACAGGTAGAATACCCGTGGAATTGCGACTCGACGACATGTCCTAGCATGAGCCGTCCCACGGCATGTCGCATGGGCACTCCCATAAAAGCGTAAGGTAGGGAGATTCCCAATATCGTCGAAATGATGACCTTGACTGTCATCATGCGGGAAACCCCCATCGTCCGCGGGTCGATTCTAATACCGCAGAGGTCGGGAAAACTCTCCGAGTCATTCAATGCGTTCACACGACCCCATCCAGCGTGTGTCAAGGTTTACAAGAGCTTCCAACCGAGTTGAGGAAGAGTCCGATTTGTGGTATTTCCTCAACCGAAATCATGAGGGTCAAACCCATGTTGCAGAAAGTGATCCTCAGGTAGCTCCACTACCTTAGATTGAGGAATTACAACGAGCATTGGATCAGCTTAAGGCTTAACAGAATGAGCATAGGAAGGTCATTGAGGCGTCTCCCTTTTCTCCAACAATGTTAGCTGCTCCTCTCCCATCGAGATTCAGAATGCCCAACATGCGGGCGTTCGATGGGAATTCTGATCCGCAGGATCACCTTTATGAGTTCAACGACCTCATAAAACTCCACCAAGTCTCTCACTTGGCCAAAAGTCCCTGCTAAGCAGTAACTCTGACTGCCCATGCCAAGCGTTAGTTTAGATCACTTCCTGCGGGATCTATCAACTCATGGCAACAAATGAGCTTATCATTTTTGAGACACTTCCACGCGAATAAGAAGTTCTCGATGCTGTTGAGCTATCTAATCAACATACGGTAGGAGCGGAATGAATTCCTCCAGTCTTATATAGATAGATTCCACAGGGAACTCCACAAAGTGGCTCACACTCTCGAAAAGTCCGTTCAGACTCTCATTTTGGCAAGGGTTTGCTTGTAAACTAACTTGTGGAAAGAATTGCAATATGACGACGATGTTTCCCCCACTCGCTTCTACGACGTCACTAAGAAGTATCTCCGAATTGAAAATTCTATGGCCGCGCTTAATCACTACGACCCCAGTCCTTCGACCAATGCTCCCGACTAAGGGGAGAACAGTAGAAGGGCTGATCGTAGATGGGCTAATGATGATCAACGAAAAGGAAAGAAGTAGCAATTCAAGCAGTCAATACACTCATTTGAATGCCTCAGTGTCAACTATTCTGGATAAGTTAGAGAGGAGGCCAGCCTGCTTGGAGAGCCAGAGCCCATGAAGAATTCCCCCTCAGCCAGGAACAATAAAAAGTACTGTTGCTATCATCGGGATAATGGGCATCACATCGATGAGTGTCAGGCTCTCAAGCAAGCAATTGAAGACTTCATCAAGCAAGGGCACTTCAAGCAGTATGTTGATGGTCTGACTCCTATTCGGGAAAAGGATCAAGAGGAATAAGGGAAGAAACACCGTGGTTGCAAGGGTCTCTACTGTGTAGGGATCATCTTTGGAGGACCACACCTCGCAAAGAATTCTCGAGGTGCCTAGGAAAGGTACGCTCGGGAAACTCGTCATGACCTCGTGAGTGTGATGAGCACGACGCCGTGACCTGCTAAAGTTCTCAGGGAAGAGGAGATTACATTATTAGAGAAAGACGTGGTGCGATTGCATCATCCCCATGAGGATGCACTCGTTATTGCGCCTGAAATAGGTTGGTGCGAAGTCCACAGAATGTTGGTGGACAATGGAAGCGCTATGAATATCCCTTTTCTGCAAGCTTTCAAAAAAATGCAATTGGACAAGGCAAATCTGAAGCTTGCCTCCATCCCTCTCTACGATTTTACTGGGGATCATCTAATTTCTAGGGGAACGATCGCACTCCTTGTCACTTTAGATGAGACCAACGAAATAACTAAGATGATAGAGTTTTTGGTGGTAGGCTGTCTATCCAGCTTTAATCGCACCTCCGGGCATGAGCTGCTAAGCTTCATGGACGCCTACTCGTGGTACAATCAGATCCTGATACACGCACTTAACGAAGAGCATATCTTGTTTGTTACAGATCGGGGACTGTATTGTTACAAGGTTATGCCCTTCGACCTAAAAAACCCTAGGGCAACCTACCAGTGGCTGGTTAACCGTATGTTTTCTAAGCGGATCGAAAAGTAGATGGAAGTTTATGTTGATGACATGTTGGTCAAGTTGCATGTCACTTCAGATCACATAGCGCATCTCGCTGAGATGTTCTACGTACTCCAAAAGTACAGGATGAAGCTCAACCCTCTTAAGTGCTCATTCGGAGTATCCTCATGAAAGTTTCTAGGGTATATGGTTAACCAAAAGGGGATCAAAATTAACCTCGAGAAGATCCAGCTCTCCTTGATAGGAAAATCCTGACCAACCAAAAACAAGTTCAAAGCCTAAATGGGAGGATAGCGGCTCTCAGCTGTTTCATATCGAGGGCAATAGATCGTTGCTTGCCATTCTTTAATACACTCAGGGCCAACAAAAAGTTCGAGTGGACTCTAGAGTGTGAGTAGAATTTTTAGAGTATAAAAGAACATCTTGGAAAACTGCCTCTACTATCCAAGCCTCTTCCCAAGGAAATTCTATTCCTCTACCTGTTTGTTTCTCAGTATGCGGTCAGTGTAGCTTTTATTCGGGAAGAGGATAGAGTTTAATGGCCAGTGTATTATGCGAGCAAGCAACTACTGGATGACGAGATGCGATATCCAGAAATGGAGCGATTAGCTTATGCCTTGCTAATTGCCTCTAGGAAGCTGCGACCCTATTTTCATGCCCACACAATCCATGTTCTAACCAATTACCCATTCAGGCAAGTTCTGCAGAAGCCAAAAGCTTCGGGTAAGTTAATCAAATGGGCAATGGAATTGAGTCAGTTCGATGTACATTACAGACCGAAGGCAACCATCAAATGGCAAGTTGTTGTCGATTTTATTTCGGAATTCTTGTACTAGCCAAATCGAGAATTTGAGCAGTCAGCCAGTGAAGTCATCAAGGAAACCATTCAGAACTTATCGACTTTGAGCTTCTATGTCGATGGTTCCTCGAACAGGAAGAGAGCCAGGGCAGTTCTTCTCTTTTTCATTCCCGAAGGGACTCGCATTTATGGAATTCATCGATTTGGGTTCCAAGCTACAAGCAAAGAGGACGACTATGAAGCGCTGCTTGCCGGTCCATGACTAGAGAGGGAAATGGGATCGGATGCGATCAACATTCACAGTGACTCCCAGCTGGTTGTTAATCAGATTTTGGGAGAATATCAAGCCAAAGAAGAAAACATGATCAACTCTCTTAAGAAAGCTAATGCCGTACTCGAGCCTTTCAAGTGCTTCACGATCAAGTAAATCCCGAGAGACAGTAACTCTATTACGGATGCCTTAGCAAGAATAGCCTCATCGCTAGGCTCAGATGTGCCGAAAAGTATTGCAATTCGGTACATAGAGATTCCTAGTATCAGCTCACATGAGCAGACAGTGGCTACAACAAAATCTATCTCTTGGATGACTCCAATCATTCAGTATCTCCAGGATGGGACTCTGCCCAAAGACAAGACTAAGGCAAAAATCCCGTGCACCAGAGCTGCTCGTTGGATATTAGTTATACAAGCGAGGGGTTAGCGTCTCTTTCCTCCAATGTGTAACCGACGAAGAAGCAGACTATATTATGAGGGAGATATATGAAGGGATCTGCAGTAATTACATGGTCGCACAATCCCTCACCAACAAAATTGTCTGCCAAGGATACTATTGGCCTTTACTTTAGGAAGACACTTTTAACTTTGTGAAAAAGTGTGACAAGCGCTAGCAGTTCGCAAACATCTCGCGAGCTCCTTCCCACCAGCGGACGACAATGACCATACCAACCAGAAAGGGGGTGTCAAGTATGTTGTGGTTGCGGTAGATTACTTTACCAAATGGGTCGAGGTCAAACCTTTGGCCGCGACTACTACTAAGAAGCTCAAAGACTTCATCTTCAGGAATATAGTGTGCCACTACGGGATTCCTCATACACTCATCTCTGATAATGGGAAGCAATTCGACAATGAGGAATTCAAGCAGTTTTGCGATGAGCTGGGGATCCATAAAAAGTTTGCCTCAACCACAAAACCGCAAGCCAATGGTCAGGTTGAAGCTGTCAACAAGAGCATCAAGCACACACTGAAGGCCAAGCTTGGCGCTACCAAGGGAAATTGGGTTAATGACCTCTCAGAAGTTCTATGGGCATATAGAACAACTCCGAGAACCTCTACTTCGGAAATGCCCTTCTCGCTAGCATATGGCAGCGAGGCTATGATTCCAGTGGACGTATGGACTGGTTCACTCCGGAGAGACCTATTCAATGAAATAGATAATAACGCACTTTTACCTGCAAGTCTGGACCTAGTTGAAGAACACCAAGACAAGGCTCGATTAAGAATGGCATCCTATCAGCAGCGTGCAAAAAGGTTCTTCGACTCTAAGGTAAGGAGAATAGACTTTCAGGTCGGCGACTTGGTCCTAAAAAAAGTCTTTCTTGGTACAAGGGAACCAAGTGCGGGGGTATTGGGACCTAACTGGGAGGGTCCATACCGCATCGCTAAGGTAATACGACCTGGAATATATCACCTCAAAAGGCTTAAGGGTTCCAAAGTACTGCGAGCCTGGAATGATGAACATTTTTGCCCCTATTACCAGTAATTCCGAACCCGCTCTTAATTTTATTCATTTCTTTTGCTTGTAAAGTTTTCCTTGTAATCTTTATGAATAAGATCGTTTTGCTTTATCTTGAAGGAATATTTGTGTCATGTTCTTTTGAATGATTTTGTTTGTTACAATACTTTTACAAGTTTCCAGATCAGATGTATAATATTAGTCTTGTGAAATGCTCAAATTATAGAAGTGCTATCACAAATGGCCTAAAATACTCCTTTTATATATGTCAAAATAAAAACAATGGGCAACACAAAGATAAAAAGAAAAAGAAGAAGAGTCCAAAGGAAAGTTGTGCAAAAACAGAAGAGGCGATCACTGGTCCCCGCCTCCAAGCTCTGTGGGCGTGACCTCTATATCAACCAGTTAGTCGCTAACCGTCGGATCAACTACTGGGTCATCAAGGACGTATTCCTCCGACTAGTCATCCTCAGGAGGAGGCTTTTGTCCTTCTTGCCCCTCGACATCATTAGCTTGGGCCATGAAAGTGAGGATGTCCTGATATTCATTCGGGAGCTCAGAGAGGTCCATCCCTAGATTCCTCGGTCGTAAGTTGTAGATGGCATGTATTACCCAGTCAGCGACTTTCCTCTTGAGTTTAAGATTTTGACGCTTCATCTGCTCAGTTAATGAAACGACTCGCCCTTGGAACAACTCGAGATCCACCTTCAGAGTCCTCTTCTGCTTCTCGGAGTTTTGCCACAGTCAAGCTCTGTCTTCCTCTGCCTTCATGGCATGCTCAGAGTTCACCTTTAGCTTATTCTCTTTCTCGCCGCACTCTTTGGTGAGTTTGGCCACTGTCCTTTGGAGCTCTTTGTTCTCCTCGCCTCTCTTTTCAAGCTCGACCTTCAGGAAGTACACTGTGCGAAGGGCAGAATTGCTCTCTACTAGGTACTGATTCGCCTGAATGTAGACCGCTTTTGCCTCCGTGTCCAGAGCCGTGAAGTCCTGTTCCAACTTGGTATTCTCTTCCCTTAGCTTGGTATTCTCTTCCCTCAGCTCATGGAACCCTCCAACAGAGTCCAGATTGATCTTCTATTGGGCCATATGCAAGGCAAGCAGGGACTGTATGACTTATCTTTAGTCTTCAAAAGCATACACACACACTCTCTCTCTATATTTCAATTCTCTCGAGGTTGTAATTCAGCTTGTTGTACGTGACCTGATTGTAAACATCTATTAATACAACCCGAGTAGACGTAGGATTTACTTTTGAGCATCCGAACCACTTTAAAAACCGCTTCTCATTTATTCTCTCATTGCATATTTTCATATCACGTGTAGTTTCTAAGTCCGCTTAGCACTTTACACGTCCGAGTCGTTGATGTCAAAATCAAGTATCAACAATATATATTATGATAGAGTTGGTTCACATGATCTCTCGGAGGACCCTCCAATAACTCAAAAGCATATACAATACGAAATTCTTACCTATCTAAAATCAAGCACAAAACAATCAGCCGCAATTAATAAAATAGAATAAGACCTATTTCATTGGAGTCTAGTGTGAGTGGTAGTTGTCGAGTCCATTGTTTAAGTTAGTGGAGTTAGTGGTTGCTATTTTTTTGTTTAGTTGCTAATTCTTAGTTGATGTAGTACCTATAAAAGGCTTTTGTTTTACTTAATAAATGTATCAATTATTTATTTAATATAAATATTATTATATTATTATTATTTAGATTACATTTTAACCCTCTATATTTGAGAATTTAGCTAAAACACTCACAATAAAAAGTTTAAAAATTAACAAAAACACTGTAACCGCCCAATAGGACAGTTGACTGCCGACCACCATCGTTATTCGGTAGTCGTCAAACCGGGGCACGACTGGTTGTTTGTACATCGACTTGGCCGTTGTTGACGTTTGGTTGTGTGTCGTTCCCGCGATTGCTAGTTGTCGGTTGGTGGTGGTGGCCAGTGTCTAGCGATTGCTAGTCGTTGGCTGGTCGTGGTGGTCGATGGCTAGTGATGGCAACGACAGTGGAGGCGGTAGTCAGTAGTCGTCGAAAGGTGGTTGGGGTGTTATGGGTAAATTGTTTTAAGAATAAGGGTAATAATGTCCTAAAGTTTTATTTGTTAGGAGTAACCTTATAACAAAATTAAGATTACTAAGTTATTTTAAAATATCCAAGAAAATAGTGATATTCAGATTATCATCTATATAACTAACAATAATTATTATTGATTTAAGAGGATTACCAAAATCTTATATTACTTGATAACCGAATGTGATAATATCAATAATATAAGATACATTACTAGAGCTACGTAACATTCACCCTAACTAAGCAGGCCCTTATAGATATTCTCATCTTTCACTTCTTTTCACATTCATTGTGGATAGTTGTAGGTAAAGACAACAAATTAATACAATAATGGATGTGACCAAAGTTGAAGATAGCTACATGGTATTTAATTGTGGATAGTTAAAGACCGAGAAACACCTAGGTCCACGAATGCCTTTGATCTTAAACTTTACTCCTGGGAAAGTTACAATAATTGATAGTAAATATATTACGACAGAGTTCATTTTTCATAGCTATATGTATTTGATTATTTGATGTTCCGCAAGGATGATGAGATGATTAAATTTATGCTCATCAATGATATTTAATTTTCCATGTATATATATGTTTCAGAGAAAGAAAACTAAATAAATATGGCAACAATAGAACAACAATTTCAACACTCTTTATCTTTCCCTTATCTTTTAGTTTATGAAAGGTAAATGTGAAAGAAACAAACAATCAGGGAGCAAATCTAGAATTACAGAAACAGAACAACGGTGATGACGACAACTATGTGTAAATGCTAGAGGTAGATGGCAGAAGGTGAAAGATAAAGTTAAAAGTAATTTAGTGAAAAAAGAAAAAGAAAAAGAAATAAAAATGAACTTTGCAACAAGTCTTTTAACCTGTGTGGTCTTGGAATTAAAAGATGAACCGTAATAGTCAATTGAAGTAGCTGACAAGCTGTCTGTGTCAGTTTTTTTTTTTTTTTTTAATCAAGATGTCTGTGTCAGTTTGATTGTACATTTCAATTATTCTTGGGATTTGTTGAATATACTATAAGCTCAAAGCATCCAGTAAATCATAATATAATTATTTTTCATGAATAATAATTGATAAATTTTCTTGACGTTCAAACCAACAACTATCTTGTCTTTATGAACAATAATGGATAATTGTAAAACTATTTAATTAAGATGCTGTTATAAACATATATCTCTTCATCTTTCACATTCATTATTCATGCTACCTTGTTATATATACATATATAACTTAAAGTGCTGCGTACAGTCATTCGCTCTTGTAACAGTTTTCCTTTCTTACATATACCAAAAATTTCCATGGAGAAAAACGCTGAAAGCTCCCAGGCGCCTACACCTGGAGAAGAAGACCTAAGCAAAGAGATTGAAGAACTTGTCTTAAACCTTCCAACAGAGAAAAATTGGGATGGTTCTTACCTCTATCAATACCAAGGGTTTTGGTGTCCATCTAGGCACATTCATGGCACGATCTCTTTTCAGAGGCGCTTCCAAGCACAAGATACAGACATAATATTAACGTCCTTTCCCAAATCTGGCACCACTTGGCTAAAGGCCCTCACCTTTACAATCGTCAATCGATTTCGCTATGAATTAAAAGATAGTCCTTTGCTGACTACATCCCCTCATGATCTGTTACCTGTAAATCAGATTCAGCATTCAACGCACAATCAAACCCCTACTCTTGAGGAATTTCCTACGCCAAGGATTTTCGCAACTCATATCCCATATGCTTCACTTCCGGTTTCCATTGTTAATTCTAATTGTCGTATTGTTTATATATGTAGGAATCCCTTGGACCAGTTCATCTCCAATTGGCATTTCCTACTCGAACTTCGAGAGCAAACCAAGGAGCCGATTTCATTAGACGAAGCTTTCGAGATGATATGTAATGGAATCCAAGCTTTTGGCCCCATTTGGGATCATGTGTTGGGGTATTGGAAGGCCAGCGCAGAGAAACCACACAAAATATTGTTCTTGAAATATGAAGATCTGAAAGTTGGCATCAACTTTTATGTTAAGAAACTAGCAGATTTTTTAGGATGTCCTTTCTCTAAAGAAGAAGAAAGTCGAAATGTGATTGAAGAAATATCAAAATTCTGCAGTTTCGATAACATGAAAAAATTAGAAGTGAATAAAAATGGTAGACTCAATGACGGGATTAAAACTAAAGTCTTCTTTAGGAAAGGGTTGGTGGGAGATCATACAAATTATTTAAACTCCTCAATGTCAGAGCGCCTGGACAAGATACTAGAAGAGAAATTGGGTGGATCTGGTTTCACATTCAAAAAACCATAGATGTTGTAAAAGGATATATAGTATTGTTTAGTGATGTTTGATTATCAATCTTCTTTATGTATTTGCATGATCGAAGTAGTTTATTTATAAATTTTCTTTCAGTTAATGCTGTCAGTCGGTTTATTTTATTTTTTGTTTTGTATTTAAAGCTTGATGAAGAATGGAAAAAACCCTCTTAAATCCAAGCAATATCATATATATTTGAGTGGCATGCATATCTGTGTTACATATGTAAATACCTCTCCCTCTCACACACATTGCAGAAATAAAACACTCTTCTGATCTACTATTTTGCCGAGGTGTGTAACATTGATTTACACCTAGAATTCAGAAATCTTTTAATCCGACAAATATCTTCAAAAATAATGATATTATAACAGCCAAATATTAGTGCTTGATAGATAATTTAAGTTAATTGTTATAAAATTATATTCTTATAATTGCCTAGTTAATTGGGTGTATTATCTCTCTCCCTCCCATACATAGAGAGTAGTGTAAGGAATCGAAACAGAGACCAAGAGCAGGACAAAGAGAAGCAGTTCAAGACAATGACACTGCCAGAGTATGCCCAAGAAAAGAGAAAGAGAGAATAAATTTGTATATTCAATATATTGTAAGCCTGTACAATTGGCCAATTTATACATCTTTGTAAATGTAAAAAAAGGAAAGTAATGAATATAAAAGATCCCTGTAATTGTTCAATCAATCACTTGAATTAAGTTGATTGATTGAAACTCTAACTACTGCTTAATTTTAGCCAGCAAAGATTTAGGGAAATCAATCAAAGGCATTCCATATTTCATCACTCCCCCTCAAGTTTGTGGTTTGTAGATGTCAAAAACTCCAAGCTTGTTAAGTAAATATGAATGTTGTCTGCTACATAATGGCTTTGTGAAGATGTCTGCTAGTTGTTCTGAAGTACAAATGTGTAAAGTTTTGATTACCCCTTCTTGTATTTTGTTTCTGACAAAATGACAATCGATTTCTATATGTTTCGTTCTTTCATGGAATAGTGGATTTGCTGCTATGTTGTTTGCAGCCTTGTTGTCACAGTATAAAAGAACCAGTTTACTTACTTGTACTTCTAGGTCCTTTAATAATCCCAGAATCCAGACGATCTCACATGTTGTCTTTGTCATGACTCTGTATTTCGCCTCTGTTGAAGAAAGGGATACAGTTGATTGTTTCTTCTTTTTTTTCCAAGAAATAAGAGCTCCCCCTAGCTTGATGCAGAAACCTATAAGTGATTTTCTTGTCATTGGACATGTGGCTGAGTTTGAGTCACAATGAGCTATGATATCCAAACCTTTGTCTCGAGGAAGGAGAAGACCTAAGCCAGGACATCCTTTTAAGTATTTCATAACCTTTATCGCAGCATCCATGTGAGATTGTTTAGGCTTATGCATGAACTGACTAAGGATTTGGACCCTATAACTGATGTCTGGGTGAGTCATGGTGAGGTAGATTAATCGTCCAACAAGTCTTTGATAATTTGTGGGGTCTTCCAAAGGTGGATCAACTTTAGTGGATCATGTCTCATTGTCGTATTCTTGAGTAGTCAATTTGGTGTTTTGTTCTACTGGAATAATACTTGGCTTGCATCTTGATAGCCCATAATCAGAAATCAATTCCAAGACATACTTCCATTGGCTAAGAGATATTCCTGCCGGGGATCGTGCAATTTCGATTCCTAGAAAATATTTTGGTTCTCCCAGATCTTTTATTCGGAATTGTCTGTTGAGATGTTCATTTCTTGTAATAAGAATGTCATCTATATAGATGATTAGAGCAATAAAGGTTTTACCTTTGTGCCAGGTGAATAATGCATAGTCATTTTTGGACTGAACAAATCCTATGCCAATAAGAGCTTTGCTGAATTTCTCATTCCATTGTCGGGATGCTTGTTTGAGGCCATAGAGGGATTTTTGCAGATGACATACTGTATTCTCCCCCTTTCTGCGAATGTTAGGAGGAAGATCCATATAAATTTCTTCATGAAGATCACCATGAAGGAAAGCATTGTTAACATCCATTTGATAGAGAGACCAATCATGAACAGAAGCCACTATAAGGAAAGTATGAACAATGACATGTTTGGCTACTAGAGAATGTCTCTTGATAATCAAAGCCCTCACTCTGAGTGAAGCCTTTAGCTACTAATCGAGCTTTGTAACGTTCGATGGATCCATCAGCACGGTGCTTGATTTTGTAGACCTATTTACAACCAATGGGTTTTCTATGAAAGGGACGAGGCATTAGATCCCAAGTATGATTCTGAGTCAGAGCAGTAAGTTCATTAGCCATTGCTTGATGCGAGTGAGAGTATTGAATAGCATCTGAGTAACTAGTGGGTTCTTGATCGATGGAGATGTGGCTGATATAGGCTATGTTTACAGGGAGAGAGACGTCCATAACTCACATAATTGGAGGTATGATATAATGTACCTGGGGAATTGGAAATAGTAGGACATTCATAATCTTCTATCCAAATTGGAGGCCGAGTCTGCCGAGTATTGCGGCGTGTGGGAATAATTAGAATTGGAACAGTGGATCTGGTGTGGAAACAATTGGAATAGGGGATCCGGGTGAGGAACCATGAGTAGGAATCTGAATAAGGTATTTCTTCTGAGGATCATTAGTGGCTGTTATATCAAAATCATTGGTAATGTAGTCAGGCTGAGGAACCAAAGGAGGATTTGATATCATATAGAATAGAGGATCTTGTTGGATAGTATCTTCAGGAACCAGACTGGGTGATGTAGATGTAGAATGGTATCTTTGGCAAATGAAAAAGTGTCTTCATGAAACACAACATCTCTGGAGATTAGGAACCTGTTTTCAACTGGATCATATAGCCTGTAACCTTTCTGAAGCATAGGATATCCCATAAATATACAATGGGTGGCCCGGGTACCAAACTTGTCATAGGGAGCCAAGGGTGGCAGCACAACAAAGGCAACCAAAAACTTGGAGGTGGTCAAGAGCTGGTGGCTTCTTGAATAGTATCTCATAAGGAGTCTTACCATGAAGAACTCTGGTTGGCATGATTGACTAGGTATGTGGTTGTGATCACACAATCGCCCCAAAAAGAAACAGGTATGTGGGCTTGGTGTTTGAGGGCACGAGCTACTTCAAGTAGATGACGGTGTTTTCTTTTGACAACCCCATTTTGTTGTGGTGTATATGTGCAAGAGCTTTCATGCAAAATGTCCAAGAGATAAAAATAAAGATGAACAATTATAATTAAAGAACTCCTTACCATTGTTCAATTCTAACTCTTTGTATAGAAGTACGAAACTGGGTGGTGACCATGGACAAGGAAATTCTTAATGTGAGTAAGTGTTTGAGATTTGGATTGCATGAGGAATGTCCATGTACCCTGGGAAAAGTCATCGACAATAATGAGGAAAAATCTAAATCCATCATGATTTGGGGTGTGGTAGGGCCCCCAAATATCAAGATGGATTAAAGCAAAATGTTGGGTTGTAGTGGAAGTGCTATGTGGAAATGTAATGTGGGCTTGTTTAGCCAATGGACATATAGGACATTGAGGGTAAGGGTGAGGGATAGTTGCACTGTGACCTAATTGTTGATGAAGAATTTTGACAAGTAGGAAAACTTTTAGGAGACTCAACATGGGTGCCCAGTAGTATAGACCTCTATTGACTTTACCCAAGCCCATCAGTTTCCTAGTTGAAGGGTCTTGAAATTTACATGTGTTAGGACAAAACTCTACAATGCAACTATTGTCTTCACATATTTTGATACTGAGATAAGATTAAAATGAAATGCAGGAACACATAACACATTTTTAAGTGATAAAGTGGCAGATAAGTGGATGGTTCCTATATGAGTAGTTGGGGTGATATTTTCGTTCGGCATATGAACGGAAGTGGATGAGGTAGTGGAAATTGTGGTAAAAAATTTTGGGTGACAAATGATGTGATCACTAGCCCCTAAATCAATAATCCATATATTAGTTGTGAGTACATTAAAATAGTAAGAGGTACATGCGTAAGATGCGATGGGAGTAGTCGGGGCATTGTTTAGTAATTGGAGCTATTGATTATATTGTTCGGATTTGAGAGTAGGTGTTAACTGATTTCCAAGAGAAACTTGGAAAGAAGAATAATGACCATTTCTCTCTTTGTTGTTGGAATCCGGATGACCATGTAATATCCAACAATGGTCCTGATCATGATTTCTTCTTTTGCAATAATCACAATATAATTGATTTTTATTGGATCTTGAATTTCCCGGCCCATTTGACCCAGATCCAGACTCGTTTGACCCATTTTCAAATCCAGTTGACCAAGAAGTTAACCTGTTTGACCCATTGCGTGACGCGACACAATTGGAACTGTGAGATGCATTTAAAAACGCGATGAGTTTCTGGTCGTCAGATCTCAAGATTGAATTTGAGCCTTTCATCTCATTATATATAAGAGAAGGTTTTTCACCTTCATTATGCCCTAGCCGCTGTGAATCCCCATTTTCTCTCAATCCTGCCAGAGCCATTGAATCCAATGATGTTCTGTCATAGTTCAACTGGCGTTGGCTTTCATCTTGCATCGCTAGTTGAAAACTCTGGCAAAGAGAAGGTGGTGGAGATGCGGCCAGTACTTGTGTCTTAAAAGAGAGAAAATCGTCATTTAATCCGAGCAAAAAATGCGACAATCAGTCGCGATCTCGCATTATGTGGTATTGATTAAGTGTTTCTAGTGGCCCCTCAAGCGTTTCTTCGGCAGCGTCTAACTCATTCCAAACGACAGAGAGCCGATTGAAATAAGTGGTGACCAAGCTGTTCCCTTGCTTGAGTTCGATGAGACGCTGCCAGAGTGAAAAATTTTTGGCAAGATCGAGCTTCCCATACATCTCCTTGATGTTAGCCCATATTTCGGCAGCCATTTATGTTGGTGGGAGCCGACGCAACCTCGGACGAAAGGCAATTGCTGATCCATGAGCAGACCAGGCATATTGCAACGATTCCAGTGGCGTTGAAGATGAGGTTGCGGCGATGGTTGAAAAGCCCCATCAAGAAATGAATCTTTGTCTTTGGTGAAGAGGGCTTGCCGAAAATCGCGAGACCAGGAGGCATAGTTGTCAGATCCGGTGAGGGTTTGTTTGATGAGGACTAATTCAGGTCCATCGGAGACCGGTGAGAAGAGCACATCGCCTAGTTCAGGGCGATTGTTCCCGGCGACTGAAATGATTCGAAAAAGGTGCAAGTAGGGATTTGGATCCGAACCCGATGTCATAATAGAATCCAAGTTTAACCCGGTATTCCAAGAGAGGCTGGGTTAGGCCTTGAATGGGTAAAAGATTCCGGGTTGTGACCTGGCATTCCATATGGATAACGGGTTGGGTTAGGCCTGTTTTGAATTGTTTAGGCTTAAGTTGTAGTAGGTAGAGATTGGTTGTTTGGGCCGGAGCTGTGTGGGTTGTCTGTGGTGATTGGGCTGTTAGTTGGGCCGTCTGGGTTTGTTGTAGCTGTATTTGGGTTGAGTTCCATGATGAAGGTTAATGGTGTTTTTTGATTGTTTGCAGGGACAAAGAGAAAGAAGCTGAGTTGAAAGGCAAGCGAAAGCTATTAGTTGTGCTCTGATACCATGTAAGGAATCGAGACAGAGACCAAGAGCAGGACAAAGAGAAACAGTTCAAGACAATGACACTACCAAAGTATGCCCAAGAAAAGAGAAAGAGATAATAAATTTGTATATTCAATATATTGTAAGCTTGTACAATTGGCCGATTTATACATCTTTGTAAATGTAAAAAAAGGAAAGTAATGAATATAAAAGATCTTTGTAATTATTCAATCAATCACTTGAATTAAGTTGATTGATTGAAACTCTAATTACTGCTTAATTTTAGCTAGCAGAGATTTAGGGAAATCAATCAAAGGCATTCCATATTTCGTCAAGAAGAAAATGAATAAATAATAATGTTATACGAATAAAGTTAGAATATTAAATTTGTATCAGATCTATATGGTATTAACAATATCTCCTTTATCATAAGATGATGGGATAGGTGAATTAATTTGTCAAATCAATTATCAAAATCCAACTTTGTGTGTAGCATTATAAAAAATAAAATAAAAATGCTTCTGATTTACTATATTGCCTATTACTTGTCGAGCATTGATTTAATAACTAGGACATTAGATTTTGAGATCTTTTGAAACGACAAATATCTTTTGGAATAATGATAGATTTATTATAATATGGTTAAAGATATTATTAATTAATGCCTGGTTAGGTGCATTATTGTAAAAAGAAATGTCATAACTCAAATGATCATACGCAACTTAAGTATCATGTACGTACTTTAGAAGTGTTGCCATCTCTCATTCCTCATCAATTTACCAATTTTTTTTTCTTTTCTAATGATCAAAGGTTTTCGGATCAGTTTATGCATATCTTAACTATTTTTTCGAGACTTTAAAACTATTAACCGAATACAAACTTTAAAGGTCATCCTTATTAACAGTTGTGGAGACTCAAACACAAGAGACCGTGCCAAATTAATTTACCAATTCATACCACCAAGCTATATCTTTTTCCAAAAATTTACTGGCCCGACAACTCTTTGAGGAAGAATCGAAGACGAGATTTCCAAAATAAAGTTCTGGGTCTTTTAATTCCATTGGTATGAGGCAATTAGCCATATGTCTTTTTGTGTATTCTCGTGCAAATTAAGTTAGCTGAAATGAAAATTTTGAAGAGTAAAACCAGTGGGAATTATTATTTGGTAATAAACTGTCAATGGTAAATTGTTATGTATATAAGACAAGCTAATTATAATTCTAACCAAGGAGTTTTTCTCCTGGTTTAAAGAAAAAGACTTGTCAATTACCAAGGCAAAGTTCTGTTCAAAAATCAGAATGTAGAATTTTGCATTTAACCCAATTATTTTTGTTAAAAAAAAAAAAAGGATCAGGGTTTGAAAAAAAAAAAAAAAAAAAACTTTTACACTTAAAAGCAGTAATCATTGTAGGCTTCATCACCCGGAACCTGTGCTTTATAGTTTTTGAATTGGATACATATATTTTATTGTCAAGTCAGCGTCCGGGCTTGTCATCGTTGCATTGGTTTCCACTCCTGGGCTGGCCATCTACTGACCAGTGTTCTGAAAGCCAGACCGGACCTCCCGGTCGGACCGGTTCGACCGACAACCGGCGGCAAATTCGGTCCGGCATATACAAAAAACCGTTATTTGAAGTTAAACCGGATTGGACCGCGGTTGGACCACCGGAATAGTGCCGAATCGCGGTCCAATCGCAGCTAAACCCCGCCAGATTCCGGCATCTTTCGACGGAGAAAACACCCTCATTCAATGGACGGCATCTCCACGACCAAACCCATCCATTTTCAGTCGCCTTCGTCGATCACCGTCCACCTAAAGTTTACGGCTTTACGCGACGTCAGATTTCTTTCGTTGATTCCGGCGAGTTTCGAAGCCGATGGAACTCCGTCGCACCACCATCAGAGTCACCGGCACCTGCACATCAAAAGCCCCAAGATTCCAGCTTCAATTGGCCGTCGATCGTCGCTGCCGCCACACTCACCAGAATCTTTGCGCGATAGGGGTGTTTTAGATAGATTTCAAACCTTAAGGGAGTATTATAGGGGTGTTTTTGATGAATTTCAAATCTTTAGGGACTAAAATATAATTTTACAAATTACGGTCCAACCGACCAATCCAACCGGTCAAACCAAAAACTGGACCCTTGAACGGGTCATTGTCCGGTTCGATTTTCATAACATTGCTACTGACTACTATTATGCACACAACTACACACACCTGTCTCAACTTCATTAAATTTGAGGACAAAGATGAAAGATATTAACAAATCATGATGAAGGAAGATCTTACAACTTGCAAAAACCCTAGTGACATTAAGCTAGAAAACCTATAAATAGGTAGCTTTCCTCCTCAAAAAGGGGGTTAATGTTAGGGTTGTCGACTACTTCAGTATTAATAGGCCACGCAGACGCATTCAAGGGTCCCACTCCCTAGTGTGTGGGCAAGGTCACGGAGGCAGCGCCCCTGAGCTTGTAAGCGGTTTTAGGTTTTTTCCATGTTAACAAAGCAACTATTGGGGAATGGAGTGACGGCCGGTGTCCAATGCAGGGAACCATCCCTAGCCCGGTGGGTACAGTGGGGCTTCAATAGCTAAGTTCGACCGACCACGAAAGCAAGGACTTATTTTATTGCCCCGCACAAGGATATAACATCCGTGCTCCCTTCTCTTTTGAATCGAAGGCCTCTTCAAATTCCTTAATCTTAATGTAGGGTCATTGCTTGCTTTTTTTTTTAGGTCTAAGCATTCTTTAAGTTATTAGTTCCTTATTCGGTTTGGGCTTAGGAATAGGAATCCTTATAATACTAGGTTTTAATCTTTTAAACCTGGTATATAAACACACTTTTCTCTTGTAATGAGATATAGCAATCCTACGGCAAATTACTTCATTGTAAACGAGAGAGGTGAGACAATATTGAAATAATATTGGCTCAGTTGGATGTAACCTGTTAATTGCGTGAACCAAGATAAAATAGTGCATACTTCTTCTTTCTTTTATTGTTTATGGTTTGTGTGTTTGCTATTTTGGTTTTGCATCATATCTCTATTTCGTTCAGTTAGATACACACCGATTTATAGAAAAAATAAAGAAGAAACACTATTAGAAACAGACTAACTTGTCATTTTCTAAGAACATTTTGATCTTGTAACCTTGACTGATCGATTTGAATGTTCCAGTAACAATAAAAAAAAAAAAAGTCTCTAATACAGCCACTAAGGACGTAGGACTTGCTTATAGCATCCGAACCACTTTAAAAATCTCTCTTGTCAACCTTTTATTTACTTTTTTTTCAAACATATAGTATCCCTGCACCATAAACACTCACCACACACTTCACGTGTAAACTCATAGCAGTTTGCACGTGCATATTTCGTTGGTGTCAAAATCATATATCAACATAATTATATGAAATTCTACCTTATTTTTCCTAGCTATGACTTCTCAATAAATCGTTCAATTAGTAAGTTGTAAAGTATATGAATGACATTTTATTCAATATTTTGTTCATACAAAAAATAAATTTACATGAATAAATATTTGATATCTTATTAAATTGTAGATCGTTTATTTGATACGTAAGAGATATATCATGTACAGTCATCACTAATATTGCATTATAATCACACAATTTTGGTGGATTCTTCCTTGCTTTCACAAAACATGTGTTATGCCCAAGGACCAGGGCTGGCGTAAGCATACGCCAGCAGAAACCAATCCGAATTCAGGAAGGTTTTCTACCGTCTAGATGCAGCCACATCCCGCAAGGACAAGAGGGATAAGGCCATTGTCAGTGAGGCAGGTGAACACCAGGCCTATGAGTGGTTGGGAATTGTCCACCTATTGAAGCCATACGCGATTTAAGGACATCTCTCATGCAAACAACCAATGGGAACCGGGTTAGGAATTGTACCACACTTGCCCGGACGCAGGATCATGATTACCAGCTTGAATCCTCCAACTATAAATAGAAGGCTCTCCTCCATTTTACAGGAGGGCGTGATTTAGTATCTGCTCTTCATCAGAAACCTTTGACCGATCCTGTCCACCAGCTAATGGCTCGTGGTTTCGAAACTGAACGAACCAACATCGACAATGAGGAAATCTCCTGGGTACGGTATAAGACTTCCCCTGAAGTGCCGCTAGTCCAGCAGAGTATCATGGCGGATATTCCTTCGAGCTCACAATTCGACCTAGCCGTGATGAATTATCTGGAGAGGTTCAACAATACTCTCCAAACGGTTAAGCCGGAGGCTAGACTGTTTGGACCAGGTTGTGCCACCAGAGTCTAACGAGGCGGTGCCACCGCAAAAAACGCCTGGCGGTCGCGTGAAAGCATGGAAAAAGGCAAAGGCCCAAACCACGCGCACTGCAACGCATAAAAGTAAGGGGAAACAAGTGGCGAGCAAGGGACCAGGAGGCTCCGAGGGGCTAGTGAACACCAGTTACGCAACGGGTAGAATACCCATGGCGTTGCAACTTGGTGACATGTCGTAGCTTGAGCTGTCCCACGCCACGTCATATGGGCACATCCATAAAAGTGCAGGCTAAGGGGATTCCCAACCCTATCAAAGTAATGGTCCTGACAATCGCCGTTGGGGGAACCTCCATCGCCCGCGGGTTGGTTCTAACCATCGCGGGGGTCAGGAAAATTCCCCAAGCCATTTGCTACCCTCACACAGCTCTAGCCAGCGTGTGTCAAGGCACGCTGGAGCTTCCGACTGGGCAACGGAAGGGCCCGACCTTCAATCCTTCCTCAATCGCAACTGTGAAGGTCGAACCCACGTTGCAGAGAGTAACCCCACGATAGCCTCGCTATCTCAGATTGAGGAGCTGCAACGACAATTGGATCAGCTCAAGGCTCAGCAGAACAAACAGGATAAGGTCGTTGAGGCGTCCCCCTTCTCTCCAGTAGTACTAGGTGCTCCTCTCTCATCAAGATTCAGGATGCTCGACATGCAGGCATTTGACGAAAATTTTGATCCGTAGGACCACCTCTACGAGTTCAATGACCTTATGGAACTTCACCAAGTCTCTAACTTGGCCAAATGTTGTTACTTAGTAGTGACATTAACCACCCATGCCAAGCGCTAGTTCAGGTCACTCCCCGCGGGATCAATAAGCTCATGGCAACAAATGAGCTCATTATTCTTGAGCCACTTCCAGGAAAACAAGAAGTTCTCAATGCCGTTGAGCTATCTGAGCAATATACGACAGGAGAGGGATGAGTCCCTCCAATCTTACATAGATAGGTTTCACTACGAACTCCACAAACTGGCTTACACCCCTGAAGAGTTCGTTCGAACCCTTATTATTATAGGAGTTCACCCGCAAACTGACTTATGGAAAGAGCTATAGTCAGAGGACGATGTTTCTCTTACCCGTTTCTACAACCTTACCAAGAAGTATCTTCGAATAGAAAATTTAGTGGCTGCCCTTAATCGCCACAACCCCGGTCCGTCAACCAGTGTTCTCGTTCGGGAGGAGAACAGTAAAAGAGCTGATTGCGGTTGGGCTAATGACGATCAGCGAAAAGGAAAGAAGCAGCGATCTGAGCCCAAAAATTCTTACGCCCCAATTCCTCATCAAGATTGCGACAAGAATTAGTACACTCCTCTGAATGCCTCAGTATCGACAATTCTAGATAAATCAGAGGAGGCCAGCCTGCTCGGAGAGCCGGAGGCCATGAAAAATCCCCCTTTAGCTAGGAACAGTACTGACATTATCATTGAGATAATAGGCATCACACTGATGAGTGTCAGGCTCTTAAGCAAGCAATTAAAGACCTCATCAAATAGGGGCACTTCAAGGAGTATGTTGAAGGTTCGACTCCCATTCGAGAAAAAGACCAAGAGGAACAAGGGAATAAGCGTCGTGGTTGCAAGGGGCTCTACTATGTAGGGATCATTTTCGGGGGGCCACACCTCGTATGAAACTCTCGAGGTGCCCAGGAAAGGTATGTCCGGGAAGCTCGCCATAACCCCTTGAGTGTAATGAGCACCGCGTCGCAACTGCTAAGATTTGCAGGGTAGAAGAAATTACCTTCTTCGAAAAAGACACAATATGACTGCATCACCCCCACGATGATGCACTCGTCATCGCGCTTGAAATAGGCTAGTGTGAAGTCCACATAATGTTGGCCAACAATGGAAGCGCCATGAATATCCTATTTTAGCAATCTTTCAAAAGAATGCAATTGGACGAGGCAGACTTGAAGCTTGCCTCCTTCCTCTTCTATGGTTTTACTGGGGATCACCTAATTCCCAAGGGAACGATTGCACTCCCTGTCACGTTAGGTGAAACCAACGAACTGACCAAGGTGACGAAGTTCTTGGTGGTAGACTATCCGTTCGCCTTTAATGGCATCCTAGGATGACCTCTACTACAAAATTTCAAAGTTGTCACCTCTATCTACCATCTGAAGATAAAGTTTCTCACCCCGACGGGGATCGGGGAGGTGTAAGGATCCCAACATGAATCTCGTGACTGCTACATAAGGGCAGTCCAGATGGCGTGCAAGGGAAAGGGAAAGCCAACGGGCGCCCTCGAGCACACCGTGGCAATCAGCAGAGGACAACATGGATCCTCGCATCCAGGAGTGCCTTCACAGCGGGCCAGTTGAGGACCTATCTGAGGTATCAGTCGATGAAAGTGAGCCGACCAAAGTATTAAGAATTGGGAGTAATCTCAAACCCCAGTTCGCCGAAAACCTGATGAGCTTCGTTAGAGAAAATGTCAATGTTTTTGCATGGATTCATGCCGATATGGCCAGGATCAGCCCAAACGTAATATGTCATGCTCTAAACTGTTAGTAAACGGTCCTATACACGCAGCGAAAACAAAAAATATAATTCAGGGATCGTTTACATGAGCCAAGATCAAGGGTATAATTTTAAAATTCATATTAAATAAAATCTGTAGAAAAATAAATCTGAGTTTAAAGAAAACAAATGCACGTTGGAGGCTCCTCTAAATTTGTCGACGAATGTTTTGCTACCGATCCAAGTGTAGGATCGAACCTACGTAATCCACACGAAGACAATCTCAAAAAGAACCAAAGAGGGATTTGCTAGATCCTCTTTGGCTTCAAGATTAAGAAGAAAGCAAATCAATTGAATTGATTTTAGGCAAAGATGTTTCTGCCGTGGGAGTGTTTTGGAGTGGCTGCTGTGTGTTTTAATTTCAAGAAGAAATCAATTAATTAATCAATTAACACACACACTTTTCTTTTTATAGTTAATCAATTTACCCTAATCCCATACGGAATAGGCTTGGGCTCCAACCCAAACGCCCCATGTTGCCAAGCACTCCCAATTTAATATTTGATTTTTCCATCATTATCTCAATTAAAATCAATTAATATATATTTAAATATATACATATTAACATTTAACAATAATGATAATATATATTTAAATATGTGCGAACACACATTTAAACGTAATTTTACTTATTTAATTTTTCTAACAAATTAAATAAAGGCTATGACCTTAGCAAATTTAATTGCACTGTGAAATTACCAAAATACCCTTTTGCCTTAAAAGACGAAAACGCCATTCTTTCTTCTTGGATCTTAAATTGTCTTCTATGTGTGTGACCCATAGGCTCCTCATCATATCGGTAGTGTATAATATTGCAATTAACACCAATTAATCGTCTCACTAATATATAGACCAAGATTGGCCCCTAGCAAGGTATCATGGCCACCCGATAGATTCGGATTCAGCAAAGTAGCTACCTGTCAATGATATGGTTACCATGCAATTCGATCCTTTCATCATACGTTATCTCTACGAGATGAAGGCATAGAAATAGTGTCAACCTTCGGTTACTCTCGATATTATGTATTCAGCTTCTGGACCAATGACTCGTATTATAAACTGGATAGAGCAGCAACTCAATCCCATTGTGGCCACAATTTTAACGTCATTGCCATATACTGAATTGCGCCGTGAGATAACTTCTCCCGTACTCGGGAGTGATGAATCCTCTGTCAATCTACCATAGTCTTGATACACTCCTTGATGCAGCCAATCACCACCGAATTGACAGCTTTGAAAAGAACTATGTTAGGCTAGTGTCAAATTATTCCAATCGGTGCACAAGGCGCTTCGGTGATCTCAAGTCTAAGGATCACATGCACCACCATTCATTAGAGGATTTGTTCCATAGACACTAGGGTTACCATCCATATGGAATCCTCTGATGGGTCAGTCCAGTGAACTTGCTGCAGTGTAATCGCCTATAGCAATCACCCATGTGTTGCACCAGGTTGTCACCAAACAACCTTGACAAGTGAGATCGATCCGCCTTTCGCGAAGGTCGTTCAACACCGTGATAGCCTTACCGTATTATCTGTGCCCTTACTTCAGAATAATACTAAGGCTACGGACGTTTCTAGAATGGCCACCATATGTGCTCATAGGGTTCTCACTATCAAGATCTGAAACACTTGATACGTTCGTTACGATTCTACCATTCTAAGGACATATATCAATACATATTGCAATAATAATGATTTACGTGATATAGAATAAAATGTCTTTTATTGATTAATGAACATTATTACAAAGAGTCAATTCTACAATAATTGATTGGCTCTAGGGCATCTGCTCTAACATAAACATTGACAGTGCAATCAAGCCAGTCTGCTAGAAGAGAAGAGCAATGGAACCTGAACGCTATGCCACCTTGAAAAGTGAGGTGGATAAGCTCCTCTTGAATGGGTCTATTCGAGAGGCATTTTACCTGAGCTGGGTTGCCAACCCAGTCTTGGTAAAGAAACCAAATGACAAATAGCAGACCTGGGTCGACTTCACTGACCTCAATAAAGCCTGTCTGAATGATAGCTTTCCCTTGCCAAGGATCGACCAGCTCGTTGATGCCATTTCTGGGCATGAGCTGCTGAGCTTTATGGATGCCTACTTAGGATATAATCAGATCCAGATGTATGCATCAGACGAAGAGTACACCTCATTCGTCACAGATCGGGGACTGTATTGTTACAAAGTCATGCCTTTTGGCTAGAAGAATGCTGGGGCAACTTACCAGCGGCTGGTTAACCGTATGTTTTCCAAACAGATCGGCAAAACGATTGAAGTCTATGGTGATGACATGCTAGTTAAGTCGCATGTCGCTTCAAATTATATAGTGTATCTCGCCAAATTGTTCGACGTACTCCGAAAGTACAGAATGAAACTCAACCCTCTTAAGTGCTCATTCGGGGTATCCTTAGGAAAGTTCCTGGGGTACATGCTTAACCATCGGGCAATCAAAATCAACCCCAAAAAGTTCCAAGCTCTCCTCGATATGAAAAGCCCCACCAGCAAAAAGCAGGTTTAGATCCTGAATGGCAGGATAACGGGTCTAAGTCGCTTCATATCAAGAGCAACAGATCGGTACTTGCCATTTTTTAATGTGCTTAGGGCCAACAAGAAGTTCAACTGGACTCCAAAGTGCAAATAGGCCTTTCAAAGCATAAAAGAACACCTCGGAAGACCACTTATCCTGTCCAAGTCTCTTCCTCAAGAAATTTTACTTCTGTACCTATCCATCTCCCAACATGCGCGCTACTCTCATCTGGGAAGAAGGCAGAGTTCAGTGGCCAGTGTATTACGCGAGCAAGCGACTACTAGACGCTAAGATGCGGTACCTAGAAATGGAGCGATTAGCTTATGCTCTGCTGATTGTCTCCAGAAGGCTGCGACCCTACTTCCATGCCCACACAATCCATGTCCTGACCAACTACCCACTCAGGCAAGTTCTTTAGAAGCCAAAGGCCTCGGGTAAGTTACTTAAATGCGCAATGGAGTTGAGTCAATCGACCTGACATGCATCAAAAACAACCATAAAAGTAGGGTGTTTCATTATCGATTTCATTTCAGAATTCTCATACTAGCCCAATCGAAGACCCGAGCAACCGACCAACAAAGTCATCCAAGAGACCGTTTAGAATCTATCGACCTGGAGCCTCTATGTTGATGGTTCCTCAAATAGGAGAAGGGCCGGGGCCAGTCTTCTCCTCCTTAGTCCCGAAGGGATGCGCACTCACGGAATCCTCTGGTTTAGGTTCCAGGCTACTAATAATGAGGCTAAGTATGAAGCACTACTCGCTAGGTTGTAACTAGTGAAAGAAATGGGATCTGATGCGATCAACATTTACAACGACTCCCAATTGGTCGTAAATCAAATCTTGGGAGAATACCAAGCCAAGAAAGAGAACATGATCAGATACCTAAAGATATCAAAGGCAGCACTCAAGCCTTTCAAGCACTTCATGATCACGCAAATCCCGAGATATAGTAACTCTATCGCGGACGCCTTGGCAAAGATAGCCTCATCACTAGACTCGGATGTGCTAGACAATATTCCAGTTCGGTTACATAGAAGTCCCAGAGCACTAGCTGCCTTTATGCGCCCGAGCAGGTGCGTTGTTATTGTTTCCTCTTTAGCCCTTAATCGAGTTGGTTTTCGTTATTATTGTTTGATTGAGTGTCAGGTTGGAATGGCCGCTTCAAATTGGCTGAAAATTGTAAGGATTTCGGGCTGGGCCGTGGAGCCACGGCGAGAGCACTCCGCCGCCCTTGGCCAAAAGATAGCCTCATCACTAGACTCGGATGTGCTAGACAATATTCCAGTTCGGTACATAGAAGTCCCGAGCACTAGCTCACTGTAACGCCCCGCTTGAGGTACGTTGTTATTGTTTCCCTCTTTCGCCCCTCTTAATCGTGCCTTGGTTTTTCGTTATTATTGTTTGATTGAGTTGTGTTGAATGGTTGCCCCCTGAAATTGGTTGAAAATGTAAGGATTTCTGCTCCGTTCAGGTTACGGGCGAAGAAGAATTCTTCGCCGCGGCGAAGAGAGGTTGAAGCCTCAAGGGGAAGGTCATGGACAGCCTGCCTGCTGGCGACGTAGTTTCGCCGCGGCGACAACCCGATTAAATTGTTGATTGAGTTTTAGATATTTTCTTCCTTAAGGGCAATTTGACCTTTCTACCCCCTAATTAGCGGGAAAAGTGGGGAGTTAATTGTAAGGATTTTTCATGGAGAATGTGTTGATATGGGGGTGAGTTTGTAATGAATCAAAGGATATGGATGGAATTCCCAAAGAAGAATAAGGGCAAAATGGGGATGAATGTGTTAATATTTCATTAAAAGGAATTAGAATCAAAGAACCCCTCATTTTCTTCTTCTCAAACGTGACCCTTCATTTCTTCTCCTCTCAATTTCTCTTTTCTTTTGATCAAGGAATTTCAAGGGGTTTTTGAAGTTATTTGGGAGTTGAAAAGCAACCTAAGGCTTCCTAAGGTAAGGATTTCTCCTTAAGTTGTGTGATTTGTGGATTTTAGTTCATTTTGGTTTTTGAGGGTTTTCATTCTTTTGGTTAAGAGTTGAGAGAATAGTCAAGCAAACCAAGTGAAAAGAAGATTTGGTGAAGTCTCTCCATAGCAAGTAAGTAAAACCCAACCCAAGTTGAGATTTATGAATTTTTCTTGATTAGGGTTTTGATAGAGATGATGTATGTATGTGATATGCATGTATTATAGCATGTATGAAGGATTAAGTAGAGATTTCTATGCTTTGTGAATGTTATTACCTTGCAAATTTGAGAAATGGGTTGTTGGTTTGGCAAGGTAGTTGAGATGGAATTTAAGGGGTATTATGGAACCCTTTTTGGAAGTGTTTTATTTGACAGTTATTATGGCTTGGTGAAGGGGTTTTTCCCCATTTTGGATGGTTAGGAAAAGTTTTAGATTCATGGCTATGATAGAGTTTTATAATGCACATGAGTTGTTTGATGAAATGCCTAATAGAGGTTTGAGTGTGAGTAATGAACCTTAATTCTTGCAACATTGCATGTTGGCATTTCATAAGTGCATTAGTAGTGATGAATCATCCATGTGCATTGTTATATGCATTGAAAAGTGACCTAAGAAAGTGTAAGGAAATGGTTTGTGCAATTACCCTATGAGTAGAGAGCTTAGTGGGTAAAATTACTCTAAGGGTAGAGAGCATTGAAAAATGCTACAATAGAATGAGTTAGAAGAGTAGTATAGTTGGGATGATGCTTTGTGATCATCACCCGACCAGATTATGGGAATCGGATTGATGCTTTGTGATCATCATCCGAATAGCCTTAGAGAGATGGGTCGACGCTTTGTGATCGTCACCCAATGAGTAATAGAAATGGGTAGATGCTTTGTGACCACTACCCGATTAGTTAAGAGATATGTAGGTTGATGCTTTGTGATCATCATCCAATGGCTAGTAGAAGCGGGTTGATGCTTTGTGATCATCACCCGATAGTGACTAGAGACGGGTAAATGCTTGGTGATCGTTACCCGAATTCATGAGGAACGGGTAGGTGCTAGGTGATCTCCACCCGATAGTTAGAGAGAACCGAGTTGGTGCTTTGTGATCCTCACTCGGTAGTCACTAAGAACGGGTTGGTGCGTGTGAATTCCACCCGATAGCCATAGAGTGAGATGGTGCTGTGTGAACGCCATCCGGCCGTACCTCCGGTAAGATGAGGCCATGATGTTATAGAAACAGAAATAGAAACAGAAATAGAAACAGAATTAGAAAAGGAAAGAATTAAGAGTCACACACTGGGACGCAGATTAGAGAGTTTTACTTACCGAGCATTATTTGTGCTCACCCCAGTTATTTTCCTTTGTGGATGCAGTTCTAGGTGATGTTCAGTTGGAGGGGCGTCGGAGCGCGGAGCAATAGCTACTGTTCCCTATTTTGTCTTTTGAAATGCATTTTTTGTAAACAGAACTTTTGTGTATAAAAGACAGGTGAATTGTAATGAAAAGAAGCTTTGTGGGCCCAATTTTCCATTGTTAATTGCATGCATTGTACTAGTTTTCAGTAGGTGTTACACTCACTTGAGCCAATGGTAGCCACGACCGAATCAGTCTCTTGGATGACCCTAATCATTATGTACTTCCGAGATAGGACTCGCCCAGCGACAAGACTGAGACAAAAATCTTGCGCACCAGAATTGCTCGTTACACACTTGTCGGGGATTAGCTGTACAAGCGAGGGTTTAGCGCCCCTCTCCTCCGATGTATAACCGATGAGCAAGCATATTATATTATGAAGGAAATACATGAAGGGGTCTGTGGTAATCACACTGTCGCTCGATCCCTTGCCAACAAGATTGTCTGCCAAGGATACTGTTGGCCCCTGCTTCAAGAAGACATTTTCAACTTTGTAAAAAAGTGCGACAAATGTTAGGGATTCGTGAACATACCGCGAACTCCTTCTCACCAACTGACCACAATGACTAGCCCCTGACCATTCTCTATGTGGGGAATTGACCTTATTAGGCATATGCCCACCGAGAATGGGGACATCAAGTATGTCGTGATCGTGGTAGATTATTTCATAAAATGGGCTGAAGTCGAGCCCCTAGTTGCGATCACTACCAAGAAGCTTAAGGACTTTGTCTTTAAGAGCATAGTTTGTCGATATAGAATTCCTCATACTTTCATCTCTGATAACAGTAAGCAGTTCGACATGAGGAATTCAAGCAGTTTTGTGAAGAGCTGGGGATCCACAAAAAGTTTGCCTCAATCGCCAGACCACAAGCCAATGGTCAGGTTGAAGCTGTCAACAAAACCATCAAGTATACCTTGAAGGCCAAGCTTGGCGCTGCCAAGGGTAATTGGGTCGATAACCTCCCTAAAGTTTTGTAGGCATACAAGACGACTCCGAGAGCCTCTACTTCGGAAACACCCTTCTTGTTAGCATATGGCTGCGAGGCGATGATCCCGGTAGAAGTAGGGATCGGTTCACCTCAAAGAGACTTGTTCAACGAGACAGACAATGAAGCGCTTCTACGCGCAAGCCTAGACCTAGTTGAAGAACATCGTGGCAAGGCTCGGTTAAGAATAACATCTTACCAACAATGTGCAAAAAGGTTCTTCAACTTCAAGGCCAAAAGAAGAAACTTCCAGGTTGGCGACCTGGTTTTAAAAGAAGTCCTTCTCGGTACAACAAAACCAAGCGTGGGGGTATTAGGACCCAACTAGGAAGGTCCATACCGCATCGCCAAAGTGATACGACTAGGAACGTATCACCTCAAGGGGCTTAACAGTTCTAAAATACCGCGAGCTTGGAATGTCGAACATCTTTGCTCCTATTATCAATAATTTCAGGCTCGCTCTCTGTTTTCCATCTCTTTTACTTGTTAAATTTTCCTTGTAACCTTTATGAATAAGATTGTTCTTCTTCACCTTGTATAAATGTCTTACATGATCCTGTTCGTTGTAATATTTTTGCAAGTTTCTTGATAAGATGTAATGTTAGTTTTGTATAGCACTTGAAATTGTAAAAGTCTAAAGAAAACTCTTTTCATTTATAATTTACAAAGATACAATGGACAGCCAAAAAGAAAAGAGTCAAAAGCAGAAAAAAGGGATCACTGGTCTCCACCTCCAAGATCTGTGGGCGCGACCTTGTCGTCCCCAAGTTGGTCATCGGCTCTCAAGTCAACTACTGGATCCTCAAGGACATATTCCTTCGGCTGATCATCATCTGAAGGAGGCTATTATTCCCCGGCCTCGTCGTCAGCTTGGGCCATGGAAGCAAGAATGTCTTGATAATCAGGCAAGAGGTAAAAGAGATCCATTCCCGGGCTCCTTGGTCGCAAGGCATAAATGGTTTGAGTTGCCCAATCAATGGCTTTCATTTCAAGCTTAAGGTTCTGCCACTTTATCTGATCGGTCAATGAAGTGACCTACCCTCGGGAGAGCTAGAGGTCCATTTCTAGTGCTCTCTTCTACTTCTCGGAGTTCTCCCACAATCGAGTTCTCTCTTCCTCCGCCTTAGCGAGACACTCCGAGTTCACCTTCAGCTCCTTCTCTTTCTTGCCATCCTCTTTGGTGAGCCTGACTACTATCCTTTGGAGTTGTTTGACCTCTTTACCTTTCCTTTTAAGCTCGGCCTTCTGGAAATCCACGGTACTAAGGGCAGAGCTTTTCGCCAGATTTGCCTAGAGGTTAAACAACCTTGCCTCTATTGCCCGATCCTCGAGGTCCTTCTTCAGTTTGGCATTCTCCTCTTTCAGGTCGTGGACCCCTCTGGCATAGTCCAGGTTGACCTTCTGTTGGGCCATGTGCAAAGCGAGCAGGGTCTGCAAAAGAAAGGAAGCAAGAGTTAACTCCCATTTTTTCAAAAATTATTAAGGCTAGAAAATCAACTGAATTTGAAGTCCTCGATGAGGACGGATGGCCTTACCTAGCTTTGTAGCTGAAGGGCAATGGTCAGCAGGTCCGTGGGCCGGGAAACCACATACTCCTCAAAGGCCGAAGCCAGTTGGCACACCAGTAGGGTATACACCCCCGACTGCAAGTGCTCCAGAAGTTGCCCCATGGAGTCCAACACTGGCGTACCCACCTCCGTAAGAACTGGCAACTCATCAACCCGCTTCTGTAAGAACTGGCAACTCATCAACCTGCTGCTTGCCTTCTTTCTTGTTGGTAACCACGATTTCCCTCTCTCTTCGGCCCGAGCTCTCGGGGATCGCTGAGAGGCCTGGCGCGTGCCTCGAACGAAAAGCTTGGTAAGGTTGCAAACTCCCAGGCTACACCCCAGCGCCCTCTGACTCGAACTCCGATTCCTCAGCTTTCTCTTCTTAGTCTTTTGGCTCGTGGTTTTTTGCTTGGGGGGCACGAGTAGCCGCAAGCCGAGGAGCTTCCTCTTGTCACTTTGGAGGTGCTCGCCCTTTAGTGCCAATTTGTATCCCTCTTGTGGGGATATCACCAAGGACCGCCTCGACTGGCTCAGTCGGAGCGACCCGAGGAAACACGAACTTTCTCAACACCTTGGGCGGCATGATCGCTGCGCACCAAAGAAATATGTTAGTAAGACAGGTCGCTGCAGGTAACCAAAAAATATTCTAAGTATGGGGATACTCACGGTCTGACTTTAAGGACGCTTCTGGGTTAAAAAAGTCGTACTTCCTCAAGTTGGTAGTTGTCATGAGTAGTTTCGCGTTGCGACAATGGTCGGGAAGACGGTCGAATGCAACAATTCGATTGCAATATGTTAGATTCCCTAACCTGATCGTCTTATGTCCTGCGAAGAGACAAAAAGTTCGTTAGATACAAAAACCGAAGGTGGAACAGTTCGCAAATAGAAAGGAAATACCTACTTGGCTCCCTAAACTAGCAGACGCCATCATATTCAAAAAAGAAAAAACTTAGTTTCATAAGCCTTGACGTTGCTAGGGTAATTGAATATTCCTCCCTTGATCGTAAATCGCTTTAAGATGTAGAAAGAGTCTTTGTCTTTGCTCTTCTTTAGATAATAAGAGCACGCGAGCTCCAATGTCATCAGCTTACCAATGCTGTTTTCGTCACATGCGATATACATAGCAATAGCTATCATATATGCATTGGGCGTCAACTGCATTGGTGCGACCTCAAAGTGGTTAAGGATCGACCCCACAAAAAGATGAAAAGGTATCAATGCCCTACATTTAAAGATCATCTTCGAGATCGCAGCCTTTCCCTCAGGGGGATTTCGAGCCTTACGGGTTCTGTGCTGATAGACATTCACGCTAAGCGCGTATTGGTCCACTACCTTTTGTATCTCCTCTCGGGTGATCACCGATAAGGTCTTTGGCACGAGACCCGCATGGGCGATTAGCGCCTGCGAGCTCGTTCCTTCGGCTCCCCTAGTCGCTGAGACGTCCATTGTTCCTAAGGTCTGAAAAAGGGCAACATAAAAAAAAAATATATATATATATATATATAAAATAAAAGAAAGAAAAAAGGCCCGGTCCTCGTATGATGTTCCGTATGGTGACGTAGAAGAACAAAGGAAACCCTAATACATCCTTCTAAAACCCTAGTAAAACCCTTAAAAACCTTTTGGGGGTGAACCCCCAAGGATTTGTGCCCTAAACCCCTCTCCTCACCCCTATCCAGGGATGTGCACTGCAAAAACCCACCAGATAGCCCATGCCCGCCATTACCAAGCACATCGGACAGAACCGTCAAATAATGGGAGAAAGCAAGAATGAAACTCTTCTTACCTCTTGGCGGTGTGGGAAGAGTCTTCTGTCGTAATGGACGGTGCGCATCAACGGAAGAAGGCGGGTAGATTTTTGCAAGAGTTTCGTTCTTCTTTCTAAGAATGTGAAATCTATGACAACAATCTAAAACAAATTCGGGTTTTATAGAGGACGCTTGACGATTGGTTTTCTAAGCAAGCGACGTTTGGTCGGGACACGTTTCTCGCCATTGATTATGACCACGTGTTGTTAATCCGCGACAAGTGTAACTCTTACGCTTCGAAAACACCAATCGACGTTTCCTTCCATTGGAATAACCAAAACAAAGGCACGGTTACCCTCCTCCATTTTAAATGCGCCCCTATCCGCATTTAATGCGCTGAAGGAGAATGTCATTTCAGCATGGCTCGCATTAAATGCGCATGGCTGGCACTTATTGCGTAACGGACAAGCCTGTCAGAATAAAGAATATTTTATTAGTTAGGTGAACCGTCATGCGTAACGAATAACATCTGAAGAGGTCGCGAGTCAGGGTCGCGGCTCAAGGCATGTTGATATGACACCAATCACGATTTGAATCAGGTCGCTGAACCTACCATAAAAATCCACACCAGGTTGCTAAGTACAATTCTCAAGAATCCATGTAGCTCGATCGGCTCAATCAAGCGCCATCCTGGACAAACCAAGTCGCAGCATAACCATAAAGTTCTCAAGGCTTAATCCTTAAACATTAAAAACTGGGGGGCTTTTGTTATGCCCAAGAACAAGGGCTGGCGTAAGCATGCGTCAGCAGAAACCAATCCGAATTCAAGAAGGTTTTCTACCGTCTGGATGCAGCCACGTCTCGCAAGTTCAAGAGGGGTAAGGCCATTGTCAGTGAGGCAGGTGAACACCAAGCTTATGGGTGGCTGAGAATTGTCCACCTGCTAAAGCCGTATGCGATTTAAGGATATCTCTCGTGCAGACAACCAATGGGAAGCAGGTTAGGAATTATATCACACCTGCCCGCACGCAGGATCATGATTACCAGCTTGAATCCTCCAACTATAAATAGAAGGCTCTCCTCCATTTTACAGGATTGGCTCATCTACCACTTAAACGCATACACTCTCTTTGCCTCTCTTCACATTTATTTTCTCTATTGTAATTCTGCTTGTTGAGCACGACCTAATTGTAACCAACCATTAATATAATCACAGTGGATGTAGGATTCGCCTTAGAGCATCCAAACCACTTTAAAAATTGTTACCCGCTCCATTTCACATTTTGTACTTCCATATCACGTGTGATTTCTAAGTCCGCTTAGCACTTCACACGTGCGAATAGTTGGTGTCAAAATCAAGCATCAATAATATGCATCCTTAAAATATCCATATCTTATTAATATAATTTGCGAATCAAAATATCAAAAACTTAACTACTGGAGATTCTGTTAAACTTAACTAACTTAAGCTAACCTTTACTTGAGAATAAACCATTTTTTTACTTATATACTTGCTTTCCCTAATATTTAGAACTGCTTTCATAACTAAGTGTATATATTTATCTTTTAATTCAAAACTTAATTTTATTATATTTAAATTTAAATTTAATTAATTTTACTCACTTATAGAACAAACCATATATTAATGCAAATAATTGTAAGTTGGATTTTAAATTTCAAGTAAAGCATTCATTTTCCGGATTAAAATAAAAGAAAACAAATTAATTTCAAAGTAAAAGATTGAAGATCGAGAAACAGAAACAGAAACGAAGAGTATCTAAAGTGTAACAAATTTTACATTGTAACACATAATTAAAAAAATTAATGTTTAAGTAAAAGAAGATTAAATTTTGTTGAAACATTAATAAAATTTTAATAGGATTGTACTTACTAAAATCGGTTTATTTATTTAATTTCTTAGGTTATGCATGTTCTTTTCATTCAACTCTATATTACACTTTATTCAATTATGATTGTCCATTCTTCAATCTGTTGCTTACATTCTTCTTCCATTGCTACCCTTTCAGTTTCGCGGGCTTTACTTTCATCATGTTCTATCTTATTTTCAAGAAACTCAATTAGGCCTTTGAGCACATTTGTTGTATCCTTATCCTTCATCAGGTGCTCTCTGATGTTTGTTGTAGTTTCTTCTTCCATTGCCACCCTTCCAGCTTCACTGGTTTTACTTTCATCATGCTTTCTCTTATCTTTAAGAAACTCAATTAGGCCTTTGACCACAAATGGTCTCCAAATGGTCTTTTATTAAATTAAGTTTACTTCAATGTCTTATAAAAAGAATTATATTGGCTATGTTATTGTCTGAGTAGTCTTTAACATATAATTAAATTAAGAAGAAATAAATAAAAGGATGGAAGGTAAACAAATATAAAGTAGCTTGAAAATATTCCGTTGAAGCAGGTTTATCTCATTCTCAAATTGATGGTTTGAAAAGTGTAATCTTGTTGCTTTATATATGCAATTTTAATTTAGAGAACGTATTTTTCTATGGAAATGTAGAAATAGAAGCATACTTATTAAATCAAAAAATCATAAAGCTTATGCTTGTGATTTGATCATGCACTTTAGCTCAAGTATTTTACACGACAGAAAATCAAACATATTTTCTTCATGTGAAATTCATTCATTGCAAAGTCCTGGTAATTCTTTTATCCTCAAGTACTCTCACAACTAATGCATGCAAAACAAATCCTGGCTATATATTAACGAGAATTATTTTTTTTTTTTTTCTTTGTTAAGGATTGTTGTGGCTATGCCTCCAAAGTTTTAGTTTTGTTTATTAATTTAATTAATAACTAATTAAATTAACTAATATGATTAGTTCTTAACCTCCCGGGATTAAAAAAAAGAAAAAAAACACACACACACACATGCACTCTCCTTCGACACCGACCAATATTAATTTTGGAACGTAAAAATGTTACTAATATCGTTTTATATCACCACTTTTATCTTTAATAATAGGAGTATTTATCAATTGTAGGACACTGTTTCTTTAAATTTAGATTACTTAAGTTTCAATATACAATTAAAAAAATTCTTCTGTGAAGTTTAATAGAAAAAAGAAATTGAAAGATATAAAGGCATTTCAATCAATGATTAAGAAGAAAATATCAAGAAAATAAAACAGCTAGGATTTATTACACTATAAATTCGGAGATATTGTTCTTTTTTTCTTCTTCGTCATTGGCCTAAGGGTATTTATGTCGTTTAATTTTTATACCAAAATTAAGGATAATTGTTGATACAGAAATCTGCACCAACCAGAGAATTTCGATTGACCTTGTCGGAACCAAAATGGATGTGCGTGTGATTACGGATAACTAGCAGTGGATAAATAATAAATGTAATAAAGTAAATGGTAAAGAGATATTTAAAGTGGTTTGGCAAGTTAAAACTTGAGCCTACGTCTACTGTTATCTTATTGCTTTTGAGAACTTACAAAGAACAGTATAATTTCTAGGAAAATTTGCTTAGAACAATTGCCTAGCCCCCTTGAAAAGAAGTTATGATGGGTTTATATAACACCCATTTACATGATAGAGTTGAGATAAGATTCAAATACATAGAATTAGGAAGTTGCATGATCTTCGACTACCTTAGTTGGAGTCTAAGTCAATCTGAATATTTTCCTTCCAAATAGAGTCAATCTAAATATCTTCTCTCCTAATAGGGAATTATCCTCTCTGTATTGACCGCACAACGATAATTAACTTTTTTTTTAATTGAAGCTTTTCAGTGTATTTAGTCTTTACCCTTAGAGTCTCTACAAGTGTTTGAACAACATCTTAAATGCAAAATAATTTAATTGAACAGACTGTAGAAAAAGTGGTTCTTAAAGTTATTATTAGTATACAAAATTAGTGGAAAATTTAAGTGTATTCATGTTTAAAAAATTATATTATATTGTACATTTGCTCATAGTCTAGCATGGTAATAGTTTAAGGCCTTTGGGCCTAAGACTTCACATTATAAAATATAGATTAAACTTATTTATTTTTAGGAGAACAATTTAGACAAGAAAATCGAATATAGAAAGTTGATGCTTAAAATAGAATATGAATATATAATTAGAAAAAAAAAATAACTGTTAAAATGTGAAGCTAAAACGCAGCGTATCAGTGTAAGTGAAATACTGTAGTTTTAATGTTAACATGTGAAGCCAAAAAATGCAGCGTATCAGTGTAAGTGAGCTGCTGCAGATTCAAGTCATCTTGCAATCTTGACCGCAGATTAGAGGCACATCTAAGGGTTATTATTTCTCTTAAAAGTCAAGGTATAAAAGAAGCAGCTCTTCATTTTAACGCTATAGTACATAACAACACAATAAGCTTTCTTCTTCTTTGACTCTGTATTTTACTTTGCTAGGGTTGTTTTAGTTTATTCCAATTCTTATAATCTTTGTGCAATCATTTAGATTGATTAGTGAAGGTGGTGTTTCCTTCATGGGTAGAGAAGCTTAGGAAGTCTTTCTCTTGGGTTTGAAGGTTCTGGTAAAAGAGTTGTGTTAGATTAGCAAAGTGAGTTGGGTTGTGTTTGAGATTCTGAAAGTGTACTCTATAAACGACATTAATCTTCTTAGTGCAGCGAGCCTCGGTGTTTCGGAGCTCAACGTGGACGTAGCTTGCTCAAATCTAGAGCAAGTGAACCACGGTAAAATCTTTTGTGTGTGTTTGGTTGTTTCTTGATTCCTTGTGTGATTGATTGGTTGATTAGTATTTAGTTAAGTCTCAAATCGTAATAGTGGTATCAGAGCTAAGTTCTAGGGTTTGTCGATTTCGTCCAGTCCTTGATTTGGGAAATTCTTGATTCTAGGGTTTGTTAAATTGGGGGTTTCTTGATTTAACGGTTCTTGAGGAGTCAAGGAGTCTAGAAATCGTCAATTAGGTTCTTGATTTGGGAAATCTTTTGATTCTAGGGTTTGCTAAATTGGGGGTTTCTTGATTTAGCTAGTCTTAGGTAATCTTGATCTTCAATAATCTTCAATTAGTCTGTAAATTCGTGGGAATCAAAAAGCAATTCCAAGTTCTAGGGTTCAATTGAAAAAAACCACAAAATGTCCACCACCACTCGCATGGAAATCACCTAATAAGATGGGAAAATTGATTTCAATAGCTGGAAAAAGAAGATAAAGGCTCTCCAATCTCACAATAAAGTGGGAATTGCATTGGAGAAAGACTCTACCAAATCGCCAGAGCAGAAGCTGAAGAAGAAGGCTGAGATTGATGAAGAGGCTTATAACCTCATCATCTTGAACTTGTCAGACAACGTCTAAGAAAGGTAGATGGCCTGGAGAATCCAATCGCGTTGTGGGGTAAACTCGAAACTTTATTTGCATTACAATCGGCCCCTAACTTAGCATTTTTAAAGGGTTCTTTGTTTGCATATAAAATGGATGTGTCTAAGTCTATAGATGATAATTTAGATAAGTTCTTGAAAATAACACTAATTCTTAAAGGCACTGACCAAGAATTAGGAGACTCCAGCTTGGATATGATTTTGTTAAATTCGTTGCCTGAAGATTATCTAGTAGTTAAAAATGCTTTAAAGTATACTGGGACTGTCCCTAGTGTTGACTTGATTGTATCTGGACTAAAATCTAAAGAGTTAGAGTTAAAGACTCAGAAAAGAAATGGCAATAACCTATTTGTAAAAGGTAGGGCAGAAACTGATCATACAGGAAAAGAGGCTGGGAGAGGTCCACAAAGTAATTCAGGCTTTAAGACTAAGAAAAAGGTTAAGGGTAATAATAGACCTAAAAGGGAGACTAGGAAATGCTTCTATTGTAATAAAACTGGCCATCTTAAGAAAAATTGATATGATTGGATTAAGAAACAAAAATAGTCTAACATAGAAAGCAACCTAGCATGTACTAATAACAGCATTGAACTTTCTGAAGCTCTCACAGCGTCTAATTCTGCTAGAGTTAAAGAGTGGGTATTACACTCCGGATGTTCTTTTCACATGAGTCCTAACTGAGACTGGTTCCAAAACCTTAAGACTAATGATAGTGAAACTGTATTCCTGGGTAACAATCACTCCTGTAGGGTTCAAGGCATTGGTAGCATAACTCTAAAGCTGAATAATGACAAGTTAATCAAACTAATTAAAGTAAGATTTATACCTGAACTCAAACAGAATCTGATCTCGTTAGGAACCCTTGATGAGGATGGGTACTGTTATAAGGCTCAAAATGGGTGTATAGTTATATATAAGGATAATGAAGTATTGCTAAAAGGAACTAAAACTAATGGCTTGTACATTCTATGTGGTCAATACTATCATGATTCTTATAATACTGCTTTGTTTAGTGCTAACTTGTCTGCAGCTGAGAAATGGCATCTGAGGATGGGCCATATAGGCCAAAAAGGTATGAGTATTCTCAAACAGCAAGGCTGTTTTAGGAATGACATAGTTTCTGATCTAGATTTCTGTGAAGTATGTGTGCTAGGTAAACAACATAGGATGAGTTTCCCAAAAGGAACTCATCAGGCCTTTAGATGTTTAAAGTACCTACATGCGGATCTTTGGGGTCCTGGGAGGGTTAAATCACATGGTGGGAATTCATATTTCCTGTCCATTGTGGATGACTTTAGTAGGAAGGTGTGGGTGTACCTCCTAAGGTCTAAGGATGAAGCCTTAACCAAGTTTAAAGGCTGGAAAACTCTGGTGGAAAATCAGAGTGATAAAAGAGTCAAGGCACTTAGAACAAACAATGGTTTAGAGTTTTGTAACTCTGAATTTGACACTTACTGCACTGACCAAGGGATACTAAGGCATAGGACAGTGAGGAGAACCCCTCAACAAAATGGGGTTGCTGAGAGAATGAATAGAACTTTGTTAGAGAAAGTTAGGTGCCTACTTTTCACCTCAGGGCTGCCTAAAACTTTTTGGGGAGAAGCCTTAACCACTGCTGCCCACCTTATCAATAGGTTACCCTCTAGTGCTATAGAGTTCAAGTGTCCTGAAGAGAAATGGACTGGTAAGAAGCCTAGCCTCAATCATTTACGGGTTTTTAGGTGTGCTACATATGCACACACAAATGATGGGAAGTTAGAGCCAAGGTCCCTTAGGTGTGTATTTCTAGGATACCAAGAAGGGACAAAGGGGTACAGACTTTGGGAAAGAGAGGCACAGGGGGTCAGGGTTATAATTAGCAGGGATGTGGTCTCTAATGAATCAATCTTTCCTTGTAAATCTACTAACCCCATTACAGATACCTCAAATATTGAGACAACAAATGTGAATCAAACTGGTACCACCCAAATTGAGGTGGAGCCAGCAATTCATCACACGGATCTGCCCAACTTTAATGAAGATACTACACTTGTAGTAATGCAGCAAGATGTTGATGCTGTGCAAGATCTTGAAGAAGCAACTGAAGAGATTGGTGAAGGGTCTCAACAAGGGGACCTTGCACATTATCAGCTTGCAAGGGACAGAATCAGGAGGGATATAAGGCCTCCAGCGAGATATAGTTATGCGGGACACGATCTATACAAATTCTAATTGCTGGTGGTGAAATTCAAAGGGTTGAACCTATCACTTACGAAGAAGCTATAAGTTCTAAGGACAAAAAACAGTGGCTGGTTGCTATGAGTGAAGAAATGCACTCTTTAAAGGTGAACAAGACTTGGTCATTAGTTCAGAAGCCCAAAGATCAGAAGTGTGTAGAGTGCAGGTGGCTGTTCAAGATAAAAGAAGGCATAAACCCTTCAGACACTCCAAGATACAAGGTCAGGTTAGTCGTAAAGGGCTACACACAACGAGAAGGTATTGATTTTAATGAAATTTTTTCTCCAGTAGTTAAATTTAAAACAATTAGATTGATGTTGTCTATTGTTGCTCACTATGACCTAGAACTAGAGCAATTAGATGTTAAGCCTGCATTCTTACATGGTAAATTGGAAGAAACTATTTTCATGAATCAGCCTATTGGTTTCTTTGATAAAGACTTGCCTGAGCATGTGTGTTTACTGCATAAATCACTTTATGGACTTAAACAGTCCCCTAGGTAGTGGTATAAAAGATTTAGCTCTTTTATTGTTGGGATTGGTTTTAATAGGAGCAAACATGACAATTGCTTGTACTTTGCACTTAAAAATGACATGCCTATATATTTGCTTTTGTATGTGGATGACATGTTGTTGATTAGTGAATCTAAGTCCAAAATAAATTACTTAAAGGCACAATTGATTGTTGAATTTGATATGAAGGATTTAGGGTGTGCAAAAAGAATCCTAGGAATGGTGATAAAGAGAAATAGGAAGTGTAATAGACTAAAACTTCATCAAATGTCATATTTGTAGAAACTCACATGAAAGTTTGGAATGTCTGACTCTAAGGTAGTCTCTATACCATTAGCTAGTCATTTCATACTTAGCAAACTGTAGTGCCCTAAACCAGAGAGTGAACTGATCAAAATGGAAAACATACCTTACTCTAGTGCAATAGGCTCCATAATGTATGTTACGATCGGTACTAGACCTGATATGTCTTTTGCAATCTCTTTACTTAGTAGATACATGTCAAATCCTGGTATTGAACATTGGGTTGCATTAAAATGGTTGCTAAGGTACATAAATAGCTCTGTGCATGTTGGTTTAGATTATTATAAAAGATATGATACACTTGATCTTGTGGGGTATGTGGATTCAGATTTTGCAGGTGATAAAGACAGTAAAAAGTCCACTACTGCCTACTGTTTTACACTTGGAGGAAATTGTGTGAGCTGGAAATCCTAGTTGCAACCTTTGGTTGCACTGTCTACAATTGAATCTGAATATGTGGCAGTCACGAATGCTTTCAAGGAGGCAATATGGCTGCAAGGAATCCTACAAGAAACCAAACTGCTAGATGGACTTGTGACTGTCTATTCGGACAATCAAAGTGCCATCCACTTGAGCAAAAACCTGTGTGTCATGAGAGAACCAAGCACATAGACGTGAAGTTTCATTTTGTGAGGGATCTCATTTCAAGTGGACAAATTCTCCTGCAGAAGATACAAACTGAAGAAAATCCAGCAGATATAGGGACCAAGGTTGTGACTGCATCAAAGTTCAAGCATTGCTTGGACCTACTGCATATAAGGTAACACATTAGAGCTGAGAAGAAACATTGAGAAGCTTGCTGCACTAATGGAGGGACAACCTAGAGGAGTTTGTTAGCTTCAAGGTGGAGAATGTTAAAATGTGAAGCTAAAATGTAGCGTATCAGTGTAAGTGAAATGCTGCAGTTTTAATGTTAACATGTGAAGCCAAAAAACGCAGCGTATCAGTGTAAGTGAACTGCTACAGATTCAAGTCATCTTGCAATCTTGACCGCAGACTAGAGGCACATCTAAGGGCTATTATTTCTCTTAAAAGTCAAGGTATAAAAGAAGCAGCTCTTCATTTTAATGCTACAGTACATAACAACACAATAAGCTCTCTTCTTCTTTGACTCTGTATTTTACTTTGCTAGGGTTGTTTCAGTTTATTCCAATTCTTGTAATCTTTGTGCAATCATTTAGATTGATTAGTGAAGGTGGTGTTTCCTTCATGGGTAGAGAAGCTTAGGAAGTCTTTCTCTTGGGTTTGAAGGTTCTAGTAAAAGAGTTGTGTTAGATTAGCAATGTGAGTTGGGTTGTGTTTGAGATTCTGAAAGTGTACTCTGTAAACGACATTAATTTTCTTAGTGCAGCGAGCCTCGGTGTTTCGGAGCTCAACGTGGACGTAG